>OX596073.1:7522138-7799880 GCA_951394005.1 Protophormia terraenovae
CACATGATTGATTTGGTAGCTGCCAGATATCTTACGTCGAATCCATAGTATAATTATAAAGTATACTCGTAAGAACAGCTGTTTTACAATTTTTTCATTGATATACCTCGCGGAACTGTCAAATTGTTTTTGTATTCCTATGCTAAATTTTTTTCGACTTTTTTTTTACTCTTTCTCTCCTTTATTCCCTTATTTTCAGTTCATAGCATTTTAACATTACTTTGAGTCTACATTAGAGAAATTTGTATCAAGACAAACGTCAAATTTCTGTTTGAGTTGCAGATAATTTTTTATCTCTGTCAATTATTGGGGAAAACGTATATCATGCTAAACCATGCAAAAAGTACCAACAACAATCAAGATGGCGTCTTTTATCAAGCATTATCAAGACAAAGTTGTCAGAGCTCGAGCGATGACAATTTTCTTTTAACGCTGCAATAACACTGACAAATTCAGTCTACATTAGAGAAATCTTTATCTTGATAAAATTTTGACGTTTGTCTTGATAAAAATTTGTCTAATGTAGACTCAAAGTTAAGATTTAACATAATATCATAGTAAAATAATAAAGTACTCGCACATCTACAAAAACAAAAATTGCTTGTATTTTGTTAGTGTAAAACTACTGCCCACAATGTCAGAATGCTTTGAACGGAAAAATGAGAGAACGAAAGAGAGCAAGAGAAAAAAACTCAAAAAATATTTTACATGTGAATACAAAAACAATTTGACAGTACCGCGAGGTTTGCCAATGAAAAAATTGTAAAACAGCTGGTCTTACGAGTATACTTTATTATTATACTATGCATAATATAAACAAAATGTTTACTCTTCTGAGAGCGAATTTGACACTTTGTTACATATTATGATTGAAAAAACTCACGTGTAGACCCAATGTTATAGTACTAAAATAATTGTCTCTACTGATACCATCCACATTTTATTAGTAATTCCAAAAACCCTCCGAAAAAATAGTTGGAATTGGGGTAAGGCAGTGTAAATTACAAGGTAGTATTGTGCGTCGGTAATGCCGTGCATTTACTTTGAGTAACGGTTTGTGTGGTCGTTATTTCTTTCCGTCTGTCCTGACTTTTGATGTCTGTCTGCCGGTATTTAATATCCGTCCGGCTGTCTGCGTTTATTTCTGTGATCACTCATTTTTCTAACTAAAAATCGATTTTTATATAAAAATCAAAAAAATCTTAAAAAGTTGTTAATAACTTTTTGTAAAATAAGCGTTTATTTGAGAAAACAAGCTCAATCTGTGTGTGATCCTCATTTTTCTAACCAAAAATCGATTTTTATATGAAAAATCTTAAATCGTTTAGTTTATGAGTATTTAAAATATTCAACAAATTAATATACCATAAAAGCTTCCATTAGCTATTAAATAATTTAAGCATTGGACACATTTCGTAAGAAAAATTATTATTATTATTTTTTTGTAAAAAAGACATGAAATAAAAGAAAAACTTAAATTAATGTTTTTAAATTACGAATAAATTTTAAATATTTTATTTATCACTAATGGAAAATTGAGAAAAAATAAACGTAGCATTGCCAGAACAAAACAAAAACTGTTTTTTACATTTATGAACAGGGCAAGTTTTTCAAACTTTTCGCTTGCAAAGTAAGCATTTGCATATTTCAATAGTATTTCACAAAAATTAATGTTTTTTTAAATCTTTGCATAAATTTGCATATAATAACAAAAAAAATTATTTTTCTTAACAAAAACTCCATTTTTTTAATGATTTTTTGAGTTCAATCAAATGATTTCTAAACATTTTTTTCGGAGTATTTTGACAACATTCAGACGCGCCAGACGCGTCAAATATGACATTTAAAATTAAAATAGTTATATTCTTTTATAAAAATCGAAATCTATTAAAGATTTAAAATTAAAAAATGCATATTTGTGCATAGTTTTTTACATATTAATATGTAAAATAGCATATTCATTCATGCTATTTTTTTTGGCATATTTCTGTGCATATTATAAAATTTTTTCGTGCTTTTTCAAGCGCATATTTTAATTTTTTTCGTGCATATTTAAACTTGCCCTGATTACCACTGGTCGACAAAAAAAAAAAAAAGGATTAGATGCATGCTAAACTCGAATCTGCTTTTAGTTTTTTTTTTTATGGGCGTGTCTAATATTGCGTTCTAAATAACCCGAGCTGAAAATTTTTTTTCGCATCAATTAACATCTGAATTGGCAATATAACAAAAATAACCCGAATTTAAATTATTTACATATAGTATATTATTTTTTTTTTAAATTTTAATCAAATAAGTTAAAATTTTTTTGATATTAACCTTCTTCCAAAGAAATCCACACGAATTCTCAGTCCAATAAAATCAATTTTTTTCTATTTTTATATCTAATAGAATGTTAGTTTTTGAAAAAAGTTGCCCAAACTGGCTCCAAATGATAAATGGCCACATCGCACCATTTTATAATGGAGTTCCTAGATATCAAAATAACATAAATTTTAAGAAAACATTTAGATATTTTTTCAAATAAATGTTTATCCAGTATTTACACAAAAATGAATACTTTCGATATCATTATAGATGCAGTTAATTTTCTATCTCTATTAAAAGGAAGAAAAAAAAAAAAAAATATGGAAATCTATTATTATAGGGTGTTATATTGTCGCGATAGACCGATTATAAATAACATTCTTACTTGATTTTTTATGTTTGCTCTTGAATTCAGTAACATCAAAAACAAAAAGAAAACTTAATTTTAGAAAGATACGGAAAAAAAAAATTTGGACGCCATATTGTTTCCGCCATTTTGCATTTTTTTAATATTTTCGATAATTTTCAAAGTTTTCTTGTATTTGGTTTTTGACACATTTATCGATTATAAAAAAAATATTTTTGAAGAAATAAACATAACTTAAATAAACATGTTGAGTCCGCCATTTTGTTTTTTCAAATTCTGATTTCAGTTTCAAAATTAGTTACTCTAAAGCTGCCTATACACAAAATTTTAGCTGGATCAGCAAATTTTTTAAAAATTTTGGCAGCCATTTTGGTTCCGCCATTTTGAATTTTTTTTTAGTTCATTTTTGGAATCAGCAAGTCCAATAACCTTGAAATATGAATTCTTTGCCATATCCAACAACTATAAAGGGTTTTGGCCAAAAACCAATCTCCCTGGCCCTCTGTGCACTGGTCGATAAAAAAAGCTCCTTCAAAAAATAATATGTGGGTGGACTAGATGAAATTTCCGCATGCTAAACTCGAATCTGCTTTCAGTTTTTTCACATCAAGTCGAAATTTTTTATGGGCGTGTATAATATTGCGCCCTATGTGGAATAAAATTGGCTTTAAAGCCCAAATTACAATTGCGCGTAGTCAGCAGCAGTGTGTGCTGACATAATCAGCTGATAATTTAGAAAGCACTGTCTATTATGGTGCTGATTACATTTGGTCAGCAGCAGTTTGCAGTGCTGTTTAATTTAGCCCTGTTTCTAAATTCACTGCGCTGCTTTCAGATTGAGAGCGAGAAAAAGAGAGTGAGCAAATAAATGAGAGGCTAAAATACACAAGTAGAATAAAGTAAGATGGTGGTTGTAAATTGTGGCTGCCTACGCTGAATTGTAATTATAACGGCAGCAACATGTTGTACTGACAGTGAACAGCTAATAATTTTTGCTTATACTGTTGCTGACTACGCGCTTTTGTAATTTGGGCTTAAGTCGTTCTACTAATATTTTTTTTATCTCAATAGTTTTGGAGATATTTCGAAATAAGTGTCCGAAAAAATTTTGTCATGCTAAATTCAAGATTTCTTTTTTTTACTTATTTTTTTGTCGACCAGTGTTATGAATAATGTTTTTTATAAGAAGTTAATAAGGTAAAACAATTTAATATCTATCCATTTTGTAAAATAAACCCAAAAAAAGAATTTATTATGAATAAGACCGTTAAAATATATATACACACTTTTGTGGCTTTATTAAAAAAAGAAAACAATTCAATTAAATTTATAATTTATGTAGTGTTAAACTTTCTAAAATCGTTTGTAAACGTTTGCTCACTGTTTGAGCTAATATAACCTTTGCAGCACCACATCCATTGGCCAAATCTTTGACACAAGCCCTTATACTAATGCGATACGTTTTTTCCGGTTCCAAATTATTTAATATGTAAGAATGACGATGACTGGGTATTTCAATGGCACCCTCATACCTTTCCAATGGTATACATTTGTTTTCCGTTTGATCTTGTATATTGGGATTAGACTGATTACATACGGGATATGAATGTGAGACAAAGTAACTTTCTTTGCCTTCCTCTTGTCCCTGAATATCTAAATCATCTATTTGACTAAACTTTTTATCATCTTTAGTTGTATCTTCCACTTTGTCTTTAATTTTCTCTATTTTAGTTGCAACTTCTTTACCTTTGTTATCTTTAACTTCATTTTCTTTAGTTGTATCTTCTCTAACTTTGTCTTCTTTAACTTTGTCTTCTTTAACTTTGTCTTCTTTAACTTTGTTTTCTTTAACTTTGTCTTCTTTAACTTTTTCTACTTTAATACTAACTTTATCTTTATTTATAATTTCTGGTGTTTCAGTAGTAGTTGGCGTCATTTCGGAACTTGTTAAAGAGTTTGTAGATTTTTGGAAACTACGATAGAAAAAAAGAAAAAAATTTATTATATTATTAAAGCCATAGTATTTTTAAAGGAATATTTTTCTTACAGAAAGTTACTTAAGGAATCCTTATATAGCCACTGTGTTCTTATGTAATAATCATCTACATGAGGAGTAGGAATTTTTGATTCTGTATCAAGTTTGGGACATTGACAAAATTGTTCTTTATTTTGATTCATTGTAGCAGAGGGTATAGTTTCATCTGAAAAGGGTAAAAGAATAGATTAATACATTTTAAAATTAGTTTATAAACAAGATTTTTGGGTTATTACATCCTTAAATACTGCCTAATATATTGATGATGAATATTTTTATTAAATATTTTTTTAAGTTATGTGGTTTACGTTTTACAAAATTTAAATTTTCGGAAGCCAAAACAACGTAACATCAATACAAATTTTGGAAAAATTGTAATTAAAACGATTTTTGATAATTTTTTTTTCCAAAATTTTAATAGCTATTATATTTGTAACAATTTGCAATCTAAATTCGTAAAATAAAAAGAATTTTTTTTTTTTTTTTTAACAAATGTGATGTTACGTTATTTTGACCTAAGAAAATTATTGCTTTCTTTAATATAATCGTCATTTTTTGAGCTACAAGTCTGAAAATTTTTGATCACACGTACTTTGGAATACTATACCATATTTCATCAAAAACACAAATTTGAAAATTTTGATGTTACGTTGTTTTGCATTTTCGGTGACAACTTACTTGTTTCTTCATATTGTAAAATATATTTCTCTATGATACCATTCGTTATGCGTGGAGGCCACCAATGTACTTCCTATAATTAAAAAATAGAAATTGTTGAATAATGAAATATTTTATATATCACATAAATGGATTATTTTTTATTCCCTTTATAAAGATATATACATTAAGGTGCCTCACGAAAAAAAGTTGCAAATGTACTCCTCTAGAAATGAAGATTAGTATGTTCTTATATGATTCCCAAAATATTACATCTCAATGTTAAAATTTACGTGAGCTGGACCATTTTCAAAACACATTTAAATAATTACTATTCTCTTACATATATTTTAATGTACCACTGGAATGGTCCTGGCACTATTGAAGATTACACGCAATAAATCCTTTAAGAGCAAGAAGGTCAATTTTATGTATTTAGTTCCCAAAAGGTTAAATTAGCAATTTTTTAAAATAAGTTGCTTGAAAGTACTTCTTAAACTAAAATATTGATAAATTTATGAAAAAACATAATTATTTCACTGAAAACTTCGGTAAAAATCGAATAAAAAGAAGCTTTTGAAACTATTGCACGAATTTACAGCTTTTTTGATCAATTTATGCTTTTGGGGATATTTATATCCTTAACTAACTATTTATTTGCCGTTAAAATTAACTTAATCAATTATGGACCGAAAATCCCAAATTTATTAATTTAATTTTACATTTTTAACAAAAATATAATTTAATTAATAATAAAAAATGATTTATTACGTGGTTTAAAAAAATAATTCTTAGATTTATTAACTGAATTGTGTTTGCCTATCTGTTAACTTTATAATGCAAAAAAACTGCAATCAAAAATATTGCATTGTTTCCAAGTTATTCCAGAAATAGTATGAAAAGTCATCAAATTCACCTCACAAAAGTATTTGAATTTGTATCACCTTTGTATTTGAGAATGTCAACAAAATAAAAATATAATTTATTAATAATAGGTCATAAGTATCATCATTAAATTTTTACTGATTTATTTCCCCAATTTGGAGTTAAAGTTTAGAGGATTTTTAGTCCAAATTGTTATTTAATGGATTTAGAAGATTGATTTAAGAAGAACGCACCTATTTTTCTTCTATAAATGACAAATATGATCATCTGTTTTGTTATTATAGTAAAAAAATAATAAGTATTTAGTTCCTTACAGTTTTTTTTTGTTAAAACGCCATATATGAAGGATCCAAGTCGTTAATTATAACATTAAGAATATAATATCTTAAATATCAAGCCCATTTTGGTATCCTTCGTATCAAAAATTTATTTCAAAATGTTGAGAAATATCTTTCCGGTATATAGCCATTGATAAATTTGGAGATTAAAACTCCTGACTTTACGATATAGCTCCAAAATATATCCCGACATAATTGTACTTGGTTTTTTCTAATTACTTAGTCGTATTATTTTTGGATCAAAAACTTGTGCTCCAGAAATATTGGAGTAGAAAATGATCAGTTTTATTTTCATCAACACAAGTAATATTAACAGAATAGTAAACTTTTTCGGGTATTTTTACCTTTTTATAGTGTCGTATAGTTATGTAACTTAAAATATATTGGCTTTGTATTTTTGTAGCCGGTATCCAAGCCTCCCATTTTATAATAGCTAATACCTACAGAAACACAATCTGAAAGTTTTGTTAAAATATGTGGACCAATACTTCAGTAAAATGGGTTTATGTTGATGATTTTTAATTTTTAACAAAATAATGAAACAATGTACACCGTTTGAAATGTCAATATTTAGAACTTTTGCAGTAAAAATTATTTTTCGAAGACATGACAAAGTCCATTTATATTTCCAAATAAAACAAATTAAATTAAGGAAATAATTTAAGAAAAATTACCCGATTATTCCAATTTTATGTTTTTTAAGATACATGTAAAAAAATATAATGTGATCATCAAAATTCGGATATCACCTTTTTCTGAATTAAGCGCCATTTTCGACCCATTTAACCCAAATGTATAGACGGACGGACATTACCATTTAGCCAAAAGACATCTCATAATTCTGAAAATGCATATTTTTTATTTACTTATAAATAAAAAAAATTAAACGTGATCATTAAAGTGTTGATATCACCTTTTCCTGAATTATGCATAATTTTTGACCTTTTTAACTCTAATGTATAGACGGACGGACGTTACCATTTTGCAAAAAAAAAAAAAAAAAAAAAAAAATCTTAAAATTCTAAAACTGTTTTTTTTAACCTAATATTCAGTAAAAAAATAAAACGTGATCATTTAAATTTTGATATCATCTTTCCCTGTATTAATCGCCATTTTCGACTCCTTTTACCCCAATGTGGACTGGCTTAATATAATTTATGAATTGCGTAGCTGTCAGTCGCAGTTGAGGCGAAAGTATTCTAAGTAGTTGAGCACTAATATTTATGAAGAGAATATATATAATTAAGACTTTCTTTTTTCGACTTAATTTTCAAGATCATTTACTTACAATCTCTTTTGTAGACAATGAATGTGTATAGATTTTTGCTACCATTCCCGGTTTGGCCGGTTCTGTTTTAAAATAATCTATTTCCGTTATAAGTTCTCCCTGATATGAATAATCCATTACGGTCATACTTTTAACAAAGTACGCATATTGAGTAGCCGGCTTTAGATTCTTTAAAATGTGCCGTCTACGTTTGGTAACTACAACATCTGTAAGCCAACTGATAATATAAAAACAATAGAGTTAGAACATTTTTTAAAAACTTTAAAATAACATACTCATCATTTCCACAGCCATGGCGACCATTAAATTTTGTAACATTTCTTTCGGGGGCTTCTTTATAGTAATAAGTATAACCAATTAATAACATAAATTCATCATGCTTTAAGAGATCAACTTGAACAACAGCTGAAGTCGAATTGTAATCAGTAATGTTGGCACTATAGTTATGTAAGTTTGAACCACCTGTAAGATAAGGAATATTTTGAATATCATTCGAAAGGTGAACAAATTGTATACATTATTTAAAAGAGTTTAGAATGAAAATAATTAAAAATATGTATTCAATTTAAAGAAGAAAAGAGATTCTCACTTACACACTACTCTTTCACCATTTGAATTCCTTGAAGCATCCTTGGGCGTTATGCCTTTGCATTCTTTGAAATTATCTTGTAAATTGGCAATTTTTTCAAAACATAAATGGGGATTTAAATGAAAATAAACACAGCCATTCATAATAGCCACCTTGTCAAACCATAATTCTTCTAAATAATGATTGTTAACCACATAAAGGGAGTATCTAAAAGATAAAATAAATTAAGAAATAATATGAAATTAATCTCTTGACAAACTTACCTATTTTCTATTAATTCCAAACCTCCTATGGTGTGTAAATTCTTAAAGAAATGCAAAGAAACAATTTGTGGAGAATTTAAGATTTTCAAATAACCAGTAATTTCATTTAAATGACGAAAAGCTTGTTCCAAATTTTGTACGATAGGTTCTGACACAATAAAAAAAAAAAATTAAATTAATTAATTTAATGAAAATTCAGTTTTAAAAATCCACTTACTATTTAATTCATATAACTCTATGGTCAAGGAACCCTCTATGGTAGTACAATCAGCCAAACCTTCTAAATCTTCTAAATCATGCACCACAAAATTACCCTTACAGTTTAAGACGCAAGAGTTTTTACCATTTTTCTTGATTTCCTCATAATGTTTAGGACATTTTTCCACACATTCCATGCCCAGTGGTATAAGATTCAATTGTGAACAATCGCTAACGCATTGTCTTTTAAAAGCCTAGAGATTTTTATTTTTCAAATAAGTTAATGGAAATAATAAATTTAAGAACTTACCAATCTGTATTTGGGAGGCAAACAATTGTCTACACATCCTCTATCTGACACATAATTTGTACAGTGTCTGCAATTACTATCGTAACAAGAGGTTAAGCAATTACTTCTTCCACCTTGCTTGTAGCACTTTTTGCCTCCTATGTAGTCTAAAGTTGAAAGTTGATATTTACCCAAAGACCAACATTTTTTGTGACGATTCACCTCTACTGTGTCAAGTTCATCTTGATAGGTGTAACATAGGGGACATTGATTGGGTGATTTGTTGTTCTGCAGGTTAAAAATATAAATAATTAAAAATTATAAAAAAAAGAAATTTAAATTAATTCTAAATTTGATATAATTTGTATGAAAAATCTCAATTTAATTAAAGACTATACACGCCGAAAATAACAAAGTTACAGCATTATCACTACAACTATATTATGTTTATATTGTTAATTTTCTTGGATTTTAATAACTCTGTGTTCAAGGTACCAATGTTTTTGTTTTTTGTCATTTTGTCATTTAATGTTTAAACTTAATAAAAATTTTAATATGGTTGATTACAAAAATTATATGTTTTTGAATATTTTTACCAGAAACATAATTTTATTGATATGAAAAATATTATTACTTCTACAACCATTAAATATTTGCATTCTTTTTTTTTCCTTGTTATTTAACCATAATATGTTTTTAAATCATATATATTATTATTCCCATGACAATAAAATGTTACAAATAAATATGGTACTTTTATGCTCTTCAAAAACTTGGTGGAAAATTATTGAAAATTCATTATTTTTTTTTATCTTCATTATCATTCCATTTAGTTTATATATGAATAAATATAAATTGAAAAGATTTATTTGTATTCATTATGATGGTGGTACAAATGAATTCAAATGTGAAAACATGGTAGTGTATATATGATAAAATGTGATTATATATATGATAAAATGTTATTATATATATGATAAAATGGATTATATGATAATATGGAATTATAATATGACAAATTGCAATTATAATACGATTACGTGGAATCAAAATATGACAAAGAGGATTCAATATATATTACAATGGAATTATAATATGATATAATTAAATTACGATATGATAAAAGCATTATATAATATGATAAAACTAGTTAGTAATATAATAAAATCAAATTATTAAATGATAAAAACTTCGGAAGCATTATTATAAAAAAAGTTATTAACATTATTAAATCGAATCATTAAATGATGAAAAAGTTATCAAATGGAATCATAATAATAATTATGTACAAACATACTAATTTTTAACTGTAATCATATATTACAATCTTGTTGCTCTTAGATTATTAAATTACTAAAATATTTAAAATAACTTTGCAAATTAGTAATTCTAAAGCAAAAATAATGAAAATATGTGAACAGTTTTAATTTCGACTAAAATCGAATTTTAATAAACAAATTTGGAAAATATTTAAAATCTAATCTAAATTTTAAACTAGTAAATTTAAAGCAAAAATAATGAAAATATATGATTAATCATATTTTAAAACAAAAATCTACTTTAATATGAAAAATCTAAAATCGCTTCTAATACGTAAACTAGAAGATTTAGAGCAAAAATGCTGAAAATTTGCGATCCCATTTATTTTTCACCAAAAATTTATTTTTTTAAAGAAAAACCTAAAAATATTTAAAATCGTTTCTAATAAGTAAAATATAAAGTTTAGAGCAGAAATGCAAATTTAAACAAAAAATCTATTTATTTGAAGGAAGCAAAAACTTTTAAATTAGTTTTATTTAGACTACCGAAACTAGATACTAAAATAATCGGCGACGAATTTGTCAACTCGCATAATATAAGATCTGTAAGTATAAGGTAAGTATAAGATATCGAGTGTAGATAAACATTGACGAATTTAATCGTCAGAGTGTTTCTAAAATAGAGTTTACGAAAATTAAATATTTTTGTAATATTTCTGTTTATTGGAGAAAACCTCTAAAGGGCAACAAAGGTCCCACTCAATACTCCAAGTGTGTATGGACATGGTGCTAGAAATTGCAACCGTATCGTAGTATGTTCATTCAGCCTGCGCCGGAAATCACGATTATACACTCAAAAAAGTTAGTAGTGATGGTAGTGAAATCTATAGGTGCTACAACTGCATAAAGTAGAACATAAAGAACATCAACCATAGAGCTCATGATCCAACGTGCCCAAGTCATCAAGATTATTTGGAAATCCGACATCGAGTGACATCTAGTTCTAAGGCGACCAACAGAATAACTGTTTCCTATTTTAATCAAGACGATCATGATTTCCCTGAATTACCAAGATAATAACAAAATGATGCACGTTATTCCCGTCCACATGGTAATTTGTATTCTGAGGTAGCAAAAAGCAAAATCTACAAAAAACAATAACGATGACATTTCTAATGAAAAACTTATGCAAATATTTTTTGATGCTGTCGATGCTTTCCAAATGTGTTAGAATAAGTACGACAAGCTACACGTTTTGGGTATGATGCTTCAACAGCCATATAATTCAACCGGTAGACACAATGTTATGCACTGGAATACCCAAGGCATAATAACTGAGTCAGCAGCTGCCCAACTGGAATACGTTTTACACAAAATGAAAATCGATATTCTCCTTTTGGTGGCTATAAAATTTATAAAGATGATCGATCTATGCATGGCAGAGGAGTTCTTATTGCAATTAAAGGTATTATTAAACATATGTTGTTACCAAAAATAAAAACAAGTATTGCTGAAAGTATTTCAGTACAAGTTATGATTAATAGGCCATTTATATTTACTTTTACCAATTTTAAAGATGATTTGGATAAATTTACATAATTTTCAAACGATTATTTTATTTTCTGTGATCTAAATGCCCAAAATATACATTGGAATTGTATGTTAGATAATTCGGCTGGTAAGGAGCTCTATAGCTACTGCCTTCAATCCAGCAGTAACACAAAATATTGGTACATGGCCCGACTGTACAACATTTGGATGTGTCTCAAGGTCCGAAAAATAGAGACACGATTTTGATAAAAGAATGTCTACTGTAGTGGGTTTACATTTATTACCCAAATGAATATACTCGTTTTGGATAAAATATCAACCCTGTGCAGTCGTCCACTGTAGACATCCTTTTATCAAACTCGTGTCCCTATTTTTCGGGTGTTGAGACACATCCAAATGTTTTACAGTCGGGCCATGTACCAATATCTTGTGTTACTTCTGGACATGTTCAAAACATGACATATTCAGTTCCCTTGTATCACACCGTCTGCGCGGTCAGCAATCAGAAACTGGGTAGAAAATTAAATTAGGTGTCAGAATATTTACCAATCTGTTACTAATTCAGGTAATCTAGATTAATATTCACAGAAAATAGTCACCAATTAACAAATATGTTAGAAAATAATTCATTCAATTAAAAACTTGTTAAAATTTGCACCTATCACCAAAATGAAATTACTAAAAACTATAAAAAATACAAAACAGAAAAAAATTCCCAATTAATAAATTAATTAAATCAATCAAGTAGTTGATTGGATGAATTAAAAATGTATATAGGATATAAAAGTATAGTTAAATTTTATTTTTATTTCATTTTTGCTTGAATAAATTTATTAAATTTCGATGCAAAATGAAACATCTATGTTAATTGAAAAAAAGAGCGTAATAATTTTTTCTGTGTTTTATGAAATTAATATCTAATCTCTGATATTAGTAAAATGTTAATTAGTCAGAGAAATAAAGATGTAGGGATTTAAATTATAAGAATAAATTAAAATGTATTTTGAAGTTTTTAAATAATTTTATTGATTTTCACCTTAATCAAGACCGAAATAAATCCTGCTCAAAATTTATTACAAAGGCACTTAAGAGAAACAAAAAGTCATTTATTGACCTTCACGTAAACGGTGAAGTTTTAAAAACCGGCTATGAAAAGGCGTATTTGGTAAATCACATACCATTACTTTAAATAATTCTTCTCCTACGGACACAGCTGTCTCAAGGATTATTCATTATCTTAATGATGAAATTCTTTACAGATCGAAAGACGAACTCACCAATTTATATGAAGTTTAATCGTTTGTACTTTTATTGAAAAATAATAAAGCCCTGGTTTAGATGGCATTAATAGCAACAAATTTGTTTTCCTGGTAAAATGAACAACTTATTTTTTGTCTCAATAACTAGTTACTTTTGTTCGAGTTGTCAACAAATTCATGTAGTTATTTTTAGACTCTAGGGATACTCAAAAATATGTACCTAAACGAAAATAAAAAAATAAAAAACGAAAAAATGTTGTCGTCAGTGAGATTTGAACTTGGGACCATATTAATTCGTTCGTTTTTAATGACTAAAGTCATACTCAGTACACCATCTCGTACTTAATTTCCAAAGTTTCAAAACTTGTTTTAGCATAAAATATATTTTTAGACATTTTGTTAAAAAAAAAAACTAATAGCATCAGAATGGGGTTGAACCAGTAACCTTCTGGTTGCTAATTCTGCGCTCTAGCCAACTGATCCATGTGATTGTAACTTACTCCTCTATTATAATATTGAGTACTTATTTATGTAATGTAGAGAAGGCAAATAATAATGATGCCTCATTACCAAGAAAGTACTTTAATAAGTAGTTGTCATTACCGAAAACCAAAAAGTTTTTGCTGGGATTATTCTTAAAAATATGCTGATTACTTTTTTGAAATTTTAAGTAAATTATTCAATTCATGTTTAATAAAGATTTTAAAGAAGGCTAAAGTTATTCCAATTCCTAAGCCAGGGAAGGATCCTAAATTGCCGTCCAGCTATAGACCAATCAGCATTCTAAGCCTATTGGATAAAGTATTTGAGAAAATTATAAATAAGAGAATCTTAGAATTTTCTAATCAAAATAATATTATTAACCCTCAACAATTTGGATTCGGCAAGGAGCACTTTACTGTACATCAAATAAAAAGAGTCGTTTATTCTCTTAAAACCAAAAAAATCGTAAGAGCACTGGTGTTTTTTTCTTGACATCAAAATTATGGTCTTAAGTACAGTATCAACTCGATAATCCGGATTTTTCTGTAATCCAGACGGCATTTCCCAAGTCATTACATATTCTATAAATCGGATTCATTGCAACTTTGTAATCCGGATTTAATATAAAAAATAATATTTTTATTTAAAACTTGAAAAATATAATAAGAATTATGATATAAGAGTTGATTGCAGTTGACTTCATTAACTTTCAGTTAAGTATTATTCCAATTTTTTCAGTGAAAGGTGTACAAAGAAGTTTACTTTTTTTTAATTAAATTAAAAATCTTTGGAAAACTTAAAATATGGAATGTTATTAGACAAAAAATGTATACTTGATGCTTTAAATGTTTCATATATTAAATAAATAATATATTTTAGTACTTTTTTTTTAACAAAAATATACCAGGAAAAAACCTTGATAGTCCGGATAATTCGATAAGATGGATTGGGGTCTGCAATCAATTATCCGGATTATCGAGTTTATACTGTATATGATATGCAATTTTATTTCCTAAAAAATGTTGTAAAAGTAAGGTTTTCTACGAAAAAAATGAATGCTTCTAAAATATGCCATTTAAATTGTTAAATAAAGATTTCCTAAAAATTATGCAAAAATATGTCATATTAATTTCTAAAATATGCTCTAAAAGAAAGGATTTCTATGAAAATGTAAAAAAAAAATATCTAAACCCAAAATATGCTTAAAAAAATTAATGCCAAAAAATTTTTAAATTGTTTGAAACAGATAAATATCTAATAGTTTGGTTTATTTGAAGCCCAGGAAAAATTATGATTTTGCATATTTTTGGTTGCCTTGGTGTTCACTGATATTTTCCAACAAAAATCAATTTTTATATGAAAAACCTAAAAATATTTAATTAATAAAATTAATGAAAATCTGTGATCTTCCACATTTCCCACCAAAAATTGATTTTAAGAAAAATATAAAATAGCTTCTATTTGTTAAATTGAAAAATCTATTATCACTTTTAATTTTAATTCAAAATTTATTTTAATATAAAAAGAATAGAACTGGATTCTAGTATCATATATTTTTTTTTTTTGAATGAATTTAAAATGTTTTACTTTTCAGTTCACAAAATGACTTTGATTCTGTCAAGCAATTTTCTTACAACTTACCTTCATCACATAATAATACTGTTTCGTATTATTACCCAATATTGCCACCCAATTAATGGTATGAGTAAAACATAACGAGGGATTGGATTCCACCCGAATTGAGCCCTTCAAAACTCGTAACAATGATATTAAACCAATATTTTGTAAATCACGATTTTCCAAAATCACTAAAGAATATTGATCATATAATAACTCCACACCACGTATAACAATTAATTTGGGAAATAATCTTTCCAAACTATCAAGACCCTCAACACGATAAACCAATAAATATTCACTGATTTCTTCTATATTTGAAGATTTTACTTGTTGCAAAGCCAATGGGGTAAAATGCATATGCACAATGCGTACATAACCCACAACCACTGTACAATTTTGTAATTTATTAAAATCTTTAATAGATCTAATTGTGGTAGATTTACAAATGACTTCCTTAAAGGCGGTTATGTCCTTTTGTTTGGCCTTAACCTCCAGAGAAACACAACAAAAATAGAGTAGGCATAATAAAATAAGATATTTGTGCATTTTTAATTTTATATAAACAATTTGATATATAAAATTTTTTTGCCAGTTAAAGAAAAACACACATTATACTGTATTTTCACTATTACACTTTATTTCTTTTTATTTTTACGTCATTCAGTGACTTTTCTACTTGACATTTCACCTCCAGGCAAAAAATTGTTGTTTATTGGAAATTGTATTTTGAAAACGAAAACAATTTTGTAGTTTGTCTGCCAACGTCTTTTAATTATTTAATTGAAAACTTGACCTCTAAATAGATGACAAAAACACTAGAATCATACAACAAGAGTCTGTCTCTTCTTTAGTTGAGATGTCTGTGTTGAAGATGTTTTATTTGTTGCTCTATTTGTATTATTGTTTGTAATTCAATTAAAAATTATTTCAATTGATTTTTGATTAAAGATTTATAATGATTTGATATTAATTAAGCTTAAATTGTAAAGAAAAATTTAATTATTATAACGAACGTGAAGAATTTGTTTAAGTTCTTTATTTTTTTTGTTATTGGCGATAGTGTTCACCCTTTCGTTGCTCAATTTTAACTGATTCTTATGAGTTGATCTTTAAATGTGAGATACTTTTTGTTATTAAATGATTTTTTTTTTTACTTTTTATGAGAAAAATTTAGTTTTATTAAATTAATTTTTGAGAAAAGAGCAAACAACTAAAGACAAGATCAATCAATTGTATTAACCCTTTAAGGGTTAATACAATCGAAATATAATTTAAAAATAATAATTGAAATTTCAAGCAAATATTGCTCTCATATTTCTGAATTTTGATTTTATGGTCTTCTCATGAAGCTTTTAAGTGACTAAATATTGCTGACCTCTTTATGGGTTAAGCAAACAAGAGAGCATACTTATTGTATTCTCTTTAAAATATGTGCGTGTTACAAAGGCTTTTGGAAAATATCCAAAATTATAAGGAATTATATTTTTTAGGCTGCATTTGGAGGATCTCACTCTCAAGCTAACTGTGACATAAAAAACCGGTTCGTTTGTCAGTTGCATGCTGTTAATGGTTTTAGATTTTGAACGATTATAATGAGACAAGTTAAAACATATTCAACTCTCTGTTGAAACAAACAGACAGACATTCAGAGGGATTTTGCATGATTTTAGGACAACTATTGATTATTTCGTTTAGTAATGCTATATGAACGCTTAAAAAAGTTTAAATAATATTTAATTGTTAATATTAACATTATTTTTACAGCAAAATATAAGTTTTATTTTTAGTATTTTCGCTCTAAATCAAATATAATACGTTTAACAAAAAATATGCAAAATCATATTTTTTCCTGAGCTTCAAATGAATCAAACTGTTAGTTATTTATCATTTATAAATATTTTGAACTTAACAGTAAATTTGTTCATATTTTCATAGAAAATACTTGTTTTAGAGCAAATTTTAGCATATTTTATGCAAAGAACATAATTTTGCATATAATACACTAAGTAGCATAATTTAGCATATTTTATATTTAAGAGTAAAATTTTGCTTATTTTGTACTCAAATGAATTTTTTAAATATTTTTCCATTAGTGATTTTTTAATGTTAATTTCCTATTAAAATAAATTAGATTTTATTGTTTTTAAGTGCAAAAAGAAAATAGTTTTAGCAATTGCTAATTAAAATCAGGTTATTTTTACACGAATGAGCCTATTTATTAATTGTAAGGGCATATTTTCCGATTTTAATAGCATTTTTTATGCGCATAATTTACTTTTTTTTGAGAGCATATAAGTATTTGGTTTCCCTGGTGATCGCAGATTTTTGTTATGTTTCCACTAAATATTCTTATTTATTTCGATGGAAAATATGAGTGATTAATTTTTATTATTTTATGAATTATGGGCGACTTTTGACTCAAAATATGAGTGATCACCAGAGAAACCACAAATATGCTCTAAATAAAGTATTTAAAAATATGCTCTAAAAACTAGAAAATATACACTTAAAAAACAAAAAATTTTGATAATTTTTATTATTATTTATTTATTTATTTATTTATTTTTTAAACAAAGTGTTTTAGTAATATTTTAATGTTATAAAATAAGAAAAAATATGAAACTTAACAACTGTCTCGAAATTTTATTTCTCATTTTTATTATATCACATAAAAATGTTATTGAAGTTTCATTAATTAACCTTCTAATTCTAGACATTAGTATTAGTTCATAAATTACCCAAATTTCATAAAAAAAAAAAAAATAAAAAAAAATAAAAAATATTGCCCTTAAAACATTAACTGATGCTATTCGGGCAAGTTTAAAGCTAATCGTCATCTATATTTCATTTCAGAAATAGCTTTAATGAAAATCAATTAAAAATGGCTTAAATAAGATTAATTAATTTGATTCTAAATTTTGAATGTTGTTGCTACAAGTCAAGTTAATCAGCGATAAAATTGTATCCATTAAAATTAATTTTAAAAACAATTTTTTTTTTTTTTTTGGTTTTCTTCTTTTACTTAAAATTCAAATTAAAAAGTCAAAATATGCTCTGAAATGGTTAAATAGGCTATAAAAATAGCAAAATATGCTATAAATATGTACTAAAAATCGTTTAATGCAAAAATAAGCCGTAAAGAGTAAAATATGCAAAAATATGCATTTACAAATCGATACCAAAATGCTTTATTTGTTATTAAACGGATAAATATTTTATCGACGGTTTCATGTAACGCCCAAGAAAAAACATGTAATTGCATATTTGTGGTTTACAGATTACAGATTTTTATTTTTATTTTTTACTCTAAAACTGCTACTTAAAGAATTAGAAGTGGTTTTATATATTTTTAGATTTTTCATATAAAAATCGATTTCAGACGAAATATATTACTGATGACAGATTTTAATTAGTATATCTGAAAATCCTGTAGAACGTATTAAATATGATTTTAGATTTCGGAGAATTTTTCATACAAAAATAGTTTTTTGGTGGAAAATTGTAAAGATCACAGATTTTTATAATTTTACCTAAACCTTCTAGTTTACGAATTATAAGAGATTTTTAATATTTTAGGATTTTTATACCCTCCATCAAAAATTTGGGGGGGGGGGGGTATATTGATTTTGTCATTCCGTGTGTAACATGTCAAAGGAATCATTTAAGACCCCATAAAGTATATATTTTCTGGGTCCTGGTTAGATTCTGAGTTGATCTAGCTATGTCCGTCCGTCTGTCCATCTGTTGAAAGCAGGATACGGCTCGAACGGGACAACGTAGGGGGACGAAATTTGGCATAAATATTTATCTTATATAAGGTTTGTTTGGGATGGACAAAATCGGTCAATAAATAAAAAAAATTATGGGCTAAAAACTAGAAACACAGGATGTCCGTTTCATACTAAAATACATTTTGAGTCGAAATTAAAAGTGATCACAGATTTTAACTATTTTTTATCAAAACTTTCTAGTTTACAAATTAGCAGAGATTTAAACAATTTTTAGATTTTTTTTTATATAAAAATAAAATTTTATTGGAAAATATTTGCGATCTTATTTTTGCTCTACAAATTAGAAGAGATTTAGATTTTTTTTTTTTTTTTTTATAGAAAATCGATTTCTAGTTTATTATTATTATTTATCTATTACTTCTAGTTTACGAATTAAAAGCAATTTATTATTATTATTTTTTTGTGGAATTTTTAAATTTAAAATTATTGTTAACTGAAAAAATATAAAAATTAGAAAACATTTAAATATGATTAAATTAATTATTATCATTATACAGTCGAACACGGTTATAACGAACTCGAAGGGACCGACATATTTAGTAGTGCTTGCAAATTCTACTACTTTTGAATACTCGATACTACTTAATAATAAAAATGTTAACTGTTAAATGTATTACATTACAATACTAATATTTTGAATTAAAGCGTGTTTCTTTTCTTTAAAAATGGTCGGTATTTATGATTTTTAAATATTAACGATTAATATTTGTTTCCATTCATCATTCATTTCACAAATAGCGAATTGAGATTAATTATATTTTTTATACTAATTTCATGTTTTGCTTTATTACTGATGTTTTTAAATTGGCATGTTTTGAGATATTTACTTTTTGAGTAATAGCGATTTTCTAATATTTAGTATTAAATCCTCAAATAATTTCAGTTTTATTATTAGCTATTTTCGATAGCTGCACGCAGAGAAATAAATATGGTTCAGGTGACCATAAACTAAGAGCAACATACTATGATTGTAATATATGATTACATTTAAACAATTGTATATTTGTACGTAATTATTATTATGATTCCATTTAATATTTTTTTTCATCATTTAATGATTCGGTTTAATAATATTTAGAACTTTTTTTTATCATTTAATTATCGCATTTTATCATATATATAAACCAATTTTATCATGAATATAATCATATTTTATCATATATATAATCCCATTTTATAATATATATAATTTTATTTTATCATATATATTATCCCATTTTAAAATATATATAATCCGATTTTATCATATATATATATTCCTATTTTATTATATATATAATCTTATTTTATTATGTATATGATTCCCGAGTTTCCAATACTGAATATATTTAAAATAAAACACATTTTTCCGACATTTTTATTTATATTTTATTTTTATTGCAAAATAAAATATTTCAGATATAAAAATTTATTATAGTAATTATTAAATTATTAGTTATTAATAATTTATTTATATACATATTAATAATTTACATATTTATTTTTAACATATATTTACATACTATTTACATATTATATTTTATAATAGTTATTTACATAGGAACTTAATTCAATAGTTTTATGTTTTCTTTGGAAATACAAATGTAGCCAATAAAATAGAAATTGAAAAATAAAAATTCACATAATCTACCTGAAAGGCTTGAAAATCTGAATTAAATCCATGGTTTACAGGAAATTTAATTTTTTAGAGTTTTTAACAAATTATATACAGGAATCTTCGTCTGCGCACAAACGTGGTACACGCAAAGAAAAAATATTGTTCCAGTGACCATAAACTAAGAGCAACATACTATGATTGTAATATATGATTACAGGTTACAATAAGTATATTTGTACGTAATCATTACTATGATTCCAATTTATAATTTATTAGTAATGTTCATAACCTTAATAATAAATTTTATTAAGTTTTATAACCTTTTCTTAAGTATTGCTTTAAATTTAATCATGTTTTTATCATTTAATAATTCCATGTTATCATATATATAAAATAATTTCATCATATATATAATTCCATTTTATCATATGAACTAATTCCATCATAAGTATAATTCCATTAAAACTTAATGGCTTAATGGTTGTAGAATTAACCAAATTTGTAAAATGAACTGAATGGTTGTAGAATTAACTAAATAGTTGTAGAATTGACTAAATGAGTGGATTTATCGTATATATGATTTCATATAAACATATTTAAATACATATTATAATTCAGTGAACCATATTAAAATTTTGATTGTGGGTAATCATTAAATGATTAAACAGAATCATAAACGTTGCTATCATGAACACAGTATATTTAAATCAATGAAAAAGGGCTATATAATCATTGAATAATTGTGGTGATCATGCTGTAACCATGTTTTTTCTCTGCGTGTATGTAATGCCACTTGAAAATTTAAGTCTATTAACTTTATATTTATATGCATTTTTATTTTCACAAATATTCTGTTTATTCCACTTATTTCACATTGCTATATTGTTTGCCTACTAACAAACTACTGAACTGATACACAAAAATGTGTTTTCAATAGTTATGCGGAAAAAAAAAAGATTAAAGGTAAAAATTCAATAGTTGTGTAAAATCAAATCATAGTCAAAAACAAATATTCTATATTTGAGGAAAACATAAACCTTTTCAAAAACAAACATTCAACAGTTGTGCAAAACAAAATATGACTTAAAAGCAAATAATAATATTGGCTTAATGGTTGCAGAATAAACAAATTTGTAAAATTAACTGAATGGTTGTAGAATTAACTATTAAATGTTTGGATTTTTCATAAATATGATTTCATACAAATATATTTAAAAATATATTATAATTCAGTCAACCATATTAAAATTTTGATTGTGGGTAATTATTAAATGATCAAACAGAATCATAAACGTTGCTATCATGAACACGGTATTATTCAAATCAATGAAAAACGGCTATACAAACATTGAATAGTTGTAGTGGTCATGCTATAACCATGTTTTTTCTCTGCGTGTATGTTATGTAAAAAAGGTGCCGATAATTTAAATTGAAATTACTTAATGAAACTCTAGGTATAACGTGGGCGGACCACGCCCATTTTTGGTTTCCGAGTTTATGTCGATCCACCATGTATACGTACAAAATTTCGTTGGCGTACGTGCTTTTATTGAAGAAATATCAGCAGAAAAGTATTTCACGGAC
Source organism: Protophormia terraenovae (assembly GCA_951394005.1). Taxonomy (NCBI): domain Eukaryota; kingdom Metazoa; phylum Arthropoda; class Insecta; order Diptera; family Calliphoridae; genus Protophormia; species Protophormia terraenovae. The sequence continues at coordinate 7,544,499 of OX596073.1, forward strand.
ACCCTGTGTTTCTAGTTTTATTTATTTTTTATTTTTATTACATTTTTTTATAAAATTATATAAACTTTTTCTTGAGAGAAAAACTTTAAAAGCAGTGAATATAAATCATAATATAAAGTACATTATCCTAGGTCTAAAGCTTCCTTTTTGCAAAATTTCGATAATTTAATTTTATTTTTAACCTAGAAAAATAAAAAATAAAAAAATAAAATAAAACAAGCGCGAATATATTCGGCCCGGCCGAATCTATATACCCACCATCAAAGTAGGCAGTAAAGTGGGCGGACCACGCCCATTTTTTGTTTCCGACTTTACATTGGTCCTTGAACTATGTGAACACAATTCCGTTGATTTTCACCATATATGGGAGATGGGCGGTAAAGTGGGCGGACCTGTGATTCCTTAAAAATGTCTGTTATTTCTAGAAAAATATTAAAATTTTAATTATTAAAAAAACAAAAAAATAATAATAATAAGCATTAGATATAGTATTTTCAACATATCGATGTGGTATACCTAGAGTTTTTCTTTTCCTGGACTTTTTTTGCTTCCGGGAAATCGGGATTGATTTTTAAATTTCTCAGGATTCCGAAAATTCCCGCCAAAAATATATAATTTAAAGTGTTTAAATATAAATTATATTATTCAATTAATTGAAGGATAAATGACGTTAAAAAACATATTAATCATAAAATCATAAATAAAATTTTGATATATTGACACTTTAGAAATTAAATGAAAACTTTTTATTATATACAACTCATCCGAAAGTCGAATAATTACTTTGATTTTCATATTACCCTGATGGTAATTACGGGAATGAAAATTTTGCGGAATTTCCGGTAATTTCCTTCCCTGGATTTCTCGTGAAAAACTCTAGGTATAACGTTTTGGCTTGTGACTGAAAGACTTTAGGTCCTAAGTTCAATCCTTGGCCAAGACTTCGAAAAATTGTTTTATAATTTATTTTCAAACTAAAATTAAAATTTTGAAATAACAGCTCTTCAACACAGATGGTCGGTGCGATCTTCCTAAGTCATATGCCCAAGGAGTTTTCGTAGACTCTTTATGTTACAAATTTCCGATGTCATGGTTAACAGCAGTTTACAAATGTTAAGTAAATTTCCAGATGAAAGCAAATATTTTGATATGAGATTATTCGAATATTATTAATACTTATGAAATAAAAATTTTTTGAAGGGTATAAAATATTCGGCCTAATTCTTTTAAATTGGTAAGTAAGTAATTGGTTAAAATTACTTTGCTATGTAGGTACATATTAAAAAATATTAATATTTTTATTTTATTATTTAACATTAAGATTCTTTTAATTTTATATTTATTCTCTTTTTTATGTGTCTTTTAAATGCCATATTTTTGTTTTTATTCCTATTTTTATGTAGAGCCTTTAAAAGATTCATATTAAATCCATTTAAATAAATTTTTTAGTATTTATTTAATCTGTATTCTTCTTCTTTTTTTTTTTGCTGGTTTGCATTCTTATTGTTGTTGCGGTTAAAGTTTAATATGATTTGATTGTTGTGGCGCCATTTTTGTTTACTTTTTTATGATTGTATTAAAATTAATGGCTCTGCTAAACTACTTTCTAATATTATATGACTCTCTGTCTGTGTAACGGTATGTTGTATGTTAAAATGTACGTTTAACTGTCTGTCCATATGTCTAAGCCGCTTAATGGTCGATGAGAGTCCATTTGCTTGTTGGTTTTATTGTTTTGTTAGAATGATGATTGCGCGAAGTGAATGATAAATAAGTGAGAGGGGTTAAAAGGATGTTAAACTTTTACAACTACAAAGTCAATAAATTATAAAATAAAATAAAAAATAATGGTAACGTAACTGAACTACAACTAATCCTTATGTTGTTGGCAATTACAATCATGAAAGCTGTTCTCTGATGTTGAGGACAATGAAATAAAAGTAAATAACAGTTATTTACTGTCTGTCTATCTGGTTACATATCCATACATATATAGGTGTAAGCGAAATTTATTTTTAAAGGAATTTTAAAATATTTAAATTTTGAAATATCGTATCAATTTTGAATATAAACTTTTGTAATCTATGTATATTAAAAATATGATTATTTAGAAAAAGTATTGACCATTTATCTATAAGGAATTTTGCACCCTCAACGTTTAAATGCAATTTCATTTTAAAGTGAAAAATCGATTCTGTGATGAAAACTATTTTAATGTTAAAAAAAACTATTATCATCTAAAAATCTAAATTTCACCACAATCGATATTTTGTTTCAAGGAATAGACTTTTCACCTTCTTGAAGCAAAATATCGATTGTGATGAAATTTAGATTTTTAGATGAAGTGTTTACATTTTTTAGTTAAATATAATTTATGTGGTGAATTATACATTTCGTGATGAAATTAAAATTTTGAGGTAAAAACGATTTTGTGATGAAATTTAAATTTTGAGATAAAGTAAAGATTTTTGTGGCGAAATATTAGTTTTGAGAGAATAAAAGAATATTCTATTTTGTGGTGAAAATATTATTTTTTGTTGAACAATTTTGTGGTGATAAAACCATTAGGTGATGAAAATCTAACTGAAATAAAATAAAAAAAAAGTAATTTGCTAACGAATTTATTTGTTTTGGTAAAATATCGATTTTGAGGTGAAATATTAACTTTGTGGTGAAGTATAGATTGTGTGGTGAAATATTAACTTTGTGGTGAAGTATAGATTGTATGGTGAAATATTATTTGCCTTTATACTAATCTAAATTTTTTTCCAACATTAATTTAAAAAGCGGGTGTGTTTTGATAATATATAGAGACGATTAAATTGACTTAAAAATTCGAAAATATATTTGTTACAGATCTGTGCAAGAATGAAGTCCATGGCTTATAATGGGGCTTCGAAAAGTCCAAATACGCGTTTTGGCCTATATCTGGGTTAATACCGGCCAATAACTCGGCTTTGTTTATGGACTGATTTGGATAATTCAAAAAATCTAAATTTTAGAAAAATAATTGTGACCAAAGCAAAAAAAAAAAAAAATTGCTGAAATTTTAGAAAAATATTTGTGATCGATCTGAACAAGAATAAAACCCGTAGCTTCAAAAAGCCTAAAAATGTGTTTTGGCCGATATTTCGAATACCAACTGACAGATTTTGATCATTTCTTCAGCAAAAAAAAAAAAAAATATTCAAATTTTTCCGTGTAAGAAAGATGCCGCTAGGAGATATGAAAAGTCGACAACAAAAACTATTTTTGGAGGTATTTCGGCTATTTATTGACCGATTTTGCTTATTTTTATTAGCATTCTTCTTAGGAATACTCCCTATAATTTGATGTATTAAACATATACATCCGATAATTGGGGCTTTATAAAAATTGATTTCAACATACAAACGCACAAAGTCCCATTCAAAAAATTAAATGGAAATTTATTTGGAATTTCCGAACGGCTAGTTCGATTTCAATGAAATTTAACACAATGATATTAGAGATATAGACAAGTTTAAGTTTTGAGCTTGGATCATATAGACCTACCAGGTGCGGGTCCACAGGTTCAAAAAGTTGGACACTTCCTGTATGAACATTTTTAAAAACAATCCTGATCGTTATATCTGAATCGATTTCAAAGATTTATGTGTGAAAATATTCTATTGGAAGTGATCTACAAAAAATATTGTCGTGTGCATATCTTATTTCCTTTAGTTTACGAGATATTGGGCTTCAAACATTTTGATCTAACTTGTTGAAGTTTTTTTTTCCTATAACGGGTCCAAATTTCACTCGATTTTTTGGAAAAAATTTTTATTTTATTAACAACAAATAACAAAATTATGTAAGTATAGGAAAAAATGTGTAAAAACCTTTACAGAAATATAAGTTAGTTTGAATTTTGAAAAAAACTCGATTTTTGGCATTTTTTTTGTCCAAAAAATAGTTACATTCATTTTTAATTATAAAAAAAAAAGATTTTCAAAGTAACATATACCGTATTTACATTTTTCTGGAAGATAACTTTATAGAAAAGTGTATGAAAGGAAAACATTTTTAAAAACTTTATTTCTGAAGAAACCATGGTCTTCCAAATTCAATATATTTGTTCATGATTTTCCAATTTTCGCCTAAATTTCTCAAATCGCAAAGCTCGAATTAAAAAAAAAGTTATAATTTTTACTTAGATTAATGTGTTTTTAAGTTTTTGTTAGTAGAAATTTTTGCTCTCCGATATCGGTTCGAAAAATATAGCAAAAAAAGGTAAAAAAAAAATTAAATTTTTAGAAATTTATGAAAGTTTTATATGTATATACTAGGGTGATCGATTATTCGACTTTTTTGAGAAACTGGTTTTCGAATAGTTTGAATAGTTGGTATTTTAAAAAAACCGGTTGCACTTTTTGAAATTCAGAAAAAAACGGTTAACCGGTTTTTTGCAGAAGTTAATATTTATATTAAAAGACTACATTTCTTTAAAAAAATCAATTCTTATAATTAAGTTAAAATTTATTAAATACAAGCATAAAAGCCTAACAATGTTAGGAAAAATAATATAATAATGAAATTATGCACAAACAAATCCGAAAATTAAAAGAAAAAAAAATGAACAACATTTAGACACCTTCCTTTCCCTAATCAAAGTCAATTATTTGAAGCCGTTCAAATTTATTGGAATTATATTGATTAAAGTTTTAAATTCGTAAACCTTTCAAAATAAAAAAATCGTCGTAAATGCGCTCCCTGGCCGAAATACAGAAACAGTTTTTTATAGGATTTGGAGAGCAAAGAATAAGTATAGCAACTCAAAAGTTCTAATACCAAAACAGACTTTTTGGTTCCTGATAGAAACATCTGGCACTGTTAGAATTTATTGAACGAATAGTTTTATAAGTATGCCGATTTTTAGTTTCTTACGTCGTCTGGGAGCTTCAGAAAGCTATGGAAAGGAAACATTGCTTAGGAAAGATATATTTAAATCCATATATATAGATCCACGTATTTTCGCTCCTTGATAGAGATTTCAAAATCTGGCTCCGTTAGGATTTGTAGGACGAATAGGATTATAATTAAGCTGAATTTTAATTCTCTATGTCTTCTGGGAGCTTTAGAAAGCTCTAGAAAGAGAACAAATTCTTAGAAAAAGACATATAAATCCTCTTATATCCGCTCCCTAATACAAATTTCAAAATATGGCTCCATTAGGATTTGTTGGACAAAAAGTTTTATAATTAAGCCAAATTTTAATTTTCTATGTCGTTTGGTAGCTTCAGAAAGCTCTGGAAAGAGAAAAAATGCTAAGCAAATTATATATCTAGATGACTAGAAGATAATTATGTTTCAAAATTGTAGAAAAAATCATCTAAATTTTAGTTAGCATAAACAGAAACCATGGCTTAATATGGAGATAGTATATTAATTAAGTCTCAATTGAAACGATTCTGCAGGTGAAACTTTTTTAACACAACACCTTTAAAAAATAAAGGAAATATTGGATCAAAAAAATTAAATTGGGTCATACAGGATAATTATTATTTATTTGTTTAATATTATAGAATAAATTCCAATTAAGACTTAAACTATATTTTGAAAACATAAGAAATCAGTCTTTATGAATATTTAAAAAATTATTCCTAAATTTTCAAATATCACTATCACTATTTAGTACATATTTTCTGAAATAAAGTGCTATTTTTAAAACCGGTTTTTTGTGTTTAAAAAAACCGGTCTATTCGACATTCGAAAAATGAACATTTTGAAAAAACCGACAGCACATTGACTGAAAAAACCGGTTTTAAAACCGGTTGGAAAACCGCGTCGATCACCCTAGTATATACCCTTTACCATTGTGGTTAAAGGTAGAATAAAAAAGTAATAACAGCATTACGGAAAAAATTAAAAATTTTGGGAATGTATTGGAAATTTTAATATTTAATTCTTTTTGAGTGATTTTTCCAATATGTTTTTTTTTTTTACTTTTTATTACTGCCTTTTTAGCACCGTAATAAAATATTCTTTCTGTCTACAATTTAATAATAAGTTCATTGTCCCAGCCATTTAATGGTCAGGATATCCGTTTTATTTTCAAATTGTACATCCATCAATAGCAAAAATTGCCAAACAAACAAATTACAATAGAAATTGTTATTAAGTGTTTTACGTATTTTGGGTAGAAAATTTAAATTATTTATTTCTTTATTATCGAAATCTGGCTTAAAATAGATATTTCATTATACATTTGACTTTTTCTCTTTATTTTCTCCAGTTGCTTAAGACGTATGAGCCTTTTGTGTGTTTTTGTGTTTAAGTTTACCCCAGTTTTTTTTTTTTTTTTTTTTTTTTTGGAGGATAATTGTGTAATAAATTTTGGCATTAAATGAATGTGAATGAGTCTGTCTTATTTTATCATTTCGTTTTCTTATTCATTTGTTCAAGTTGTGTTCCAATTGCCTACTTTTATGCAGTTAAAAGAAATTTATTATTCTTCAATTTTATTTTATTTTTGTTCTTTTTTTTTTTCTCCTCGCAAATATAAACGACTGATTACGTTTACGTAAGTTGGTAGTAATTTTTGCCGGAATTCATTGACTGTAGCTATATGTGTGTGTAATATTTACATATTAAATAAAAGAAAAGAAGTACTATAGGGCGTGAAGTTTATTTTTTTATTACAAATGTGCTGGTATACATTTTTACTTTAATATTTAAAAGACTTTTTTAAATATGTAGGAATTATGTAGATACAAATTTTCTCTATTTAACTGATACCTTTTAAATACTTAAAAGGCTATAGATATTTTTTTCCAGCTTGTTAGAATATGTTCATCTATATATTTCTTTTCTTTTTTTTTTTTTTTGTAAAAATCACCTTAAAACTTTAATGTACCACCTATATACATACAATAAAGTTTGTTAAAAAAATGATTTAGTCGCCAACAAAAAATATGGCAAAATATGATTTAAAAACTTTTAGTTTGCATTTGAGTTTAATAAAATGATTAAAATAGTTAAATTTCTTTCCCAATTATAAAAATTTAAATATTTCTTCGCCTTCAAATCATTTCATGTTAATACTTTATTGCTGCTCTTGATGTGTATCAAGAGTATAATCGAAATAAAATTCATTGACTGTTTGCCATGGAAATACAATATTTTTTCCGCAATTTTTTATAGTTTTTTTTGTCGACCATTTTTTTGCACTTTTCGTATTTTGTTTGTTTGTCTGTTTGTTTATTTGTTTGTTCGTATGTTTGCATTTCATTTCCATCACTTTGCCATTTCTTTACTCACGTTTTTGTATTTTTTTTTATTTTTTGGTTTAATATTTCAAATATAAAACGGAGACTGAGTGAAAGCATAAGTGAGTGCTATAGTATGTGCATAAGTTCTGACATGTTTGTGCATGTTTAATTGAGTTTATTTATAATGTATGCATGTGTTTAAAAGTATGTGTGTGAGTTTATTTTCTTGCGAATGTACACAATAATTCCATTTCACTTTATTTCATTTTTTTTGTTTTAATTTGTTTCTTCTTTTATTTACATTTTTTTTTATATATTTTGAGATGAACATGTTTCGTTTTTTTTAAATGGGAAAAAAAGTTTTTCCCCTTTTTCTTTTTATTTTCTTTGTTATGTTTTCTTAACAGTTTTATTTGTTGCAATTTATTCTCATACTCACATGAATATTAGGGTGGCTGCATTAAAGAGGAATCATAAAAAAAAAATCATCTGTTTGGGGAAAATGATATTCCGAGGGCTCGAAATAATTTGGGGAAATATATGATTTGTATATCCGTCAAATTTAAGAATTTTGCTATCAAAATGGTCCTTAAATGGCTGAGTTATAAAGTAAAACTCCTAAATCTTCATCAATTAAAAAAATAATAATAATAAAAAATATGTAAATGTTGAGTTATCGAGTTTAACTACAATTTATAACAAATTTCTCTGCAAATGAATTAATGAAAGTATTTTCTAATTCATGAAGGCATTTTTATTATTACCATAACAAGACTTAAAATTAAAAAAAATTGTAGAACTTATTCGATTTTATATGAAATAACTTCAAACACAGCAATTTTTTTCTGCAATTTTGAGTTAGAAGGCGAGAAATTTAAAGAAAATCAAAAAGTTGACTATTTCTTTCTCCCCTCTCTCCTACGAACTCAGAATTAAAGCTTGAAAAATTGCTGTGTGTGAACTCCAACTTACGTAAACATTCAATCTTTTCTTTTTTACCCCTAAAAGTATGCTTTAAATTAAATATAATTTTAAAAAATAAGTTATTTAAAAAATAAAATATTTTATAACTTTTTGAGTTGTAAACCTATTTGATTTTAGAAATAACTTGTAATTTTTAAAATCATATTTTTAATTTTTTCCTAAAAGTATGCACCTATATGAACAACTAACTTATAAACTTTAGAAAATGTCTAATAAATCAGAAACTACCCTCAAAAAATTTTTTAAATAATTTTTTTTTTGGAAAAACAAAAAATCATATTTTCATTTAAAACCCATAAAGCGTATATAGAAGTTTTTCATTCCGTTTGTCATTTCTACAATATTTATCTAAGATCCTTATTGATAGGGAAGCTAATGTAACTATGTCCGTCTGTCTGTTGAAATCAGTTTTTAGAAAACCCTAGTTTTCGGATATATATGTTTTATACATCAAATTGTAGGGTATATTCCATAGAAGAACGCTAATAACAATGAGAAAAATTGGTTTACAAATAGCCGAGATATCGTCGTTTTTTTTGTCGGCTTTTCTAAGCTCCTATACAAGCTATAAACTTCATTCTTGCACGAAAAGTTCTGAATATTTTTTCAAAATGTTTTTGCTTAATATGTAAACCAAATTGGCCAAAAAGCATTTTTAGACTTTTAAAAACTCCTACAAAAAGATTTGGTTCTTGTACATATTGAACATAAATATTTGCAAAAATTTGGTCTTTCGAATCAAACAAATTAGTCCATAAACAACCGAGTTATTGGTATTAACCCAGATATCGGCCAAAACGGGATTTTTGACTTTTTGAAACCCCAATATAAGCTATGGTCTTCGTTCTTACACAGAACTGTCACAAATATATTTTAAAATAATGTTTTTTAATTCTATTTAAATTAATGTTGTCTTCATTTGGTGTTGTTGTTTTATTAATTTTAATATTAATTTATATATAACATCCCAATTTGAGTGAAGTGTATATACGATTCGGCACAGCCGTATACAGCGCTAGATCTCGTTTTAATAAAAATCTTCTAAATCTTTAATATTGACCATTTTTGTAAACTCCCTACAAGTGGAGCCATCCTAATAAACGTTTTGTGTACAATAAAATTTTATTTTATTGTTTGTATTCTACTTTAGCTCTTAAAAAAAACTAAAGTCTTAAGTTTAGCCAACCAACCATTTTGGTTATTTTTTTATTATTAAGAGTAGTTTTTGTGTATTTGTGTTTGTTTTATTTAAATGCAATTTGCCTTAAACAAATTGTAGTTTCTTTAATGCTCTTTGTTGCCAGCTTATCATCACTTTAATTTAATCTATTAAAAGTTTTTTATTTTCATAGTCACTAAATTTTTTAATAATATTCATATCTGGTTTTCACGTTTAAAACCAATTAAGTTTTTCTTAACATTTAATAGATATTTTAAAAACTAATAACAATAACAATGTATTATAGTGAAAAGTCACTTGAAAAATTCTATATTGTACTCGTATGTAATAGTTCTAATTAAGGCTGTTATAAATCAGTTTTAAAAAGTTCCAATAATGTTCTCTTAAAATTTAAAGTTAGATCTAAAAACTAGGTTCCTAGTTATTGATATATCCCTAACTATATTGTACAGTGGATCGTAAAATCGTAATAATTATGGTATTAATTAAATAAATAATCAGACGGATCGAATTGAATGCCTAGGAGAGATGTAGAGGAGGAACTAAGCTTTCAGAAAAATAATTTTGTAATCATCCAGTAATAATGCGAAATAAACTACAGAGGGTCAAAGTTGTATGAAAAATATAAAAAAATATAGCTTTTACAAATCAAGCCCGATTAAAAAAATATTTAGTTTAAATGGTGAAAAAGTTATTTGCGTTTAAATTTGGAAATTTAGATTTTTTTCATTGACTTTTTTTTTAGTTTTTCTCAATTAATTCCCATATTATAGGAGTGATTGTTTTTTATATTCTAGGATTCCCAATACAATGTGTGGATGTTTTTTGTAAATTTCTTTAAATTCTTTAGGGTTTCCTACAGCAAAATTTTAAAATGGAGCAATAATTTTCAAGTATTTTAGTGTATTTTTCCTCAAGTATTTGAAGATTTAGTTTTTGTTCTAAATCACACTAATTTTGAACTTTAATGGAATAGAACTTAAAATGTTACTGGTTGTTAAATCTTATATTTTTCTGAAAAAAATATAGCCCGATTTGAGAAATTAAAATTTTTGTTAAGAAATCCCCAGTATTTTCCGAATAAAAAATACCTTAAATGCAGATTTTTTCTTTATTGCTTTATTAAACATTACAAAGTGGGACAGATTTAAATATTTTTGGATATTAATGTGTAACTTTTTATTGGAAGGAGGACCCTACATACACTACAGGAGCATAGCTATTTTTTACTTGTTGTTTCTTTAAACCCTTGATAAGACCTCTGAAAAATTTACATAGCTATATATATCATATATTTTTTTTGAGTTATATGCATTTGATATTACACGAAAAAATTAGTACATGTAATTCAGCTTATAAAAATGAAACTAATAGGTTAATATTTTTAAAATGTTGTCTTGTTGAAATATTTAAGTTTTAAATTTAAAAGAAAAAAAAATATTTTTTATTAGTTTTTACTAAAATATTTAATATAATCTGGAATACCCAAATATAAGCTTTATTGTTTTTTCAGTTACTTTTTTGTCGGAAAGAGTCCAATTTCTTTTTTACTCTATTTAAATATTTTTTTACTAGAACCCAATATACATATTTCAATTAGACCTGAATTTTGGGCAGTTTTGTGAGTTGGTCTTACTTTGTATATAGCGGCATTATTTGCTACCTTTTTGTTGTAATGATAAGATACGAGATCGGGCCAGAAAAATTAGTACTTGCTGTGCTTTCTAATGAAGGAAAGGAATATTTTACGAGTGCTCTGTGTACAAGTGCTTTTTTTCCCATATGTACAAATGGCTTGCCAAAGCGAAAACTTGTTCGACAATTTTGATTTTGTTTTATCTGCTTGTATCTGCTCCATTTCCCACAACATCTGTGATATGGAATTCCTGACCAGAATGTTATACAGTTCGAAAGTTTATATTTTATTTTATATTTCCCTTTAGACGCATTCGTATTAAAAAAATAAGTTCCTATTATTTCTATTAGGAACTTATTTTACTTTGTGGAACTTCAGATTACATTTCTGAAACTTTTTTGATAAAAGATTCTAAGCAGTTTAATATTGAGTCGCATTTCATCCAGAGATATACGAATTTTCCCTCAAAATACATATTATTTTGTCTAGGATCTTACAGTCTGTAAATCAACTTTTTCTCCGGTAATCTGGGTTGGTTTCGATGGTCATTAACTACTAGTATTTTTGTGACTCAAGAAGCACTCCTAGAAATTATTTTGTTTGGTTTGCATGAATTTTGTTAAATTTTAATTTTACGAAAAATTAATTATGCTATCACAACAAAATTTAACACACAGTTATTGAGTGTAATAGCAAATGTAAACCAGTTATTGGTTCTAAAGTTCTTCTTACGTATGCAAAAGTCATAAGCCTTATTTAAATTTTACAAGATCTTGGCCAAGATTTTTCAATATATAGCCCAACATTTTCGAACGATTTGATTATATTTTTTGTAATTAGTTAAAGAAAACAATTATCTATCGAATAAAGGAAATTTAAAGTCAATATCATTATAGAATTCAAAAATAAACAATTGTGAAAATTTGCAAAAAATTTAAAAACAGTCGGACAGAAGAACGGATAACTGAATTTTCCAAAAAAAAAAAAAAATCTTAAAGTTCCAAAAATGTTTTTTGGGTGTTAATTCTTATATATATTATAAAAATTAAGTGTAAGTTTGTTTGTCTCGATTGGATGTTACGCCTACATTCTACGCCCACTTTTTTAAAACTCTTAAACGGTAGTAAATATTTGCTATCGCCTAATAAGGGATAAGGAAGCGCACCGGGTTAATCTCGTTGTAAATAAAACAAAAAGTTTTCAGAGAATTATCTTAATATTTTTTATTATGATATAAGGATCTATGATAATTATGTGTGAAACAAAATATCGGCCAAATGCTCACCGCGGATTCGGTGGCATACCTCCATCCGATGGTCCATATTTTCAATGACTCTGAGACATAATTGATTTTCAATGTCGTTAATGTTGCGAATTATCTCATCCTTTATAGATCTTGAATTTTTCTTGGGTTATTGACGTACACTTTTTGTTTTAAATATCCCCAAAGAAAGAAGTACAACGGTGTCAAATCACATGATCGTGGCGGCCAATTAACATCGCAACGACGTGAGATAACACGGCCATTGAATTTCTCGAGAAAAAGAACAATTGTTTCGTTGGGTGTGTGGCAAGTGGCATCATCCTGTTGGAACCATATATCATAAGGATTCATATCCCCAATTTCTGGCCACAAGAAGTCCGTTATCATCTCGCGATAGCGAACACCATTCACGGTAACTGTTTGGCCGGCCTTCTGTCACACTGTCGCGAACAACATCAATGTTTTCCGCAGAACGAACTTGGCGAGCATGCACATGTATTTTCACATTTCCTACAGATCCGGATTGCTGAAATTTGCACACAATTCTCCCGATTGTGGACACATTTGGTCGATTATGATGACCAAAAAAATCAAGAAATTTCGTACACTTCTTGATTTTTTTGGTCATCATAATTATGATTCGAACGCCCGTTTTCGTAAAAGGCTTCAACAATCTTAACGCGCTGCTCAATTGTGTACCTCTCTATGGTTGAGTTTGTTAAACACTGAAACAATGAAATGTTAAATTAAGTTTAGTAAAATAAATGGAAGTAATTTTTGAGGAAGTACTTTTTCATTACTTCCAATGTATCAAATAGTGTATGTTTTCTACTTCTTAAAATGTTATTTAAACAGCATCCGCAGATGTTATTAAAAAGCGACTCAAATGAAGTTTACTGTCGCAAAACATTGATGAAAGGTTTCTGTTATCGCAAATATTTACCTTGTTGACCATAAAATAAATATGTCTATTTTCAATAAAAGTTTTTTTTTTTTTAAACATTTGTTCCTATTCGAAGGAAATAACTCTATAGAAGCAATTTAGATTACATTCCTTGCACTGATTTAAAACAACACCATAAAAATGAATTTTTCATGACATCGGGAACATTACTTCCTACTGAGTGAATAGGCATCAAAAAAGAAAACATCCTCCAATGACAAGCCTATGTTAAATTCGTTGGAAATGATCCGAATTTGCACTACTTCTGGATCAAAGTTCAGGATCTTATTGACTTCTTTGGATGATCTTTTTTTGTTAGTTTTAATGTTAAGGTGTGACTCAATATTAACATCGTGCATTATGGTTGGACCATCCTTTAGTTTGTAGGGGTTCTCGATATGCCTTTGCAAAATTTTAAATTCTGATTCGAACTAGTAGCTTTGAAAAAGTTTATGAGTGATTTCATGTCAAAACGGACAGCAATCGGACTTGACATCTCCGATGTCAATGAAATTCACTACAGATATTGGTAATTGGAAGTGTTTTCCAAATCATCAAATTTTAGACTCATGCCCCTTTCCGGTCCAAAAATATGACGGTTTGAAAAACGAGAAAAACCAAAAAAAATTTCAAATTAATTGCTAATAACTTCTAAACTATAAACGGTAGTTATCTAGTTTTAGTTTCATAATAAAGACAAAAATATTACCTTTATAAAGATATTTATAAATTTTTTTAAATCAAAAGTTCAAAGGTCAAAGTTGGACTTATAATAATCAAATCATTATATTTCAAAAAATGATATTTTAAAAATTCTGAAAAAAATATATAATCTCTTCTTCCTACGCACGGAAAATTCAAGTTGGAGTCTCATTTAGTATAGAGGTTATGGACCAAAATAAAATTTAATTACTTATAACTTCTAAACTATACACAATAAAATTTAAAATTTTAGTATCATTTTAAAGATTAAGATATTGTCTTCAACTTATAAAAATTAAATCTTTATATCTCCAAAAACAACATTTTTAAAATTCTTAAAAAATTATATAATGTTAACAGAACTCTTGTCCATACCCGTGCAAAATTTCATATTGGACACTCATTTAGTTTAGAAGTTATGTAACAAAATATAAACCAAAGTCAAATTTTGTATATAAAATTTCATATTTTTTAAATAAAAAAAAAAAAAAAAATCATTTAAATTAATTTTTGTAAATATTTTAAATTTTTACATACAAAAAAATTGCTTTTTACTATATTTTGCTTCATAAATCCTAAACCAAAAGAGACTACAACTTGAATTTTGGCTCGAGTATAGAATGGAGTTAAGTTATCAATATATAATTTTTTTAAGAATTTTCAACAGTTTTTTAAGATATACAGCTTTGAATATTATATTATATATTTTGACCTTTGAACTTTCGAAGTAAATAAGTTTTATATGCGTAATTTTAAAGCTACTATCTTTTTATATTAAATGAGATACAAATTAGAATTTTACAATGTATAGTTTAGAAGTTATGAGCAATGAACTATGTACACTTTTGGATAAAATTTGATAGTTTTTCAATTTTTAAAACGTCATATTTTTGGACCGGAAAGGGTCTTAAGTCTGAAAGTTTGCAATTTGAGCAACACTTGTAATAGGTAATAACAGTAACGAATTTCATTGAAATCGGAGACATGAAATCCGAAAATGACTGTTTTTTGTCTGTTTTGATGTGGAATTACTCTTATGTATTTGCAGAATATTTTGATTATGATTTACTAAAAAAATGGAAATAGTTTTATAAAAAATTTGCTACTTTTTTTAAGTTAAAAAATTATTTAAAAATTTGCCTTATTCTCTAAGCAGGTTGTATGAAAATAATTCTAAATCCTAATAATTTTCTTTAATAGCCTGAAGATTTTTCATTCCATATACTTAATATAGGAAATTGTATCTAATTTTTTGACATGAAAAGTTTTAAAACAATTTTCTTTTTGATTGAGTTTTAGCCTAAAGTCTTCTCCAAACGACCATCAAATACTATCAATTCAAAATAATAAGAACAATATCCTAAATGAAATTTAATACAAAATTAAGTTTTTTCGCCAACATCAAACAAATAATTATGTTCAAAAAAAAAAAAAAAAAAAAAAAACTTATTAGCTAAAAAGAATTCTCACAAATTTTCAACTGCAATAAACTCTTGGAAATATTTTAAATTCATACGTATTTCATTTGTATTCATAACTTTTTATAATTAAATGATTTTTATTATTTTTTTGTTGTAGTTTTTAATGTTTTTGGAAAAAAAAAAAAATTTAACTAATTAGTTTAAGACAATTTTCATATTCATGTTTAAATAAAACATAAGACTACAAATGTAAAACACATAAAATGTGGGTAGATTCTTGTTAACAAACTAAAAAAAAAAGAAAATGTTTCAATTTCCTTTACTTTGCCGTTTGCAAGCTCTCTACAAAGAAAATACAAGAAAGTGTGGGTGTATGTGGGTATATATGTATGTATGGGTTGGTGTGTTTGTATGTATGTTGTTACTAAATGCCTGCTTTTTAACATATTTTATTTAATTTTTCGTTTTTTTTTTGTTTCACTAACAAGTGCTTTATTTTCGCTTTAATTAAATTTATGAAACATTAAAAATAAAATGTTTGAAAAAATACTCACACACATACATACACTCATTCAGTTTACAACAATTTCTCTTAAAAAAAATGTTTATACTTAAAGAATAATGAACAAATTAAATTTTTTATCTTTATCTTTTTTGGTACTTTTTTTTTATTTTTTTCTTCTTGATGTTGTTGCAAGTTGGCTTAAAGCATAAATTTGTTAAGAAAATTAAAAGCAAACATGATTTAATGTTTAAAGTATAAAAGTGTATATGTGTGTGTATTATTAAGAGAATTTTCCTTTAAGTGAAAATAAATTTGAACAATTTTCTTTTACTTAAATTGCAATGTAATTTAAAACATAATTATAGAAATTTATTTAAATATTAAGAAAACCGGAAGAAAAACAACATTTTTAATAAGAACTTAAGAAAATAAAATTTTTGTAAAGGGGAATAATTTAAGTATAATATTTAAGATTTACTTGTTCATATATGTGTGCGTGTGCTTGTAAATTGAAAGTAAAAGAGTCTACATATACATATCAGTAATCCTTAAAATGTTTAATCCTATTTCAAAGTATATTTTTACTCTTCCTTGTAAAAAAAAAAGAAAAGAAAAAAATTAAATAAACAAACAAAAGCTCAAAATGTAAATTTTCTTATAGTACTTTTAGCTTAAATTCAAAACAACAATGCAGAGTATACACATATACACATACGCTTAAAATATTTACACGTATTTTTTTACACATACATTGTCATAAATTTACGGATTTTAAAAGAACCAATTGATTACACTGGTCGACAAAAAAAAATTTTTTCGAGCTCCTTCAAAAAAAAAAAAAAGAAAAGAAAAAAAAAAAATAAAATATGTAGACTATATGGAATTCCGCATGCTAAACTCGAATCTGCTTTCAGTTTTTTTCCATCAGGTCGGGATTTTTTTTTTATGGGCATGTCTAATATTGTACCCTAAATATGCCGATTACTCGAGAACGGTATGCACGATTTATATAAATGATACACCAAGATATGCGGAATAAAATTAGTTTTAAATCATTCTGCTATCAAATTTTTATCCGCTCAATGGTTTAGGAGATATTTCGAAAAAAGTGTCGGAAAAAATTTTTTTCATGCAAAATTCAAGATTTCTTTTTTTACTAAAACTTTTTTCTAAAAGTTAAAACATCAAAAATATTTAAGTTTATCACCTTTATCTCAAAACTGGCAAAACTACAAGTAAATAAAGCCATGTATCATAAAAATTGATGCACAAATCTTGATTAAATTCACAGTTAAGTTAGGATATCCATGCATACCTATAGCTAAGTGGAAATACAAAAAAAAAAAAAAAAAAAAAAATGTTTTTTTTCGTCTTAAATAAAATAAAATAGGTGGATTGGATGGAATTCAACGTGCTAAATAAGAATCAGCTTTTATTTTTTTTTCTATCACGCATTAATTTTTTCTTATGGGCATGCCTACTATGACCCCGCCTTTAGGCAGTCATACTTGTATAACTCGAGAACAGTTTGTCCAATTAAGATAAATTGAATTCCAGTAGATAGTGATCTAAATTGTCTTTGAGCTGAATTTATATAATTTTTTGTCCAGTTAACATTTCCGTAGTTATTCGGTAATTAGTACCGAAAATTTTAAAATTTATTTTTTTTTTTAAAGTGGTGATAATTTTGATCCATAACTCTGAAATTCTTGAGCGAATAAAAAATATTGTTGACATACCTTGAAGACGTATGTATCTTTTGATGTATCACTTATCAAAATCGTGTAAAGGGTTCTTGAGTTATAGCCTAAGTTTGACAAACCATTCTCGAGTTTTATAGTGTGATCGCTGAATAAGTTGATGATATTAGTCATGCACATACAAAAAAAAAAATCAGTACTCGATAGAAAAAAAGTGAATGCAGATTCTTGTTTAACTCGTCAAAATCCACCTAGTCCACCTATTTTTGTTTCAAGAAGAAATAAAAAAAAAATTTTTTTGACCACCACTGTATTTCTACTCAATTGTATGTAACATGAATATTTTTACTTAACTGCAAATAAAATTTAGATTTCTGAATCAATATTAAAGATACATGCCTTATTTTATTCGCAGCATTTCTAGCTTTAAGATAAAGATGATAAACTGTAACATTTTAGATGTTTTCATATATTAAAAGAAATTTTAATAACAAACGAATTTAAATTTATCATTAATGATTTTTTTCGGACACTTATTTCAAAATAACTCCGAAACTATTGAGCACATAAAAAAATAAGTTTGGGGAATTTGAAGATATTTTTAGTCCGCATCTTTTGGTGCATCACTTTGATCAATCGTACACACCGTTCTTGAGTTATGAGAAAATTTGCTAGAGTAATGGACTTACTATGGGCGAAATATTAGACACGCCCATAAAAAAAAGAAAAATTCAGACCTGATGGAAAAAAACTGAAAGCAGATTCGTGTTGGCAATTTCAACATTTTTAACAAAGACTAAATAAAGTGTATATTAGGGGCCTTACAGTTAGAGGAGTCGAAACAATGATGTCCGTCAGTCAGTCCGCGAATCTGTTTTCTTGGAGTTTAAGAAGGCTTCTGATTACTTACATAGATTTTGATGTTTGTATATTCACATTAATATGTATATCGACAAAACTTCCGAAACATATTGAAAATCTTTGAAATTGGTCTAAATATATCGGAGATATTGCCTAAAAATCTTATGTTTTCTGTTAATATTTTTCAATTTTTTTTAAAGTTCTTGAAACTATGGAAAAAGTTCTCTTACAGGTTGGCCAGAATATTTTTTTTTTTTTGGTTGAAGAAATCAACCAAATCGGTCTATAAAAAACCGAGATATCAACCAAAAGTAGAAAAGTAGACAACGCTGAAAAATACCCAAATGAAAAAAAATCATCACAAAAATGTAATAAAAAAATACACCAACATACAAATTCTGTACTAATATACATATCAGTAAAATCTTTTTTCTTTTTAACTAGAACGTACATTCGATTTTATACTAAAGATTTTGATTTTGTACTAAATTAAATTAATACAATGTTTTTGTACCAAATATTCGTTTTTGTACTAAAATTATGGTTTTTTAATAAAATTTTGTCTTTGTACTAAAACTTGCTATTTATGAATATTAAAATTTCACTTTTATATTAAAATATCGTTTTTGTACTAAAATTCGATTGTTTGTTTAAATTTAATTTGTAATCAAATTTTGCTTTGTTTTGTACTACAATATAATTATTGTACATAAATTTCGTATTTGCGCAAATTTTCCCCTTGTAAACCTTTTCGTACTAAATATTCGTTTTTGTACTAAAATGATGATTTTTAAATAAAATTATGTTTTTGTACTAAAATTTTTATCCTTGCTTAAACTTTATTTTTGTACTAAAACTGTATTTTCGCTATAAAATTTCATTTCTTTTTGTACTAAAATTCGTTATGGTTTTACACAAAATTTGTTTTAGTACTAAAACTTCGTTGTGATAATATAATTTCAATTTTGTACTAAAATTTTGTCTTTGTACTAAAACTTTCTATTTATGAATATTAAAATTTCGCTTTTTTTTTTATTAAAATATCGTTTTTGTACTAAAATTCGATTGGTTGTTTAAATTTAATTTGTAATAAAATTTTGCTTTGTTTTGTACTAAAACATTATTTTTGTACTTAAATTTCGTATTTGCGCAAATTTTCCCCTTGTAAAAATTTTTGTACCAAATCTTCGTTTTCTGTTCGAATTTATTATATGTTTTGTATTAAAATTTCGATTTTGTACTAATACATTGTTTTTGTATTAAAAATTTCTCCTTGTTTTTGTACAAAAATTTTATTTTTCCTAATTTTACTAAATCTTTAACTTTATTTTCGTACTAAAACTTCACTTGTGCTTAAATGCTTAGCAAAACGGATTTTGTTTTGCTTAAAAAAAAAAAATTGTTTTTGTACTAAAATTTACAAGTTTTAACTTCTGGTAAAACTTGTTATTATACCTAAACGTTACTTTTGTACTTAAATTTCGTTTTTTCGCAAAAATTTCACTTGTAAAACTTTTTGTGCAAAGTAATGCATTAAAATTTTGATTTTGTACTAAAACATTGTTTGTGTACTAAAACTTTGTTCTTATATTTGTTTCAAAATTTAGTTTTTGTACTAAAAATTTTTAGTAAATCTTGACTTTTGTTTTTGTTCCGACATTGTATTCTTGTACTAAAAGCTCGCTCTTCTATTAAACCTATTGTTTTGTACTAAAACTTTTTTTGTACTAAAATATAGTTTTTGTATTAAATGTTCCTTTTTGTACTAAAACTTTGTTGGTAGACAAAATTTTTTTCCTGTATTAAAATTTATAAATCTATTGTTTTGTACTAAAACATATTTTTGTACTAAAAACTTGTTTTTTTTTACAAAGTCTTTGTTTTTCTACTTAAATGTTGTTTTCGTAATAAAATCTTTGAAATTTCGAAATTTTGTACTAAAATTTCGCTTTTGTATTAAAACTTTGTTTTTGTACTAAAACTCAGTTTTTTTACTTAAACTTTTTACATGTACGTAAACTTTAATTTTCTTTTATTTTATAATAAAACTTAGTTTTGTACTAAAAATTTAATTTTGTATTAAAAGCTTATTTTTTTTTTACTAAAAAATAGTTTTTTTAATTAAATTTTCGCTTTTATCTAAAATATAATTTTTTTTACTAAAATTTAGTTTTTTTTCTAAATCTATTGTTCTGTACTAAAAGTTTTTTTTTGTACTAAACAGTTTGTTTTTATATTAAATAATTGTTTTTAATAAAACTTTGTTTTATACCTAAAATTTGTTCTTCTATTAAAACTTTATTTTTTACTAAAATTTATTTTTGTACTTAAACTCTCTTTTTTATATTTTACACCACCACAGGTGGTTGGGGTATTATGTGTTTGTGCAAATATTGTAACACGGAGAAAAAATCTTCCAACCCCTACCTCAAAGTATACTCAGAATCGCTTTTTGAGTCGATTTAACTATGTCCGTCCGTCTGGCGTCTCGCAAACTAGCTGTCTTGTGCACAAGGACGTAGCCTCTTGAATTTGGTTATGATCGGCACATTATTTTACCTGGACCCCATACAAATGTTCTCCCGGAATAGATACCTTAAAATAGGAATATTTTAATGAAGTTTGGCACAAAATACGTTTTTTATAAGTATAAATTCATCCGTATGCCAAATTTCGTGAAGATTGTTTCATAATTGATCATAGTTCCCATAAGAACCCTTCTTCCGAAAATCGCTTTAACGTGCATAAATCCCATACAAATTTTAGTATCAACTTAATATTTGACACAAATACGATTTTTATAAGTATAAATGACAGTGCAAAATTTTATAGGGATCGGTTCATAATTTACAATAACTCCCGCATAAGACCCAATTTTAGGAATCACCCAAAAGTGCATAAATACATGTGAATATTTTGTATTAGCATGTTTTATTTTACGCTTAATACAAGTATCGGTCCACATTTGGCCCTTTCCCGAATTTTAGTACACAAAGACAATGGTGTAGGATATCATATGGTCGGGCTTGACCGATTATATCTTCTTCTCTCGTTTTGTACTTTGTTTTTTTCACTAAAACTTTTTTATTGTACTAAAAATTATTTTTTTCTAATTCTATTGTTTTAACTTGAACTTATTTTTGTACTAAAAACTTGATTTTTATTAAATTTATATTTTTGTACTAAATTTTAAATTTTCGTTTGCGTACTCAATTTTTTTTTGTACTAAAAACTCGTTTTTTTATAATGGAAACTTTTTACTAAAACTTTGTTTTGATACTAAAATATGTCTAGTAATAAAACTTCGATTCTGTACTAAAACTTTATTCTTCTATTAAATCTTTGTACCTATTAAGATTTCGTTTTTGTACTAAAACATAATTTTGGTACAAAATTTTAAAAATAATTTGTTATTATTAAAATTTTATTTTTGTACTTATGTAGAAATTCTATATTAAGACCATTTTTAGTTTTCAAAAGTTTTTGTATTGAATATTTTTTTGTACTAAAAATTATTTGTGATTTTAAAATTCTTTTAGTTCTTAAGTCAAATATTTGACCAAAATGACGAAACCAATGCATAAAATATTTTCTAACCTCCATTTTAATGAGAAAATATTTGGGAACATATTTTTTACTTATTATTAATAATAGCAGACATTTTATCGAATCTTTTTTGATGCTGTTTTTTTTTAACAACGGCAAACAATTTTTTGTAGAATTAGTGATCACGCAAATATTTGACAAATGTGAACACAGCTTTTGTTTTTTTTTTTTTTTTTAATTAAACTTTATTATAGAAAATTTTACTATTGTACTAAAATTTAATGTTTGTAATATCTTAGCTTTTATGCCAAATATTTAATTTCTGTACTAAAACTTAACTAAAAAATTTGTAATATTTTTTTATTAATTTTAAGTGTCTTGCAATCTAAAAAGTATTAATTATTTGAAATTTCTGTTTTTATTTTGTTCTTTTTTTTGTAGTTTAAGCCTTAAAGATAAAACAAGCATATACAGTAGAAAAAATAGCTGTGAGTTGTTATTGTTTATGAACTTAATATATAATGGCATTAAAAAAAAGAAATGAGAACACATCACAAAAAACAATAATAAACAAAACAAACTAAAAGGAAAAACAAGGAACTGAAAAATATAAACAACTAAAAAAAAGAGTTGTTGTTTATTGTCAACATAATCTAGGTATTGTGTATGAGTATGAAAAAAAGGATATACATACATATAACGGTAAAAGTAGATCCTAAAAATAATGGTAAAAATTTTGAAACATTGCGACACACACACTCTCACAGTATGTTCACATGTATTTATAGTTATAAAGAAAAATGTCAAAAACAATTTCAAAAATATTGACACCAGCATGACAAATTGTATGGGTCAACTTTATACACAAACACAATCATTTACCAATACACACATACATATGTATGTATGTATGTACTTATGTATGTATGTATGTATGTATGTATGTATGTATGTATGTATGTATGTACGTATGTATGTATGTATGTATGTATGTATGTATGTATGTATGTATGTATGTATGTATGTATGTATGTATGTATGTATGTATGTATGTATGTATGTATGTATGTATGTATGTATGTATGTATGTATGTATGTATGTATGTATGTATGTATGTATGTATGTATGTATGTATGTATGTATGTATGTATGTATGTATGTATGTATGTATGTATGTATGTATGTATGTATGTATGTATGTATGTATGTATGTATGTATGTATGTATGTATGTATGTATGTATGTATGTATGTATGTATGTATGTATGTATGTATGTATGTATGTATGTATGTATGTATGTATGTATGTATGTATGTATGTATGTATGTATGTATGTATGTATGTATGTATGTATGTATGTATGTATGTATGTATGTATGTATGTATGTATGTATGTATGTATGTATGTATGTATGTATGTATGTAAGTATGTATGTATGTATGTATGTATGTATGTATGTATGTATGTATGTATGTATGTATGTATGTATGTATGTATGTATGTATGTATGTGTGTGTGTGTGTAATAAATGAGTAAAAGTTCTGGTCACTAGGTCAATGATTAAGATCCATAGATCTTTAATGGAAATTTGTTTATAATTCACTGGTTTTATTTATATTTATTCTACCTTTTTTTTGCCTTTGTATTTGTTTTGTTAAGCCGATTTAAACATTTTTATTTTGTTGTTTGTTTGTGTGTTTTTGGGTTTTTTTTTTTTTGTAAAATATAAATATTTATCCTTTAAATTGATAATATCTTAGTAAACTATGTTAAAACTACAGACTAGTTTATAAACTATATTTTAAAAAAATATATTCATACGGAAATAAAATTTATTACATACTAGCAATAAATATTTGTAAATCGTATAAATATTTATATATTTTACAAAGTTTACCTACATATGTGTTACTCTACATATCACCTTTTCCTTTATTTTTATTTCTTATATTTACATTCATACAAATATGTAGCACAAAATGTTAATATAATACTTTTAGTCAAGTACCAAATGTGTGTATGTAGTTGTTCAACAGAGTTGGATTATTAAGTTTTGTATTTTTATTTTTTGTTGTTTTTATTGTAACAATTAAATTTTTGTTGTAGTTACAATAAAAAGGACTTTTTCATTTCATTAAATATAATGTTATTATGATAAAAAATAAATAAAGTCTATATACAAGTTAAATAAATATGTAAAAAAAAAAATAATACAAATTTAACAATAACAAAATCAAAATATTTAATAACATTTATGTACTTGTACATATTAAATAATGTAGTTAGTGATAACATTAAAAACATGCGTTGTAGTTAAATTTTACTAATTTTAACAAACAAACAAACAAAACAAATAATGAAACAAATGAATGACTAAATAAATAAATTTATTTACTTCTCTCTATCGTCCTATGTTCTAATGAGTATTTATTGTTATTATTATTGTTATTTATAATAATATATTAATGTAAAACTATAAAAGGTTAAAAGTTGTTATAAATAATATATATATTTAGTTTATTTAACTGTTATTTTAACATACAAATGTATTTGCTAAATAAAAATTATTCATAAAACATTTGTATTTATAAATATTAAAATACAATTATTTAAAATTTGTGTATTTTATTTATAATTTACTCAAATTTAAAAAAAATAAAAAATAGTTGTGAAAATTGTGAACATTGACAGTCCGTCTGACTGTCAATGTAAACCTTGTACACAAAGTATACATAATTCAATGAAATTTGGCACGTGGGACTTTTATACAAGGACAAAGCCTTTTTAAATTGGTTGTGATCGGTCCATTATTTCACCTAGCCCCCACACAAATGTTCTCCCGGAATAGAGTTTCAACACTCAAAACTGCATTAAAAATTAGAATATTTTAATGAAATTCGGTGCAAGGAAGTTCTGTAGTATCAATCTTTTTATGAAGATCGGTCTAAAATTAACCATAGCACCCATATATACCCCTCTTCCGAAAATCACTTTAACGTGCATAAATACCATATTTTATTTTACATTTAGTAAAAGTGTTGGTCTGAAATTGGCCACAGGTCTAATATAAATCCCATTTCCTAATTTTTATTCTCATACACAATGGTGTAGGTATAATCGGTCTTGACCGACTATATATTCTTTTTTCGTTTTTATTTTGAAATCTTGAAATTTTTGAAATGTTATCGTATTACTTTATGCCAATATTTAAATAATAAAAATAAAAAGTATAGATACCATACTTCCCATTATACATTTTTTGACTGTGTATTAAAGAAAATTAAACTCTGATATTAATACAAAGTATAATAGAGAAAAACACCTTTAAATAATTCGATAAAAAATAGCTGTTTAAAATAAAATTGTTTTCTTTTTTTTATATAGTAAAACTATCATTTGGTCTTAAAACTACAGTTTTACACTCAAGCAACTTTTTTACGATAATATTACGTTTATCAAGTTTCTATACTAAAACTACATTTTTATATTTAAATAAAAATTTTCCATTGAAAGTACTTCTTTATACTAAGACTACCAAAATTGTGTTTTTATAATAAAAAAAAAAGTTTTTAATATTAAAAGTTTTTCTACGAAACCTATGTTTTCATACTGAAATTTTATACTAAAACTATATTTATATACTCAGACTACTTTCCTATAACAAAACTATTTTTTTTTAAATTAAAACTACGTTCTGAGGTTTTGAAACTAAAATAATTGTTTTTTTTTTACTAAAACTTTGTTTTTATACTAAAACTTAATTTTATACTAAAACTTCGTTTTATACTAAAACTTCGTTTTATACTAAAACTTCGTTTTATACTAAAACTTCGTTTTATACTAAAACTTCGTTTTATACTAAAACTTCGTTTTATACTAAAACTTCGTTTTATACTAAAACTTCGTTTTATACTAAAACTTCGTTTTATACTAAAACTTCTTTTTATACTAAAACTTCGTTTTATACTAAAACTTCGTTTTATACTAAAACTTCGTTTTATACTAAAACTTCGTTTTATACTAAAACTTCGTTTTATACTAAAACTTCGTTTTATACTAAAACTTCGTTTTATACTAAAACTTCTGTTTATACTAAAACTTCGTTTTATACTAAAACTTAATTTTATACTAAAACTTCTTTTTATACTAAAACTTCGATTTATACTAAGACAATGTTTTTATACTAAAATACTTCCTTATATTAGAACCTTATTTTTCGAATAAAATTCCGTTTTTCTGCTAAAATTCCATTTTTTTACTAAAACTATATTTTTCTACTAAAACTACGTTTTTCTACTGAGACTACATTTTTATACTAAATCTACTTTTTACACTAAATCTTTGTTTTTATACAAAAATTATGTTTTTCTACTCAAACTTTTTTTTTACTAAAACGTCGCCTTTATACTAAAAATAGTTTTTATAAAAAAACTATATTTTTATACTACGTTTTTAAGCTAAAGCTACATTTTTACTAAAACTACGTTCTATACTAAAAATATATTTTTATGCTAAAAATACATTTATATTAAAAGTAGATATTTATAATAAAAATATATTTTATATCAAAATATATTTTACACCAAATATTTTTTATATTTTATACCAAAACTATTTTTATACATAAATTATATTTTTTATATTTTATACTAAAAGTATATATTTTATACTAAAAATATTTTTTTATACTAAAATTATATTTTTATACTAAACATATATTTTTATGCTAAAATTATATTTGTATACTAAATATATATTTTTATACCATAAATATATTTTTATAGTAATAATATATTTTTATGTTAAAAACATATTTTTATATAAAAAATATATTTTCATACTAAAAATATTTTTATACTTAAATTAAATTTTTATATTAAAAATTTTATACTAAAAATATTTTTATAATATAAATAAAAATAAAAAAACATATATTTTAGCATAAAAATTTTGCATACTAAATATATATTTTTATACCACAAATATATTTTTATAGTAATAATATATTTTTATGCTAAAAACATATTTTTATATCAAAAATATATTTTCATACTAAAAATATTTTTATACTTAAATTAAATTTTTATATTAAAAATTTTTTACTAAAAATATTTTTATAATATAAATAAAAATATATTTTATACATATATTTTTATGATAGAATATATTTTTATACCAAAGTACATTTTTACACTAAAAATACATTTTTATACTAAAAATGGATTTTTATACTAAAAATGGATTTTTATACAAAAAATTTATTTTTATACTAAAAATTTATTTTTATACTAAAAATTTATTTTTATACTGAAAATATATTTTTATACTAAAAATAAATCTTTAATAAAATATCTTTTCAGTACTAAAATTAGGTTTTCATACAAAGACTATATATATATATATATATATATATATATTTATATTACATTTACATACTCAACCTATATTTTTTTATACTTAAATCTAATTTTTATACTTCTTATGCTATTATTTCAAATTCTTATAACAAAAATCCCAAAATATTCGCAACGATTTATTATTTTAAATCATAATTTTTATTATCATACATCTGTTTATTTTATATGAATTTTTATTGAATTTATTTTAGTCCTATGAAATTTATTTTAATATGAATATCCATCAACTACACACACACACACACACAGAAAAAAGAAAAAAACCCTAGTCACCTTGTATACGAGAATTTATTTGAATAAATTACAAATGACATCATTATGAATAATGCACGTAAATCTATATCATCCATTATTAATTTTTGTATGCTTCTTTATATAAATAAAAAAATATAAAAAAAATTCAAATTTGAATGCAACACTTGAATGATTGGCAGTATTTTTAATTTAAAACAACAACTGTGCAAAAAAGCGGAAATTATAAAATCAAATATTGTGTGCTCACACTACATGTGTTGTTATTGTTATAAATGCATATAGATGTAAATGTATAATTTAGAGTAAGTGAGAGTGTGTGTGTATATATGGAAGTGGGTATGTAAATGTTGACACGTGTATTGTAATACTGTAAAGTATCAGTATTGTAATATCAACAACGTAATCATCGTATCGTTTTTATTTTCTGTAATACAGATAAAATCACACACACTGTGGTACTTACCAGCCTGCAACAACATAATATATTGCCACAGCCTTTAATGGTTGTCATCCATATACTTTTTTTTTTTGTAGCTGTTTCCTTTTGATATGTAGGCTGTTGTAGCTATGGGAGAGTGTGTTTATAATTTTCATTGTTTAAGCTTTTCTTGAGAACTCTAGGAAATCTGTTTATTTTTCCCTCAATACATACTGTGAAATTTTTCATCATATTTTTTTCCTTTTCAGATTTTTTTCCAACAGCTTTTGTAACACATGCTGTTTGTTAAATAAATAAAAAAATATATTTTTTTTTCATCTTTTTTATAAAAAAACTGATTTTATTTTTCTCAACTATGGAATATGGGTAAAAATTTGTCAAAAAATTACAGCAAGACTGTGGAAGAAGAGCAAGAGAATGAAGTCAAAAAGAGAGAAAAAATTCAAGTAGATATAATTTTAAGATTGACAAGTGTATGTTTATGTCATTTATAGGGCATAAATGACAACATCTTTGTATTGGATAACGGTAATATAATAAAATATTTTGACACAAAATTTTACAGCAACAACAAAGAAAATGTAATATGATAATAACAATAATAATAAAAAAATAATGTTGTTAAATTACTTTGTTGTTTATGTTTCTGACATTTTTAACCCTGTAAGGTGGGAATCAGATAAAAAAATGAAATGAAATATAGAAATTGAAAATTTGCTAATACGATTGTTATGGATTTTTAAATATTGTATGTGATAAATCTCAAAGATGTCATAAAATTAAAAGAATATTTGTTTTTTAGGGACTAAAATGCTTAAATAAGAGATATGAGATATTTATGGTATTAAGACTTGTGATTTTATTATTACAACTTGTTACCTCATTTAGTAGAAGAGTTGCTTTTAATCATATATATTTTGTGTGGAGTTATTTAATGCTAAGAGTAATTTTTTTTTATTAAAACTACGTTTTTATGCTGAACATATAATTTTTTTTTGCAAAGTTATGATATTGTATCAAAACTTAATTTTCTTATGAAACTATTTTTTTAAGCTAAAGTTACGTAAAACTATGTTTTGCGTTAAAAATAATAACTATGTTTTTTATATTGAAACTACCTTTTTATACTAAAACTAGATAATTATATTTAAACTATATTTTTATATCACAACCACTTTTTGCACTAAAACTATGCTTTTTTTATACTAAATTACTTACGTTTTATTACTAAAACTACGATTTTATACTAAAGCTATGTTTTATACTAAAAATATGTTTTTATACTAAAAATATGTTTTTATACTAAAAATATGTTTATACTAAAAATATGTTTTTATACTAAAAATATGTTTTTATACTATAACTACGTTTTATACTAAAACTACATTTGTATACTATAATTACGTTATTAACAAAAATACTTTATTATAATAAAATTACGTTTTATATTAAAACTAATATTTCACACTAAAACTGCATTTTTATACTAAAATTACATTATTAAAAAAACTACGTTTTTATAATAATAAAAAACAATTATAACAAAACTATTTTCTCATACCAAAATTAAATTGTTATCCTAAATTTACGTTTTTATACAAAAAATACGTATTTATTTCAAAATATAAGCTTTTATTCCAAAGTAACGTAAAGTAAGTAAAATAACGTAAGTAACGTTTTTATTTAAAATTACCGTATTTTCTAAAAATTTCGTTTTTAAACTAAAACTATACTTTTAGGCTAAAACTACATTTTAATGTTTAAATAGCGTGTTTGTACTAATACTACGTTTTAATATTTAAATAATATTTTTATTCATAAACTACGTTTTTATACTTAAACTACGTTTATATATTAAAACAAAATTATGTTTTAATTAAAAATTTTTATTTTTATACTAAAAATACGTATTTATTCAAAAATATAAGTTTTTATTCCAAAATAACGTAGTTTTATACTAAAACTACACATTAATACTAAAACTACGTTATAATGTTTAAATAACGTGTTTATACTAAAATAACTTTTTAGTATTTAAATAATGTTTTTACTCTTAAACTACGTTCTTATACTAAAACAACGATTTTATACAAAAACTATATTTTAACACAGAAACTACGATTTTATACTACTATGATTTTACACTAAAAATATATTTTATCAATAAAAAAAAAAATGATAAATTTACTTTTTTATACTAGAACTACTATTTAATATTAAAAAAAGTTTTTAAACTAAAACTACGCTTTAAAAATAAAAGTAAATTTTTATAACGAAACTACGTTTTTGTGCTATAAATAGTTTTTATGCTAAACCTATGTTTTAGGTAATGATTTTATACCCACCATCAAAAAGATGGGGGGTATATTGATTTGGTCATTCCGTGTGTAACATGTCGAAGGAATCATCTAAGACCCCACAAAGTATATATTTTCTGGGTCCTGGTTGAATTCTGAGTCGATCTAGCTATGTCCGTCCGTCTGTCTGTTGAAAGCAGGATAGAGCTCGAACGGGGCAACGTAGGGAGACGAAATCAATGTTTGCGCTAACATTGAGATTGAAAATGGGGTTTGTTTGAGATTGAAAATGGGGAAAATCGGTTAATAAACAAAAAAGTTATGGGCTAAAAACTAGAAACACAGGGTGTCCGTGAAATACTTTTCTGCTGATATTTCTCCAATAAAAGCAAGTACGCCAACGAAATTTTGTACATATACTTGGTGGATCGACATAAACTCGAAAACCAAAAATGGACCAAACCTCCCATATATGATGAAAATCAATGAAATTGTGTTCACATAGTCCAAGGACCAATGTAAAGTCGGAAACAAAAAATGGGCATGGTCCGCCCACTTTACTGCCTACTTTGATGGTGGGTATATAGATTCGGCCGGGCCGAATATATTCGCGCTTGTTGTACTTAAGTTCGTTTTTAAACTAAAACTACATTTTACCACTTAAACAAAATAATAATATTTATATTCCAAATTTATTTTTTTAAGCTACAACTACGTATTTATTCCAAAAATTTTATTTCTATTCTAAAATAACGTAACTTAAAGTAAGATTTTCTTCTATAATAATGGTTTTATTAAAAATAAACCTTATTATCACAAAATTTATATTTATTTATTAGAGTATTCACTCAAATATTGTTTGTTCGATTAATCGACAAATTAAAATCAAACAACTGTTCGATTAAATTAAAATCAAGAATTTCGAGTATCAATTTATTCGAGCAAATTATGCCGATTAATCGAATAATTCGAGTAAAAATATTTTAAATATTTTCTTTCTTAACTAGTTTTTAGGATGTTTTAATTTTAGTTTTCTGAAAAATTTAGCTTAAAACCAATGTTTCAAAATTTGTATAGGATGTTTCGAATCTAAAAGTGGTACCACAAATTATAATTTTATTAAAAAAAAAATGTATTTAGTAAAAAGAACCGAATATATGCCTAAATTACAATACATGGTTAAAGGTCGTTTTTTAATTACAAAAATTAAATAAAACTATAAACGTCAATTTGAAAAATTATAAAGTAAAATTCAAATAATTTTACTAATAAATTATAAGAAATAAATTGTAGGATTTTAAACTTCATTTGGTAAAACATATTATTGGTTCTACGAATGAAAGTACATAGTTTATATACCAATAAATGATCAGTATGGTGTAGAACATATGATGGTCATGGTTTGAATGAAATTTGTTATATAGAAGAATTTGGACTTAAAATTAAGTTTAGCATGTAAACTTGTTCTTAATGTTAAGAATAGCTGAACTACTTTATCTAAAAAAAGGATAGTCCAAAGTGTTTTTTGTAATTTTCAAAATGCAATAAATCAGAAACTAATAAATATTTTTTCACAATTCTTTCGCTACCTAACGGACAAAAATCCATATAATATTTGTTTAAAATATTATACTGAGTCGTTATTTTTTTACATTTTTGTAGAAATTGTGTTTTAATTAAAAATAGAGCCAATTATAATTCCTACGCGTACATTTGGAAGAAGGGATTATTTATTTTAAATTTACAATAAATTTGTCTATTAAATGGAGAAAAGTAAGTAGTTCTAACTAAATGTATATTTGACTAATTTATTATACAAGTTTATATAATTTCTTATGTTTTTACACTGATATTGTTAAACATTTTTCCAAAAAAATTTAACTAAAACATAGTCACGATATCTCTATAAAACTAAACTGTATACATTTGTATAATTTTAAATGATCATCTTAATGCCTTTTAAATATTGAACATAATTGAACAATGAATTATAAAACATTATAAAAACCTTATACCCAAAATAAATCTAGGTTTAGTAGATCTTCGATACTTAAAAATATTGTACAAACTTTTTTTTATATAACTAAAAACCTCTGTTGTACATAGGTTAGTATGTGTCCAAATTAAAAAGTGAGGGTTTGAGACAAAATTGCAAAATAAAACTCATCAGTAATTTAAATTTTTACCAAAAGTATTGATAATTACCTTTAAATGGGTATAATTTTTTTCACAGTGTAAAAACTAGTTATTTTATAGCGTCACAAAAGTTACAAAAGCACTTCGGACTACTTTTAATATAAAATTTGGTTCAAATTGAGCATTCAAATTAAGCAAATTTGTTAGACCTATTTATTTTATCAATGAATATATTAAATATAGAGAAACTACGGCATTATCAAAGCAAAAGAAACAAATATTCATAAATATTTACGCAAATTTGAATTTTATATTAGTTTGGAAAGACTATTTCTAATTTTAAGCTATATTTTTGTTTTCTTTTTTGATAAGCATTGAAAAATCGAGTAAAATTTTAAGGTATAAAATAATCGAATAACTCGAGTAAATTAAAAGATTTATTCGATTATTCGAGTAACTTATAAACTGCATTTTCGAGTTATTTGATTATTCGAACAATGAAAAAGTCGAGTAAAATGAATACTCTATTATTTATATTAAAACTACATTTTAATATTTACATTTTTTTAAGTACGTATTAAAAAATTATTAAGTTTTTATTCCAAAAACGTAAA
Organism: Protophormia terraenovae; assembly: GCA_951394005.1. Classification (NCBI taxonomy): domain Eukaryota; kingdom Metazoa; phylum Arthropoda; class Insecta; order Diptera; family Calliphoridae; genus Protophormia; species Protophormia terraenovae. The sequence goes on from OX596073.1 coordinate 7,577,631, forward strand.
ATAAGTTTTTACTCTATAGTAATGGTTCTATTTAAAAACCTTAATATCATAAAACTAAATTTTTTTTTCCACTAAAACTAATTTTTTTATTTAAATCACTTTTATATGCTTAAGTAATTTTTCTTTGAAATTGTCGTTTTTATTTCAAAATAATTTTTTTTTTTTATTCTTAAAAAGAAAAGAATATGGTATGGTGTTCATTTGCAGACTTATCCTTAAAAGGATTAATAACAAATGATTTGAACTAGATACAAACATATTAACACAAAAAAAAAAAAAAAAAAAAAAAAAAAAGAACAAGAACAAGAACAAGAACCAAGAGTAGGAAATTGAGTGATATAGATAAAGAAAGATGAAATTAAAGAAAGAGTTTCCATATATTTATGACATTACAATATCTAAATATAAATCTTTTAATAAATATTATTAGGTAGGAGTAAAAGGTTATGATTTATTAAATAAAATATTGTACTTTAAAAAACATCAAAATCAGTTATAAAATTGTATTTAATGATTTTCAATTAGGCGTTTTTCCAGAAAATGATTTTAAACCTTTACACAAACATTTGTTTTCATTTTTTTTTTTTTTTTTTAGCTTTGAGGTATTTTTCTGAAATATTGTAAAAATTTGTTAAATTCCATTATGGATTTCATGAATTTTTTGCCAATTTTTTCATTTTTACTTTTAACAATATAGAGAGTATTTTCTTAGAAATTACTTTTTCCCTTTATTTATATGCTTTCATTTTTAAAATTGCATATTTTTCTCTAATATTATCTTAAAAAGAAAATCTGCCGGCAATGTATGTATAGTATGTCTGTCTGTATAAGCTTGTCAGTTTATAAAAGTTGTCATTCTTATACAATTTAAATATAGATTCATTTTATATTTGAAATAATCCATTACTAACAATTGTATAAACACATTTCCATTTTGCTAACACTCTATGTGATAGTTTAGGCTTAAGGAAATATAATTTGTATTCATTTATATTTCTCTTTTTTTCCACAAAAATATAAAAGACGACAACTCAATAATAATAATTGCTAAAGCAACTATGAAATATAAAAAACTTTAAATTTTTGCTTGTGTCGGAATATCAGTGTGAAAAGATTTTTAATATGTTTTAGCTTTTCTAAATACAATGAATATCCTGCTGGGAGATAAAGAAAAAAAGTAGAACTGTTGGCAGACTTTTACACATTTTGCTTTGTTATTATAAATATAAGTCCCTAAAGTCATGCTAGACTTTAAAATAAATATTTTCTTGGTTACACAAAAGCAACTAACCAAAAGCCATTTTATACAAAAAAATCAAACTAAAGAAATTCTATTTATAATTTTTATTTATTTATAAAGTAGTGTGTGCCTAATGTCGTTGTTTATTTTATTATTTGTTAGTATGTGTATATGAGTCTTTTTTAAATAAAAATGTATGCGTTTTAAAAGACCAAATATTGTTGTCAACATTTAGACATTTTCAATTCTTTAGAAAATAATGTATGACATTTTGTTTTATTTAGTTTTCTGTAATTTTTTTTATTTCCTAAATTTCCTAGCTTTTGTTGCAATTCATGACTTAAATACTGGAGAGAAAATACAAATAAAATATCACTGGATAAAACAGTGATTTTAGAGAGAATAATAAAAGGTGTTCAATTTGGAATACAAATTTCAAAGAAATTCTCAGTAATTTAAATCGAAATGTAAAATAAAGAAATTATATTTATTGTATGTATTTTTGAACAAAAAATATGTTTAAAATTCAATTCAGGGGGCACTGGATCGTATAAGCAATTTTGATTTAAAAAATATAACTCATACGTTTCTGTTAGCAATTACTTTTATTGAATGTTTGAATCATAGAAAACAACTAGAAGTTTAACTCTTTTAATTCGCTCAGCAAAGAAAAATTGCTCTCTTCACTCGTATAGATTAGTTCTGTAGAAAATTCTACTAACACATGTAAAGGGTTAGGTTTTTTGAGAGCAAGTAGGACTTCTAGTTGTTTTTTTAATAACTCAATAACAAATTTTGAGAATTTTTATACCCACCATCAAAAAGATCGGGGGTATATTGATTTTGTCATTCCATATGTAACATGTCGAAGGAATAATTTAAGACCCCACAAAGTATATATTTTCTGGATCCTGGTTAGATTCTGAGTTGATCTAGTTATGTCCGTCCGTCTGTCTGTTGAAAGCAGGATAGGGCTCGAACGGAGGCACAAATATTTATCTTATATAAGGTTTGTTTGGTATTGAAAATGGGCAAAATCGGTAAATAAACAAAAAAGTTATGGGCTAAAAACTAGAAACACCGGATGTCCGTTGTAGCTTAATTTCATACTTTTCTGCTGATATCTCTTAAACAAAAGCAACTACGACAACAAAAATTTCTATAGAAGAAAATTTATATCAAATTTTTCTATAAAAAAAATTTATCACAAAATTTTCTTTAAAAGAAAATTTATCAGAAAAATTTTCTATAAAAAGAAAATTTTCTATAAAAGAAAATTTTGTAAAAAAAGAAAATTTATCACAAAATTTTCTATAAGAGAAAATTTCAGAAAAATTTTCTATAAAAGAAAATTGAATACAAAATTTTCATTAAAAGAAAGTTTTTCACGAAATTTTCTAAAAAAAAAAATTTCACAAAATTTTCTAAAAAAGAAAATTTATCACAAAATTTTCTATAAGAGAAAATTTCAGAGAAAATTTCCTATAAAATAAAGAAAATTTATCACAAGATTATCTATTATAGAAAATTTAACACAAAATTTTCTATAAAAGAAAATTGATCACAAAATTTTCTATAAAAGAAAATTTTTCACAAAATTTTCTATAAAAGAAAATTTATTACAAAATTTTCTATAAAAGAAAAATTATCACAAATTTTCTATAAGAGATAAATTTATCACAAAATTTTCTATAAAGAAAATTTAAAACAAAATTTTCTATAAAGAAAATTTATCACAAAATTTTCTATTAAATAAAATTTATCACAAAATTGTCTATAAAGAAAATTTATCACAAAATTTTCTATTAAAGAAAATTTATCACAAAATTTTCTATAAAGAAAAATGTATCACAAAATTTTCTATAAAAGAAAATTTAACACAAAATTTCCTATAAAAAAAAAAAAAAAATTCACTAAATTTTCTATAAAAGAAAATTTATCTCAAAATTTTATATAAAAGAAAATTTAACACAAAATTTCCTATATAAAAAATTTCACTAAATTTTCTATAAAAGAAAATTGATTACAATATTTTCTATAAAAAAAAATTTAACACAAAATTTTCTATAAGAGATAAATTTATCACAAAATTTTCTATAAAGAAAATTTATCAGAAAAATGTTCTATAATAAGAAAATTCATCAGAAAAATTTTCTATAAAAAGAAAATTTTCTATAAAAGAAAGTTGTGGACAAAATTTTCTGTAGAAGAAAATTTCTGAGAAAATTTTTCAAAAAATTTTTTTTAAAAAAAGAATTATATAAAATTTTCTTTAAAAGAAAATTCATAACAAATTTTCAATAAAATTAAAAAAAATTGCACAATATCTACAAAATATTTTTTTTCAGATTTTTTATAGAAAAGTTTTTTTCTAAAAATTCTACACGCAGAGAAAAAATATGGCTCTGGTGACCATAATCTAAAAACAACATATGATTACAGTTAAAAATTAGTAGGTTTGTACATTATTTTTATTATGATTCCATTTTATAATTTTTTCATCATTTAATGATTCGATTTAATAATATTAATCTTTCCTTTATAATATTGCCTTCGATTTCATCATGTTTTTATCATTTAATGATTTCACTTTATTATATTATAAACTAATTTTGTCATATTATAGGATGCTTTTATCATATCGTAATTTATTTGTATCATATTATAATTCCATTTTAATATATTTTTATTCCATTTTATCATATTTTGGTTCCATTTAATTGTATTATAATTATATTTTTGTCATGTTATAATTCTATATTGTTATATTATAATTCCGATTTATCATATATATAATCTTGTTTTATCATATATATAATCTAATTCCTTTTTATCACATATGTACATATATAAAATTTTATTTTATCATATATATAATCCCAATTTATCATATATATAATCCCATGATTTCATATTTTTGTTTTGTACCATCATATGTGGTCATTCATTATACTGAATATAAATAATCCTTGCCAATTTGTATGAGTAAATATTTATAAACTAAATGAGAATTACAATGATGTTGAAAAGTATATAAGTTTTTGAAAAGTTTAAATTTTATATTTATTTGTAACATTTTATTGTCATGGGGATAATATTAATATTATGGTTCAAAAATAGAATATGGTTTAAGGACAAGGAAAAAAACTGCAAATATTTAATGGCTGTAGAAGTTATGATATTTTTCATATAAAACTATTTTTCATAACAAAACTTTGTTTCTGGTAAAAATATTTGAAAACATATAATTTTTGTAGTCAACCATATTCAAATTTGAATTGAGTGTAAACACTAAGACAAAATTTAAACAAAAACATTAGTATCATGAACACAGAGTTATTAAAATTCAAGAAAATTAACAATAAGAACATAATATAGTTATAGTGATAATGTTGTAACCATGTTTTTCCTTTACATGTATTAAGCAAAAATGGCGTTTATGAAGCCCACCGATAACTGACATATATAATATATATATATCAAACGATCGGAAATGCTTTTGAGAATTTTGCTATTGGAATTCAGCAAGATCGGTTCATACAATGCGGAGATATGTTAAAAAAACCGGTTTTTAGAACCGGTTTTCCAGTTTATGAAGCCTCTGTATATACTAGGGACTTCGTTTTTATAAAAAAGTCTCGGACATTTTTTTCTGAATTTTTGTTCTGAAAAAATGAAATAAATCGGTTTAATAATAACTGAGATATCGGACAAAACGCATTTTTTATTTTTTGAAGCCCTGGTTTAAGCTATAGATTTTTATTTTTATACAGAACGGTCACAAATATTTTTATAAAATTTCGGTTTTTTGAATCAGCAGGATCGGTTTATAAATGGCGGAGATATGCTTTAAAAACCGGTTTTTGGAACCGGTTTTTCAGTTTCTGAAGCCTCTACATATACCAGGTACTTCGAATTTTTAAAGGGGGCTCGGAAATTATTTTCTGAATTTTTGTTCTGAAAAAATGAAATAAATCGGTTCAGTAATAACTGAGATATCGGGGAAAACGATTTTTTTATTTTCGAAGCCCATGTTCAAGCTACAGATTTTTATTTTTATACAGATAAGTCATAAATGTTTTTACAAAATTTCGTTTTTTTTTAATAAACCAAATTCTTTCATAATCAACAGAGTTATGGCCCAAAAACAAATCTGTTAAGAATATAAATACACATACAAACATGTATATTAAGCATTGTAATGACTATTAGTGACGTTTTTTGTTTTTTGTATAGACAAGTAGTTTAGTTAGAAACAGCAGTAATATAATGAATAACAGTGTTGTTGTTGTTCTTTGTATATGCAGTCTGTACAAAGATAAATAGATATGGAATTGTTGTTGTTTATTTTTAAAAACTAAAACATATCTGTTAAGAATATACATAAATACATACATAAACATGTATATTAAGCATTGTAATGACTATTAGTGACGTTTTTGCCTATAAGACAAGTAGTTTAGTTAGCAACAGAAGTAATATAATTAATAACAGTGTTGTTGTTGTTCTTTATATATGCAGCCAGTTTGTATATACACACATAAAAAAATAAGTAAATATGGAATTGTTGTTGTTGTTTATTTTTTAAAAGCAAAGCCTGCTATGATTGTTTTTTTTTTATATATTAAAATTTTCGTAGTTTGAAAAAAATTTAGATTTATATATGTCAAAATATGAAAGCATACGTTAAGGCGAACATTTTATTATTTGTCGGTAATATGGTAATATGATGTCGATAAGATAGTAAGATGGTAATATGGTAATATGGTGATTCGGCACAGCCGAATCTTTTTTCATTTTCAATTATAATTTGTTTATTTTGTCTACATATCATAACAATATAATGAACCCTTCTCTTTTTTAATTTAGATAAAATATCTTTCTTTTTTCTCCTCCTAAGCTAAAATTACTCAAATCACCATTTGTTTTTAATTTGCGACCAAATACAGGTATAATTTACAATTCCTTTTATTAAAAAAAAAAAAAAAAAAAAATACTTTGTACAAAAATTTATCTCATGTAATACACTGTACCCTCCCAAAAATAGAAAAAAACATTATATCTATTAACGTAGACAAGCCTGACAACATTTATGAGTTCATTATCTAGCACAAAAATGCTATAAAATGATTTCTATTATAATACGGAAAGGAAAAATAGCAAAGGCTTTCTTTTTCCTCAGTCTTCACTCTCCTTTCATAAACAGATCTCCTCTAAGAAATGCCCTTAAACATTTTTCAAATGTAATGAAAAATTTTGTGTATGTTTGTAGTTTCTATTACAAATACCGGAAGGTATCTTTTTTTTTGTAAATTTTTTTTTGAAAATTTATGTACTACAAATGTTGTAGGATTCACCATATATACTTACACGTACTGTAGCAAAAGGATATACATAAATAATTTACACTAAAGCTATAACAATAACATAAAATTTAAGATAAAAATTTAGATTTAATTGTAAGAGAAATGTTAAAATAATAGAATGTAAATTTTCTTTTGGAAACCAAATAGAAAAAAATGGGATAAAAAATATAAGAAAATTGCTAAAAGAAAATAATGTAAATATTAAAAAAAAAACATTTACTACCATTAACTCTATATATACATGCAATAAATACTAATATGCACATATACTTGTATATAATACATATACATAAATACTATGTATGCAAATATGTATGTGTATGTTAGTATTTTAGTTAGATCTACACACATTTAACTTCTTTTTAGCAAAATAATAATGATTGTTTGTTAAAGACAAACAAAAGCATAAATACTCACATATACTTATATACATATGTGTTTATGTAGTGAAATATGCCTGCATATATTTTTGCACGTTTTCGTAGCTTGTGCAGATTAAGAGAGGGTTAGAGAAAAATTCGTAGAAAAAGTATTAAAAATTCTCCTCACGTTTAGCGCGAAATAAGACGAAAAGAAATCGAAAACAAAACGTAAATGTAAAGTGAAATGTTTTTTTTTCTTGGGTGAAGATTGTATGAAATTTAGTTTCCCAGGAGTCAATTTATACTTGAAAACTCTAACACATGCACAAAAGAATATTTACACATTTATATGCATTTTATATTAACCGAAAAACATATGAAAATCTGTAACCAACAAATATTTATGACGAGGGAAAAATGAAAATTATTTCATAGAATTAAATTCCCTAGAATCGCTTTGAAGGGACAAATATTTTATCTATGGAATGTTTATTTATTTATTATTGTTATATTGAATTCTATGAGTTTCAATTACCAAAATAATTTCAAATAAGGAAAGAAAATAAGAAAAGGATATATAAAAGTCAGTCAAATATAAATGGTTTTATACCTATCGCATAGTCTGGAAATTGTTGTGAAATCTTTACCCAAAAGGATTTAACGATGTCCGTCCAACTGTCTGTGCATCCAAATAAAATTTGTAATTTAAGAAATAAATTTAGCAAGGACGCACATTAGGGTAAAAAGGATAAAAAATGGCGATTAATTCAGGAAAAGGTGATATTAATATCTTAATAATCACGTTTTATTTTTTTATTTATTATTAGGTAAAAACCTCAGTTTTAGAATTTTACGTTTTTTTTTTTTTTTTGGCAGAATGATAATGTCCGTCCATCTATACATTAGAGTTAAATAGGTCGAAAACGATGCCTAATTCAGGGAAAGGTGATATCAAAACTATAATGATCATTTATATTTTTCTATTTATTAGTTAGTAAAAAAATGTATTTTTAGAATTATAAAAAGTTTTTTGGCTGAATGATAATGACCGTCCGTCTGTCTATACATTTGGGTTAAATGGGTTGAAAATGGTCCTTAATTCAGGAAAAGGCGATATCGGTGTTTTAATGATTATGTTCTATATTTATTTTTTAGTAAAAAATGCATTTTTGCAATTCTAAAATATTTTTTGGCAGAATGGTAATGTCCGTCCTTCCGTCTATATATTAGAGTTAAATAGGTCGAAAATTATGCATAATTTAGGGAAAGGTGATATCAAAACATGAATAATCACGTTTAATTTTTCTATTTATTAGTAAGTAAAAAAAATTATTTTTAGAATTATAAGAAGTTTTTTGGCTGAATGATAATGTCCGGTCCATCTGTCTATACATTTGGGTTAAATGGGTCGAAAATTGCCCTTAATTCAAAAAAGATGATATTCGAATTTTGATGATCATGTTCTATTTTTTCAATTTACTAGTTAGTAAAAAAAATGCATTTTTAGAATTCTAAAATATTTTTTGGCAGAATACCAATGTTCGTCCGTTCGTCTATGAATTTGGGTTTAATGGGTCGAAAATGGCACTTAAATCACGGAAATTAAGTGCCATCAATACTTTAATCAATATTTTAATATTTAGATTTAGTTTTTATATTGGTCAAGATGTAAAAAAATAATATATTTTTGGAATTGGAATTTAAAGATTTTGTCTGTCCTTCCGTCCATCTGTTTATTCATTTTTACAAACTTGCCAATTCAGAGTCGTTTATTTTTTGACTCAATAAAGATATCGACTTCAATTTTGTTGTTTAATAAATTGCAAAAAATAAAATCGGTTGAAAAAAATGTTGGGATATATATGGAAAAGACTTGACCAACATCTTGCAAAGTTGAAATTGTTGAAATTTCAAACGAATATATATCTCAAAGAATATATAAGAGAAATAGTACATGCAAACATTTTTTCTAAAGGATTTATTAAGGACTTTAAGGTGATATAAATATCTTGGAAATCGGGTAAGGAACAGAAATTCGGTAGTGGTTAATAGCCAACTATTTTGAACCTCTCATAGCTCCGCTCCTGTTACTCAAACTCAAAAATCCAAACTTAAAATGTTACTGTCCTCTGCTACGCCTGTGTGAAATTTCATGTAAATCCGACCAGCTGATTAGAAGTTAGAGACTTATTTCAATTCTTTCCCACTGTTTGATAAAGCAAAGAAAATATCTGGACTTAAGCTGTTTTTTGTATCAACTCTACTGGAGTTTTTTCGAAAAAAAAAAAATTCTCAAATTGGAATATATATACGCACGATTTTCTTTTCATAATATTAAAGTGGACAATAGTGCTATTTTTCAGAAAAATTTCAGAAGAAATATCCTGTAACATTTCAAGTTGCATTCCAAGAAAATTGAATATTAGTGTATTTTAGGACAATTTTCATAAAAATAACAAAAATATTCGGACAAAATATAATTTACAAATACTTAAAGAAATTAAAATGCCTGAAGTTGATGGTTCCATTTTAAATTTTTACCTTAAAAGACTTTTTATTTAAAATAAATACACTGAAAGTTGTTAAAAATTAATTTTTTTTACTCTTTCAAAAATGTAAGAAAATGTTTAACTTTGACAACTTCTTATAAGAAAACAATACAACCTAGTAATTTTTTTGTTTTTATTAGACATAATTTTGTCTATTTTTATTCGGTATCCAACTTTATTACAGAAATTTAAATTTTAAAATTCAATTAAGCGCCACTTTTGACACATTTTATCCCAACTTGGAACGCACAGACGGAAGGACGGACGCAATTAAATAGTTTAAGAAATATAATTTCAAGTTGATTTGTATATCATAATATAGGTTTGGACTTTTTACATTCAATTGATTTTCACTTGTCCATTTTCTTTACTTATTTTCCTAGTTTTAAAACAAAACAACACCTCATCTATTTCATAATTATAAGTAACTGTTTTAGCTAATCCTCGTAAAATCAAATATATGATTACATATTTAAACACAGACACACGTTTACTCCCACTCTCTCTTTCACCCTCTTTTTTCCTCTTTGCCCATCTTTAATATTCATTTATTTACTAAACTCACATTTAGTTACATTTAACCAATGTTTAATACTATTAAGGTCACATTATTTGAAAACAAAATCATTAAATGTTAAAAATTCAATATTCAAAAAACGATAAAGAAAATATTGAAACCATTAGTTTAAATAAAAAACACGTGTCTAAACCAATGCTAAATATTTATATTGTCTACACATTGATGAGTTTCTAAGTACATGTGTTCTGGTGTTAAAATAAGTATAAAAGATTTTGTATTAAGGTGGATATTACTATATGGTTTTGGTCGCTGTCCTCAACGTAAGTGTTCAAGGCATTCAAGGCATATTTACTTACGATAGACATGTGTATAGTCTTCTTCATACCCTATTTAGAATCTAGATTATACTAATGAATATTTAATATTATTATTTTTTTATTGCTCCAAAAAAATTTCTCTCAATGATGAGAAACAAATTTGAAAAAAAAAAGAAAGAAAGTAAAAATGTAAAAGACACAAAATGAAAACTTGTCTTAGTTTTCAACCGCATTAAAACGTTTCGGCTGGTAGTTTTTGTTTTTACATTTTTTGTATTTTTACAAATAGAAATGGTGGTGCGGTACTATGCAATTAAAGGTATATAAAGTTTTTAAAAGTAATCGGAATTACCTTTTTTTTTTTTCAGATTTTGATTCCTTTGAAACACTAGAGTTTGGAAACAATATGAACTTAAATGTAATTTTTAGAAAATAGTCTTAAAATTGTTATAAAGCTGTCCATCATAACAAGTGTAAGGTATTTAAAGTTCTTTTTTGCAGTTGTAAAAAATAATGTGAACTTTTTATTTTGCCACAATATAGTTTGGCATTCACATATAAAAACAGTTTTGTTCATGTAGTTGTTGCCATTGTTAGTATGTGTGGTATGACATTACATGGTTACGGTTGAATATGTAACAGTATGTACGAGGGTTGGTAATTCATATATTTACTTAAAAGTAACATAATAACATTTAGTTTCAACTAAAGTGTAGTATATAGTCTCGACTATAGTCGCGATTATAGTTTGGTTCACAGTCTCTACTATAGTCTATATTCTCATCTGTAGTCAGGTATATAGTCGAGACTATGGACTAGTATATAGTTCAGAATCTAGTTTAGTCTCGACTATAGTCTAGTTTTTAGTCTCAACTATAGTCTAGTTTATAATCTCGATTATTGTTTAGTTTATAGTATCGACTATAGTTTAGCTTATAATGTCAACTATAGTCTAGTCCATAGTATCGACTATAGTCTAGTCCATAGTATCGACTATAGTCTACTTTATAGTCTCGACTATAGTCTAGTTTATAGTCACGACTGTAGTCTAATCCACAGTCTCTACTATAGTCTAGTTTATAGTCATGTTTACAGTCACGACTATAGTCTAGTTTATATTATCGACTATAGACTATACTATAGTTTATAGTCCCGACTATAGTAGAGTCCACAGTCTTGACTAGTTTATAGTTTATAGTTTCGAATATAGCCTAGTTTATAGTCTAGACTATAGTATAGTTTATAGTCTCGACTATAGTCTAGTTTACAGTCTCGACAATAGTCTAGTTTTTAGTCTCGACTATAGTCTAGTCCATAGTCTAGACTATAGTCTAGTCCATAGTCTAGACTATAGTCTAGTTTATAGTCTTGACAATAGTCTAGTTTTTAGTCTCGACTATAGTTTATCCATAGTCTCGACTATAGTTTAGTTTATAGTCTCGAATATAGTCTAGTTTTTACTCCCGACTATAGTCTAGTTTATAGTCACGACTATAGTCTAGTTTATAGTCTTGTCTATAGTCTAATTTATAGTCTAGACTATAGTATAGTTTATAGTATCAAATATAGTTTAGTCCATAGTCTCGACTATAGTCTAGTTTATAGATTCGAATATAGCCTAGTTTACAGTCTCGACTATAGTCTAGTTTATATTATCGACTATAGTCTAGTTTATATTATCGACTATAGTCTAGTTTATATTATCGACTATAGTCTAGTTTATAGTCTCGACTATAGTCCAGTTTATATTATCGACTGTAGCCTAGTTCATAGTCTCGACTATAGTCCAGTTTATAATCACGACTATAGTCTAATCCATAGTCTCGACTATAGTCTAGTTTATAATCTCGATTATTGTTTAGTTTATAGTATCGACTATAGTTTAGTTTATAATGTCAACTATAGTCTAGTCCATAGTATCGACTATAGTCTAGTCCATAGTATCGACTATAGTCTAGTCCATAGTATCGACCATAGTCTAGTCCATAGTATCGACTATAGTCTACTTTATAGTCTCGACTATAGTCTAGTTTATAGTCACGACTGTAGTCTAATCCACAGTCTCTACTATAGTCTAGTTTATAGTCACGTTTACAGTCACGACTATAGTCTAGTTTATAGTCATGACTATAGTCTAGTTTATATTATCGACTATAGACTATAGTACAGTTTATAGTCCCGACTATAGTAGAGTCCATAGTCTTGACTATAGTCTAGTTTATAGTTTCGAATATAGCCTAGTTTATAATCTAGACTATAGTATAGTTTATTGTCTCGAATATAGTATAGTTTATAGTCTCGACTATAGTCTAGTTTACAGTCTCGACAATAGTCTAGTTTTTAGTCTCGACTATAGTCTAGTCCATAGTATAGACTATAGTCTAGTTTGTAGTCTCGACAATATTCTAGTTTTTAGTCTCGACAATAGTCTAGTTTTTAGTCTCGACTATAGTCTAACCAATTGTCTCGACTATAGTTTAGTTTATAGTCTCGAATATAGTCTAGATTTTACTCCCGACTATAGTCTAGTTTATAGTCACGACTGTAGTCTAGTTCAGATAGTCTTGATTACAGCCTAGTTTATAGTCTTGTCTATAGTCTAATTTATAATCTAGACTATAGTATAGTTTATAGTATCAACTATAGTTTAGTCCATAGTCTCGACTATAGTCTAGTTTATAGATTCGAATATAGTCTAGTTTATAGATTCGAATATAGTCTAGTTTATAGTCTCGACTATAGTCTAGTTTATATTATCGACTATAGTCTAGTTTATATTATCGACTATAGTCTATTTTATAGTCTCGACTATAGTCCAGTTTATATTATCGACTGTAGTCTAGTTCATAGTCTCGACTATAGTCTAGTTTATAATCACGACTATAGTCTAATCCATAGTCTCGACTATAGTCTAGTTTAAAGTTTCGACTATAGTCTAATCCATAGTCTCGACTATAGTGTAGTTTATAGTCTCGACTATAGTCTAGTCCATAATCTCGACTATGGTCTTGTTTATAGTCTCGACTATAGTTTAGTCCATAGTCTTGACTATAGTCTAGTTTATAGTTTTGAATATAGCATAGTTTATAATCTCGACTATAGTATAGTTTATAGTATCGACTATAGTCTAGTCCATAGTCTCGACTATAGTCTAATTTATAGTCTCGACTATAGTCTATCCATAGTCTCGACTATAGTTTAGTTTATAGTCTCGACTATAGTCTATTTTTTACTCCCGACTATAGTCTAGTTTATAGTTACGACTATTGTCTAGTCCATAGTCTCGACTATAGTCTAGTCCATAGTCTCGACTATAGCCTAGTTTATAGCCTCGAATATAGTATAGTCGATAGTCTCGTCTATAGTCTCGAATATAGTCTAGTTTAAAGTCTCGACTATAGTCTAGTTTATAGTGTAATTTATAATCTCGACTAAAGTCTATGTAGTTTATAATTTGGCTCAAAGTCTAGTTTATAGTTTCGACTATAGTCTAGTTTATTAGTCGAGACTATTGACTGTAGTCTATAGTTTCGACTAATGTCTAGTCTATAAACCTACCTATAGTCTATAGTTGCCCCAGTTTTTCATATCCCTAACTTAAAACACAGCCCTTGCACACTACACATATTTAAATATGCTTGTAAAAAAAGTAAGTTCATCTGTATGTGTGTTTGTGTGAAAAAAGTGTGTGTTTATAGAAATTTTTATAAAGAAACTAACTGCTAAACTACTCTACGTATAACAACTTCTAAAAACCTCATCATTGAGTAACTTTGTATGTTTAAATATTTTGCCTCATGTGCAAAAAAAAAAAAAAAATTTTTTTCTGCTGCCGCTGCTCCATTTTTATATTGTTATAGTTGATGCTTATAATGCGGCTGCTGTTACTCTATTACAACCTGCTACATGCAGCACGTGTACTCATATTTTTCTATACTCAAATACACACTTTCTTACATAGCTGAGCGAGTATTCATTTGTATGCATAAAAGAGAATTTCTATAGCAAATCGCTTTTAGTTTCAGTTGATTTCATGTTCGCCGCAGATTTCAATTAAATGAAAACTCTTTGGTAAAACTTTGTTATAACAACTACAGATACTCATACTCATACAAACATATTTTTATACTAACATGTAAGTATTTGTGATAAAAACATATGGTTGTATGTATGTGTATTTCCTCCACCTAGTTATCTATATTTATTTACAGGAATTATATAGAACAGCCAACAAATATTATTATATACTAGATCAACATAATGATTGTTAAAGTTTCATCATTAAACAAACACACACACACACACACTTACTAATAACGAGGTGGTAAACTGTATAAGAAAAAAATAAAAATTCATGAAAATATAAAAGTTTTGTTAAAGAAAATCAGGTTAAAGTTACACATTTTTTTCTTAGTATCATCAACATCTTTATTATGCTAGTTAATTTAATTATTTTTTATGTTTAATATTTGTAAGTAAATTTTGTTGTTTAATAAGGTATTAATTGGTTTAAATGTTTTTTATTAAAAGGTAGAAAATTTGAAAATAATAATCTTTCAAATTCAAATACACTTTTTGACAAAAATCAACTGGAACAAGTAGATTTACTTTAAATCCGCTATTTTTTTGCTGGTATTAGACAAAATTTTTTTTATATAAAATATACACAGGTTTACAAAATTAGTTTTTTTTCTGCGGCAAGGGGTATCTGAGTCAATTCAGATAAATGTTTTGAGGTTACCATATATTGAAGCATACAAACGACATACAAAAGGATCAAAAATAACAAGTAAGAAAGATATAGTCAGTCAAATACTACCATGTGATACTCTATACCATTGTGTTTGTGTACCAAAATTCGGGGAGCGGTCTTTCATTAGACCTGTGGACAATTGTGGACCGATAACTGTATTAAGTGTTCAATACAGAATATTAGATTAATACTAATATTTATATTAGTGGACCTTATATGGGAGCTATGGTAAATTGTGGACTGATCTCCCTGAAATTCGGCTCTCAGATTTATACTTACATGTGCCAAATTTCATTAAAATATTGCTATAGGATTTATAACAGGGACCGTAAATAACGATTATTAAAGTTAAAATATTTCAGAAAAATATAAATTTGTACAGAAAATTCTTTAAAAAAAGCAAAAGGCATCTTTAAAACTCAACAACGTATTAAGAGGCTGTTTATTTTACTTCTTAATCACAAGAAAATTTGCACTTATTGGTATTTTTGGAGTAATGAAAAAGTACTTCCTTTAAAAATTATATCTAATTATTACACTGTGTGACAATTTCCCCAAAAAATTATTCACACAAGAAGATATCGATATACACACCTGCTCAAAATAATAGATATACCTAAGTTTGCTTTATGTATAAGTAAAAAGAAAGTTAAACAAGTCCTAAATTTTACTGGATTAGACTTTAATTTCATAATTACATTACTATGTAAGCAATTTTGATGCTTATAATAATAGATACACTTAAAAGAAAAATACATAAATTAAAAATTAGTTAAGTTTTTATTAAAAATTATTAGGTATTGTTAAAGAAGGACTAATATCTCGTACAGTCATCCTTTTATTTGGCCAACTATCTGCATTTGTCTGGGCATCAACATCTAACATGTTTCCAATGGGGTTCTGTACCACTTTTTTTTGAATTGAGGTTGTACCATATTTTGTAATATATATGGGCCATTATCAAAAATTTTTAAACTGGCTGAAACTGACTTAAATCCTTAATAAGTTTTGTGGTAATGATATTTTAAACAAATTGGTTACAGATCTGAACTCACAAGACATGAAACTAATAAAGTGCAAAATTTTAGCACAATAGGTTTCTTTTTATAACCATGATTGTTGTTCAAAGTTCACGAATATAAAACTGATAAAAACTACTTAAGTTTTTCCCATTCTTCTACAATTTTTGTTCGCGCGTTTATATTTTTTGATCTCATTTTATCATAAGTAAACTAATCGGACTTTGTACATAAATTCTGCACCATTTTTGTTGTTTTGCAGACTTTCAACAACTAAATAGAGGGTAGTTAAGATTTGATGACAAAATTTTTTGGTTTTTTAAATTTTTCATTTTTTTTTGGGCGCAGTCTGTGCGCCCCTCAATCGAATAAAAAATTTGGGATAGGGATTAATACTTGTTGTAATTGTGCGTATTTTGTGTATTTTATTTATCTTTGCAATAAACATTTTTATATTTATTTTAACAATAAAAATAAAAATTTAAATTTAGAGACTTTCTTATTTCCTGCTCTGCCTCCATGAATTTAGCCTAAAAACCACATATTGAGATTAAGCAAATAAATTGCGGTTTTTTATTTGTTGGTTGCCGTGAACAGTCAAACAATTCGCCATATCATGCTGATGTTGATGTTTTCTAATGTTCTCTATAATTTTTTTGTTGTTTTGCTTTATTTCTTTAGTTTTATTTTCATGCCTCCTGGCTTTTATTTGCGATTCCATTTGTCATCATTCAAAAGTCGTTTTTATATTTAACATCAATTTGAATATTAGACTAAAATAAAAATATTTGCCTTTGGCTTTGTTTGTTGTAGTTGCAATGGGACTTGAACAAATTTAATTTATTAAATTATTTTAGTTTGACACTTTTTGTTTTGCAGTTTATTTTGTTTTTTTGTTTTGTTTATTTGATGTGCTGGTATTTATTTTAAAAGATAAAAATTTAAAGAAATTTTGAATTTAATAGCAAAGAGTAGAGTCATTGTTTTCCAGCTAAAATTCTTTAAATTTTCAACAGTTCTTTAATTTATTTTTCTAAGAATTTTATGCTTGTTTTCCTCTTAATTAAATTAAAAACACTTTTTAGCTTTTTAGCTGTTAAAAATTATCTACTTAAAGCTGAGACTTTTTTTCATAATTGAAACTTAAATATTATTTTATTTTTATTTTGTCTAGAATATTTCTTAAAGAATTTTCGGAAATATTCATAGCAAGTTTTAACTAAATAAATTTTAAATTATTCAGGCAAAATGTCTTTGGAATATTTATTTTTTTAAGAATAATATTCCCCATCATTTTAATTGTTTTATTGAGCAGAAAATGCTGAAAATGTTCCATTATAAATTCAGGCTGCAATGACATTAATTATTTTCTTCTCATATAAAAACGCACACACACATATTCATACACACTTACACACATTAAAACATAATAAATATTTAGGCTGCATAAACGTAATGAAACAATGGCAAAAACAGTAGAATATAAAAATAAAATAAAACTAAATACGCAATGTGATGAATTGTTCCCTTTTTTTGTTTATGTTAAAAGGACTGAGATAAGTTAAACTGTGGTCATTTTATATATCGAAAACAAACTAAGAATTCTTTATTTAAAATAAGTTCAAACAAAAGACTAATCTTAGTCCTTGAAATTTTAGTATGTGTTTGTGAATTTATGAGTTCGTTTATGTGTATATGTGTGTATGTGTTTGGTTATATTTAATGATGCTTTTTTAAGTCAATGCGTGTGCTCAAACATTAAACTTACAAACAAAAAAACAAAATACCTCTACAAACATTTATTCAAACACATTCATATAAAAATGTTTATATGTATTTGCTACATAAAACTCATGAACATTTAACAACAACATAAATACAAAATTCATTGTTATGCAGGCATGTGTGTGTATGTTTGTATTTGATATCAAGGATGTTTAGCCCATTTGCGTCTCTACTAATATTTCACTCAATTCGTGTGACATGATAAACATAAATAAACGCCATGTGAATTATTAATGTGGGTCAAAGTGTAAAATTCCACACCGTCAAAATGTGACACAATTTAGCTGAAAACATGATAATACATACAAAATAACTAAACTGTAACAAACAGCTAGATAGGCAGAAAATAACGCTTAACATGCGTTCCCTCCCTCCCCTTAACCTAACAGCCTTTAATCAAACACTAAGTCTTAATGTCCTTCCCGTCATTTTGAAATCATTACAATGTGTTACAAGCGCTCTTTCAGTATTTTAGCTCTGTTTTGCAAAAGGAATGTACTGTAAGTGAAATAGAAATTGAAACTATAGTATGTAACTATGTGGTAGACAGTACGCATTAAACCATTTTTATTATTCTCAACTTTTTTTTTAATTCAAATACTAAAAAAAATAAATAACAACAGGAATAAAAAAGCCAAACAACAAAATATAGTGTTTCCTTAGAAAAATTTTAATGGTTGTTTAACATTACGTATGATGAGAAAATATTCATGTTCATTACACGAAAGAATGAGAAAAAAAAAACACACACACAAATAAAAAAAAAAAAACGCAAGAAAAAAGTTCATAATCAAATATTCATCATACGGCCGGAAGACCTTAAAAAATTAAAATAGAAAGAGAGAAAAAAAACTAACATTAAGAATATAAGCACAGTGGAGCCAAACACAATTTTTTTTTTGCAATTAATCTGTATCTCCTAAACTACTAGTCGAATCGAATTGTAATGTATTGAAGAGTTGTAGAGAAGGATCTAAGCATATTTAGAAAAATCATCTTGTAGTAACACTTTGAAAAATTGCCTAAAATGGGTTTGTAAAGATTTTTAAATGAATTTTGCAGGAATGAAAAACTAATATTTATTTTATAAATTACATAAGAAATAATAGTAAAAAAATTAAGCTGATATGGTTTTTGTGTAATTTAAAAAAGTCATTTAAAAAATTTACTTTTTCTTAAAATCTACACTCCTGTTTTCCGTTTTAGGCCGGGCGGTAAACAATTTAGTGTCAAATTGATCTCAATCACTGTTGCCAATTCAGCTATTTTCTCGTCAAATCTAGCGATATTTAAACACATTTTGCTAAATAAAATATGATTTAGCTATTATAGGGATATCTAGCTATTTTTGCATTGCAGACCCTTCCTTACTTATTAAGCTCTTTTCGACACTTTTATTTGAAAAATAGGACCAGAATAAATTTTAACTCAATTTTTCATAGCATTATTTCAATTCCATTATCAATTGTATGAACCATAGATTATTAACATAGATTTGAAGCTTAAAAAAACTCAAAAAAGCACACACACACTACAATAGTTTTTGTTTTTAATGAAATATTTTTACTAATACATTCTTAGAGTTATGTTTTTTGACAACCGACTTAGGTTTTTGACTACTGAGTTTCATATCTATATTAATCTACATGGTATGAACAAACACAACATTAGAAATAGAATAAAATGTAAATCGTCCCTGCGCTGACTAAATTACCTATGTAATTTTTAATAACTTTTCAGGAAAGCTGGAAAACAGTTTAGTGTTGCAGTTTTTTGAGTCACTTCGCTAAATTTTTACAAATTTTCTTCGTTTATGAATAGGTTTAGTAACACAAATTATGTGTTTTATGAAAAAGAATGAAATTTTTGGCGCGTTTTGGTGAAAATCAACAAAAACTTTACATATTATTATGAATCAATTTTAAAGTACCTCCAAAAATATTATTTTCCATCAACATTATACACTACTTTTAATTTTTGATTAAAAGAAATCCAACATATAATAGGTAATGCTCAGATGTCATGGACAGTATTGTCTCCTGTTCTGGTTATTAGAAAAAAATACATTTTATAAAAATCTAAAATTGTAAGACAGACAGACGGACAGACATCATCAAAGCTTTAGTTGATGTAAGTTAATTTTGGTGTAATTAGTCTTCAGATGTACAATTTCAGGCGACATATCATAAGCGTACAATATTAAATATTTTATGTTTAAATTTTAATATTAGAACTTTATCTAAAAATATTAATATATAAAAATTAAGCGATTAATCGCTAAATTTTTGAAAAACTGTAAAATTTAGCTATTTTCTAGCTATTTTTTAGTCCAATTTAGCGATATTTTTTGGGATAAAGTTGGCAACAGTGATCTCAATATATTTTTTTAGTAAATTTTGCCAATAAAATTGAAAAACTCGCATGATATGCTTTTTAATAATCGACGAAAATGAGTTTTTTCTAAAATTTACCATTTTTGAACAATGCTAGATGTAAGACGCAAATTTAAATCAGTTAAAATGTTTTTTTATTAACCATTTATAAAACCTTGTCTTTTAAAACATATATATAAAAAAAACTAATTTTTTATTAAAAAACCTTGAGAAAAAAGTGAAAGAATGGTACTATATTTTTGTAAGAAGATACCCATTTTTCATACTAATTTCAGAGTGCTGGCTTTAAACATTTTTCAAGTCTAGATAAATGGGGATAATCGAAAATTTTTTGCAGCGTATTATTTCAAAACTACACAATATTTTTTAAATATTTTTCCCTCTTATACCTTAAAATTTATTCTCTAAATACAAAATAAATTCGAGTCAAAAAATCAAAAAATTCAAGCGTAAATATAATTTTAACTGTAAGGGCTGAGGTAAGTAAGCTTAGTTTTTCTTCATCTTTCCAAGCGCTTTGTAGGAATTGAAAAAATCTTTGAAATCGGATTAATTTTCGTTATTAATTTTAAAAAATTTAACATACTTGAGGTAGTCTGTTTTGACTAACTGTAGTTTATCTCGTGTTATCACAGGGTGATTTCAGGATAAGTTTTCTAAAAGACTAGGTTATCCTCTATAACGCTTCCAAACATGATATAGATTTATTTCCAAAAATTTTTAAGTTTGGCCCTACTGTAATTGGGTGAGAAGCATACGGAAATATATTTTAGAAATCAGGTTTTGCTACTCTTGAAAATCACAGGATAAGTAACATAATTTAGGTAAAGGACTTCTTGAATACACCCTCAAAATTATGAGTTAAAACTGTTTTTGCATTAATCTATTCTTATTTCTGTTGCTCTATTATTGATCTTTTTTCTTGTAAACCTTTTTGGAAATTAAGAGAATCAGGCTTATCAACCGTATTTAATTGTTTATTTAAATTTTTAAAGAATAAAAAAAGTTTTACACAATTTTTAAAGTTTAAAGACAACTTATTATAAATTTTTCTATAGAAGCATGTACAACAACACAATAATTTTAAAATATATTTTTGTTGTAAATATAAACATATTTAGTTTTTTAACATTGAACTTAAACTGTAAAACTAATTCGATTTTATCTGCAATAACTACTTTAACTCTTTATACATTCTTCATGTTAGCCCCAGAATGTATGCACCATTATCAAACATCAAATAAAATAAAGAAAAATTTTAATAGCTATTTAAGTTTTTATGGAAAAGGGTATATTTCGTTTTATTAATATATTAAAACGAATCTGTGTTGGTTTCTCTCTCTGTATGTCTGTCTGTCTGTCTGTCTGTCTGTCATACCTTATAAACAGCTAAGCCACTGGACTATAAGTAGCGATAGTAAAATAATATACAGTGAAAGCTCCCATAGGCGGACAGCGATCGTCACGTTGATTTTGTCCGTTATCGAGAGATGTCCGTCTATGGGATATGGTACATAATTTTTTTTTTCAAAGGTATAATTCCTATATTTTTTTATTCCAACATTCAAGATTGATTGTAATGAATTAACTTTTAAATATACAAATTCTTATTTATACATATATATCAACTAAAATCAAAAGGCCGAAACCACTTAAAAATCGAATGTTGGTTTTATTTACTGGTTTATAATGTACTGACCCAAACTACATTTATACAAAAAGTTTCATGTTTATATCTTCAAAAATTACATCAGTATTGATAAAAGTCAAATAATCGTAACTAACATTAACTTCATGAACGAAACAGTCGTAAAATTTGTTACATATAAGAACAATTTTATTTGAAAGGTGTTTTATGATTAATCTGTTTTTGCATTGAGGGACATTTGAAAAATTTTACTTAATAGCTCAATTTTAAAGCAAAAAAACTAAAAATTGTGATTTCTTTTTTCTTTTGCTTCTGAGGTAAACGACGTTTTGCATTTTCATTTAGACATTATTTGCATTAAATTATGATTTTATGAAATTTATGGCTACAGTTCGATTCTCTCCGTTCTCATTCCATTTTCCTAAATTTACTTTCTAAATTTAGTAATTTTTCGTACGCGAAAAAAGGTCAGACTTCTTTCAACAGCATTTTTACTAATGATTTTTTGACGAAATTTTAAAAATAAAAAGCATGTTCAGGACAAGTTTGATAACAAAGTCATCATTGGCATGTTAGTTCATTTAAAAACGACAGAATTAACTTGGAAAAATGATGTTGGAAGCCTGGCCTCGATCTTAAGCAGCGCTCAATTACATTTTTTTATATGACTGATGACATTGTCGACCTTCTTGTTGTGCCGAATTTCTATGTAAAAGTCGAAGTTAAATTAAAGTTTTTGCTCAAAACCAGCAAAAAGTTAAGTAAAAAACGAATAGTAAACTGTTTAAATTCAAAAGATGTAAATAAAGATGAAATATGAATGCAAATACGGACAAAAATGAAAATAAGAAGCATTTCATTATATAATATTTGGTACATTTCTTTTACCGTTTATGATTTTTGTCCGGTTACAAGGGATGTTTTCTTTAAAAACAGGCGTCCGCGTCCGCCCAAGAGAGCGTCCGCATAGCGGAGATGAATGTATTAAAAAAATGCCACCTAAACCACGGGACCTAAAAAATTGTACGTCTGCCGGAGCTGTCCGCCTATGGGAGCTGTCCGTTAAGGGAGCTTTTACTGTACTTTAATTTTTCGGTCGGAGTAGGGGAATTTGTTATCCTCCAAAGAAATCAAATATTCATTATCATATTTCTATAGAAAAAATCTTAAGATTTTGTTAATAATAATTTTCTTATTAGGTTCCACAATTGAGATGAAGATAGAGCGGACAGATCTATGAATTAAATTCTAATAGCATAACTACCCACCAAAAAACAACAAAAAAAAAAGCTGAAAATATTTTCACATTGTGCTGTTATTGGAAGTATGTGTTTAGTGCTGAAAAAGAGCCCATGGTTATAATTGGTAGGATGTTCTACCTTCATTTTTAGGTGAAACATGCATGATTTTAACATTGACGTGTCATTGGAGTGCATGGGTTCACTTTAGAGAAACAAGTCGTCATTAAAATGAGTGCTTGAAACTCATGAAAGCTTGATGAATCAACTACGTGTTTTCAGTGGTTTATTAATACATACACATTTATATACCAGAAAATTATATCGGACATGAATTAAACTATTGATTTTATTAAAAGATTTATAAATTTATAACTAAATAGCACTTATTTTTAATTTGAGTATAAAAAATGCATAATTTCAAATACTTTACAAGTTAAAGTCAATTTCTAAAACTCCAGTTGAATACATGCATTGAACGTTGTTTTCATGAGTTCACGAATGATAAATTTTTTAGGTTTGAGAAAGTAAATGCATAAGTTATAAAGAAAAACATTACATCGCTATGAACTACTTCATAAAATTTTTGCTGGGTAAATGTAAATTTGTGAATTTTTATCTTTCTTTTTTTAAATTATTAAACCTTTTTCCTGTTAAAAATATTTTTTTTTTACTTCTATGGAAGTGGTTATTAATAACTTCCAGAGAGGCACAAAATATGCATTTAGTTCTATATTTCAAGTGGTGAGAATGTTCTTTTTTTTGGAAGCACTTGATCACTTTTTGCCTAGGAAAAGGGTGCGGGGAAGTTGTATACCCTTGCAAAGAAAATCTTAGTTATCGTATCGTAAACTAGTTTTAAATGAAATTGCATTTAAACCCTTTTACAAATATATTGCCTCAAAGGGAAAAAAATGTACAAAGTAGAAATTTTGAATAAAAAGTAAAATAATTTTTACACATTTTAAATAACACAGGGAAACATTGATTCTGCAGCACGGGCTTTCTGATTCAAGTCGGATATACGGTTTTAATAAGTACTAAGACTCTAATCCACGAATTAAAATAATGAGGGTTTAATACCTAAATTATTTACAAAAAATAAAGTCAAGCCCTAAAAAATGTTTTGAAATTCAATTAAATTAAATTAAATTAAATTAAATTAAATTAAACATGAAAACAAAATCTCCACAAGAAATTTAAAATATTTTTCAAGCTCGAAGTGATAAAATTTGACGCTACTTATTTACGATTCTAATTCTATAAAAAGAACAAAGTATTTCACATTTTTCTTTTAATTATCCATATTATCCAAACTGAAGTCTGATTTTATTAGAAAGGAAACATATTCCTCTTTAAATTAAATTAATGCAGATACATTTTTTCTATGCACTTTTAAAAACGTTCTTCACCTGTGATTTTTTATTTTTTCAAATAAACTTAAAAAATCCAAAAAATGCGTTTTGGCCAATATCTCGGATACTAATAAATCGATTGAGTTCATTTCTTTAGCGCAAAAATTGAAAAAAAAAAAAGATTTGTCAATAACTCAGTTGTTTATAGACCGATTTGATTGATTCGATAACCCGAAATTCAAGAAAAATATAACCGATCTATATAAGAACGAAACCTTTAGCCATTTTATATGTAAAAAAAAAGCGGTTGTTAGTAAATTGTGAATATGGTCAAAATCTAGTAAAAAATTTATTAGTTCTGCATTTTTTTTAAGATTTTTTTAAAAAGTTAAAATATTTTCTACACAATTTTACTAATATCTCCGTAGTAGATGAAAGATCTGTATATTTTTTTGCTTCTGTGTAATGAATTGCAGCAGACTTTGTCTATTATAAAATATTTCTCTAATTTTTGTACAATTAATTTTAGCATATATTTTCTCCTATAAACAAACTGATTCTAAACCACAGTCCCTCTTTCACAAAATATAAAGATTAAGTGAAACTAAAAAGAAAAAATCCAGACGAATTGAAAAATCGTGCCATATTTTTAATAAAGAAAAATCAACACAATGATTTTTCATCTTTTGCTGGTTCTTTTTCTACTTCCTGCCTCTTTTTTTTTGCGTTAAGCCTAGAGACTTAAATATTATTTGGTAAAACAAATTTCCAGCTAAACAAATAATACAAACAGGTTATATTCTTCATATCAGTTGGGTGGGCTGGTTGGGGTTGATGTATATTTATTTTGTTACAAATGTATAAACCTTAAAGGTAAAAATAAAGAAAAAAGAAAAAAGTAACAAAACATTCAATTTTCATGTTAAATTGAATTTTTAGATGCCTTGTCTTTATTTGACTTGCCACGACTCTTTATTTAGATTCTAACCATTTACAAGCATATCAGTCAGTATTTTTTACTTATTTTAGCATATTCTTGTTTTTTATTTTTTATTTTTAGATTAACTTTTGGTATTTTTGGACATTATGGGTTGAATGTACTATTTACCCCATCTTTTATTTTTAAAGGAAGTTTTGAAGTCTTTAGAGTTTGGAATTGAGAAACGAAACCTGTTGTAGTACATCAAACAAAAAATAAAAGGAAAGGGAAATAAGGAAAAGGTTTAATTTCTTTACTTCTGTTTTCCTTTTTTTTTTTTTTTTTTTCTTATAGGGACTGTTTGTGGCCATCAAACAGACACCGTGTTAAAGTTATGGTAAATAATTAAATTAAAAAATTGTTTAAATTAATATAATGAAAAAGGCCTAAACGTGTTGTTAGGCCTTTTGGCTGGTGGACGGGCAAAATTCTTGGGAATTGGCTTAGTGAGTTTTAATGAAAATTTATATAAAATGAAAAAAAAAAAGAAAGAAAAAATTAAAAAAATAAAAATACTTACAAGGGGACAAATGAAAATAAATGTTGTGTTAACTGACAGTTAGTTACCCTTTTCCGGAGAGACAATGTCAGCTTAAAAATATTAAACATAATTTAATAAAATGGTTAGTCATATGATGGTTTTCAGCATATTCCCTCATACACATTGTTGACCATAAGCTGAAATGTATTGTATAAGAATAAAAAAAAAAAAAAAAAATATTTTATTAGGTTTTAAACAAAATATTACAACATTTTTTATTAAATCTATTTTTTATTCATTCTATTTTAATTTAAATTTTTTTTTATACAAAATTTCAATTAATTAATTAGCCAATTGTGTGATTCTTTATTTTCACAATGATTTAATTCAATAGTTAATTTATGTGCATTTGAATGACCCAGCTGACCATTATCTAATTTTATTTAAAAAGCACCTTCTGTTGGCCAGTTAAATCACCTGGTAATTAGTAAATTTATATATTTAGTTAATTTATATACTAAACCAATGGTTCTCAAATGGGGGTCCGCGACCCACAAGGGGTACGTTAGGACATTCGTGGAGGGTTGCGAAGAGATTTTGAAAAATATTTCTGAACAAAAATTTTTTCAATGTAAGTAAGTAAATACATATTACATAGTTAGATGTTGAAATAAAAATTCCTATGAAATGATGAAACTATTTAAAAATGGAAATATATCTTTATACAAAACATTCCCAAATTAAAGACAAAAGTAAACATATTTTTTCTAAAATGAGTTTTTTTTTAAGAATCAACTAGCATCAGCTACGTGAAAAAAACAATAAAGAAACCTGAGCTTTGGATGAAAATATTATGATTTATAAAGGCAACAATGATCAAATAAATAAAGTGCAGTTGAACCATGATACAACAGAAAAGAAGAAAACTTTTCGATGTAACAGGGAAACCTAAAAGATAAATAATTTACTTCAATTTGCTGAAACTATCGAGTTTTCACAAGAAACCTTACTTTTATATTTGCAAAAATATTAATGCCAAGAAATTTTTTATAAAGTCGTTTCAATGTCTTTTCCAAATTTTAACCATAGAATAACGTCCTGTGCCATAAGATTTTTGAAATTTGCTCAAATGGAGCAACATCTCAATGCTGAGTACACAAAAGTTTTGTTTTGCAAATAAATAAAAAGAAAATTAGTTTAACGACTTTATAATTAAAAACAGATAAATCTATATTGAAAGGATTTGTCTCATAAAATACAAGAGGATTTAAAATGTAACCCACGTCTAACATTTAATTCTGTATTAACAGATTTCAAAGCATTTTAGTTGAAATATAGCAAAGTTTATCTACTTATTGGCTCAGAAGCCCAAAAACTATTACAACAGTTTTTAACAATATACATTTTTATGTTAAAGTATCTTTTTTGCTCTTTTGTCGATCAAAACAAAGTATCGATCTTTTTTGGACACAGAGTATGATATTAGATGTGTATTTTTATACCCTTCACCACAGGTGTAAGGGGTATATATAAGTTTGTCATTCCGTTTACAATTTCTACAATTTTCGTCAAAGAGCAAAAAATCGGTTGAAATGGCGTTTATGAAGCCCACCGATAACTGTCATATACAATATACAGTGGACATCCAGTAGTACGAATGCTCTTTATTGCGAATTTCCAATAATACGAATGGCAAAATTTTTGCACTGACTACTCTATAGTACGAATAGATAGGCATTTTTTCTATTCGATAGTGCGAATGGTGGTTTGTTATAAGAATTTTTGTTTTATTTACGTATGAATGAAGTTTTTACTATGTTTTTACTTCATTCTTTCGCGGTCATCCACGTTTAGCGAAGTTATTGTGAAGTTTTTTTATTTTTAAAAGTGTTTTGTGTTTTTAACTATCAAAATGTTGCAAGTTAAACGATGTAAAAAAAAGACAATTTCATTGCAAGATAAATTAAAAATTATAGCAGACCACGAAAATAAAACATCGTTGTTTGAAATTTCAAATAAATATGGATTATCCAAATCCACAATATGTACAATCATTAAACAAAAAACGCAACTGCTGGATAATTCCATGAGTTCGTTAAAAATCGGTATAGACTTTAAAAAAATGGAGGATGCACTTTACGAGTGGTTTTTAGCACAAAGAAAATTCCATATCACAGTCGTTGGAGAACAATTAAAATGGAAAGCTGTGGAACTGCACAAAAAATTCTACAATGGTCAGTTTTGTGCCAGTGATGGTTGGCTAACAAAATTTAAAAAGTAATATAGAATACGATTGTTAAAAGAGTCTGGTGAGAAATGATCTTCTTCTAAAGAACTTGTTGCGCCATTCGTTAATAAGTTAGCGTCTACCATTATGGAGCATTGGCTATCAAACGAGGCAATTTTTAATGAGGATGAATCCGGTCTCTACTGTAAAATGTTGCCAAACAAAACATATGTTCACAGTGGAGAAAAGTCTGTTCCAGGTAGAAAATTGCCAAAGGAGAGATTAACATTTTTATGCAGCTAATGCTGCAGGAACTAAGAAAATTAAACTTTTTGTAATAGGAAAAGCTCAAAAACCGAGATCTTTTCGGAACAAAATTCTTCCTGTTGAACACGGAAACTCTAAATCTGCTTCTGTTCTAAAAATGTTTTTTTGATAAAATTATTCCAGAAGTAAGTTTTAGTAAATTGTTTTAATGTCATTAATGATTTAAAAAAAATTCAAAATACAGTTACAGGTAGAGACATTTTTAAAAGAAAAAAAAAAAAAAAAAAAAAAAAAAAAAAATTGCCAATTAAGGCTCTTCTAATATTAGACAACGCTCCAAGTCATCCACCGGCAGATGAACTGGTTCATGATACTAAAGATGGACATATTTGGGTAATGTATATGGCCCCCAAATGTAACTCCACTAATACAGCCCATGGACCAGAATGCAATTAGGCTCTTAAAACTGCATTACCGTAACAGTTTACTGTCAAAAATTGTAGAAACGTCCCTCAAACAAACTACTTTATTTGAAGCCGTTTCATTGGTTGCCTTAGCCTGGGAAAAAGTATCCAGTGATTCCATAAAGAAATGTTGGAAGAAAATTTTGGGCAAAGACAATTTTGAGGACGAGGATGATATTACACTAAAGTATCCAGTGATTCCATAAAGAAATGTTGGAAGAAAATTTTTAGCAAAGACAATTTTGAGGACGAGGATGATATTACACTATCAGTAGTGCGTGACAGTGAGGAGATAAGAGCAATTTCCAAAATGCACAATTTACTACATGCAAATTTTCCAAATTCACAATTTGATTTTCTTGATTTATTTGAATGGAATCTTGATGATCCAAGTGAAGAAATTGAGTTGGATGATGATGTTGATGAGGATAATATTTTATTAGTTCCTGACAATAACTCTACAAAAGTAAAACATGCGGCTGCAATAAACTGCTTTGACACATGTATTAAATGAGCTGTTGAGAACAACATTGAAACCTCGAATATACTATTATTGAGAAGTCTTCATGAAAAGGCTGTAGAAATCAGTTTAAAAAGTAATAAACGTCAATGTTTAATGACGGATTTTTTAAATAAGTAAATTGTTTTTTTTGTTATATGTATATGTACATACATTAGTATGTTCTTTCATGCATGTTTAAGTACAAAAAATGAATTCAAAATAATACAAATTAATTATATCTTGTTTCGTTATGTAGTTTTTTATAAAAAATATATATATTAATAAAATCTAAATATTTTATGTGAATTATTTGAATTGGAACATAAAAATGCGTTGTTCAATAATACGAATTTTTCGGTACTACGAAAGGGCCTGACAATATATAATTCATACTAGCGAACGTCCACTGTATTTTTATAAAATTTCGGTTTTTTGAATTTTTTGAATTCGTTCATAAACAAACGAGTTATTGGCACAGCAATTATAAATATTATTTTTAAATTATTTTATCTTTACATAACATTTTATCTGATTTTTAAATTAGTCAAGGTTGTAGTGGGTCGCAATTCAATCGCAAAATCAAAAGTGGGTCGCGAAAGAAGATCTTTTGAGAACCCCTGTACTAAACACATACTACACACACATACATATGTACATGTGCAAATATTTGTGTATAAGTCCAACTTAATTAATTACACACGATTAATTGAAAATGTTATTTATTAAAATGAAAATGTATGAAGAAATAAAATACACTAACAACAAATAAACAATAATAATAACAACAACAAATATATAATTTTAATTAGAATTCGCATGTGTTATATAATTGTGAATTACAAAACCAAAAATAATATTAAAGTGTGTGTGTAATTGAAATATATAAATTCAATTGAAATACGAGGGTAGTAGTTTCCTTTTAGGAAGATTTATACTTTAAATCTAGAGGATACCGTAACGGATCACATTGGGGTAAAAGGAGTCGAAAATAGCGCTTAATTTTTTATTAGTAAATAAAATAATGGATTTTAGAATTCAAAAATTTTTTGCCGGAATGGTAACGTACGTCCTTCCGTACATTGACAAAATGGCGTTTATTTCAGGAATAGGTGATATCAGTATTTTAATAATCATATTTTTTTTTATTTTCTATTTATTTCTAGAATTTTAAGATTTTTTTGGCAGAATAGTAATGTCTGTCCATCTGTCTATATATTGGAGTTAAATAGTTCGAAAACGGCGTTTAATTCAGGGAAAGATGATATCAATATTTTAATATTTACATTTGGTTTTTATATTCATCAGAAATAAAAAAATTAGTTTTTGGAATTTTAAATTTTTTTTTTGAGAGATTTGTGATAACTGTCCTTCCGTCCGTTAACTCTAGCCTTTTTATTTTGGTGTTGGCCCCAAAATTTTCGTTTAGATTTTAGCTTTTTTTCCTAGCCTTTTCTGATTAACATAGTCCTAAAAAGGCTAAAAATTTACTCATTTTATTCTTACAAAATCATCAATTTAAGCATTTTTGTGAATTAATTCGCAGAAGAATATTGAAATTATTTATACTTAACAAAAATGTTCGCCTGTGGCGCTTCATTCCACAAGAATATTATAATTATTTTTTAACAAACTTTATTACGTTTGTGTTTTTAAATAAAAAAAATATATCAGATTTTTTCTGGCTTTTTTTTTTACCTTATTTTTAAAAGTCTAATTTAGTTTCTTTTTTTCTCAAGTCCTGGCATTACTGACTACAAATCTCAACGGAGTCTGATTTTGAAATTTCTATTATAGAGCGGAGATAATCGGATTTATGTGTATTTTTTTTCGAATCATGATAACAAGTGCACTTAGAACTAAGCCACATCTAAGGCATTGTTCACTATACTAAATTGGTTACCACCAGATATCGTAGCCAAGAAAACTGCTGCACATTCAGTGATAAGACTTTGTGCGACTAAAGCATGAAAATACCAAAGATATGGTCATGCAAACAATCTCGGTGACATACATATATCGAGACTTTAAGATTGATTATTCAACACCAAAACCCACCTAACCACCTAAGGTCATTAGCGGGAATTGCGTGGCCGATATACTTGCGCATACAAGAACCAATTCGGACCAATATGGTTACAATAATGTGCTCCTTTATTGATAGGTAAGCAGCTAATATCATGGAAATTTCATCTTGAAGCTATAGAAAGATGGACAATGGAACCCACTTGTGTAGAGTCTAGGATAATCTGGCCCATGATGGAAGAACAGAGAACAATGCAGTTGTTGACCCTGTCAAGGACCCATCTAAGGAAACTTATTGGTGTTACGGCGCATACACTAGAAGGTTAGGACTCCACTATAATGACTTTTGTAGGAGTTGCAAAGACGAGGAAGAAAACGAGACCATGGAGCACCTTCTATGTCACTGCCCGTCCTTTGAAAAGCAACGGTAACGTCTATTTAGTGTAAGAATATTAATAGACAAATACTGTCTCTCTAGAGTTGAACCATTCAAGATCAACTCCTTTGTTGGGACCACGAAATGGTTCGAAGAATTAGATGGTCAGAAAGATTAGACCTTGTAGAGCTTTTATGGTAACACAACGGGACTTTACTTTGGACCCAAGTGAGCTTAGCCTAAGGCGGCTGCCAATATAACCTAACCACCTAATCTATGTGTAATTTTCTAAGAATTTTTTATTTTTCCACGGCTTTATGAAGCTCCCAGTGGTACTTGTAATACTGTTCGACCTTCAAATCCTAACGGAGCCTTATTTTGAAGTTTGAAGCCGAGACTGTTTTTTTATTTTGTATTTATACCCTACACCATCATGGTGGTTGGGTTATTATGCGTTTGTGCTGATGTTTGTAACGCAAAGAAAAAATTATCGGACTCCCACCTTAAAGTATACTGTTCGACTCAGAATCGTCCGTCCGTCTGACTGTCTGTCCATGTAAACCTTGTGAACAAAGTACAGGTCGCAATTTTAAAGATATCTCGATGAAATTTGGCACGAGTAGTTATTTTGGCACAAGGACATAGCCTATTGAAATTGGTTATGATCGGTCCATTATTTCACCTAGCCCTCATACAAATGTCCTCCCGGAATAGAGGTTTAGTGGTCATAAATGCCTTACATATGGCAATATTTTAATGAAATTCGGTACAAAGAAGTTTTATATAAGTGTTAATCTTTGTGCTGGATTTCATGTAGATAGGTTCATAATTGACCATAGTTCCCATATAAACCCCTCTTCCGTAAATTACATTAACTTGCATAAATCCCATACGAATGTTAGTATCAAGTTAATATTCGACACAAATAAGTTATAATAAGTAGAAACAACATTGCCAAAATTTATGAGAATCGGTTCATAATTT
The DNA here is from genome assembly GCA_951394005.1 of Protophormia terraenovae. Lineage (NCBI taxonomy): Eukaryota > Metazoa > Arthropoda > Insecta > Diptera > Calliphoridae > Protophormia > Protophormia terraenovae. Next base: position 7,610,478 of record OX596073.1, read on the forward strand.
ACCATAGCTCCCATATAAACCCACTTCCCGGAATCGCCATAAAGGGCATAAAATCATATAGATGTTAGTATCAACGCATTATTCTGTATGTATATTTTATTTTACATATAGTAAATGTAAAATAAGTCCCCTTCCCGAATTTTTATCCTCATACACAATGGTGTAGGGTATCATATGGTCGGTCTTGACCGATTATAGTTTCTCTCTCGTTTTTAAATTCGGTTTTGGTTTTAAGAAATTAAAATTTACTATACTAATTTTTTTCTCCCCAATGACTTTTCCTGTCATTGGAAGGCTTATGCGCTCGTATAAGATAAATAGATAAAGCATGTTTCTGAAGGAATTTAGCAAGAGCTTTAAGGTAAAAATCGTTGTAATCGGTTAAGAAAAAAATTCGCTACATTTTCAAACATTTTCTATGTCACTAGTACCCTTTTTAAACCCGTATAGCTCGGCACCTGAAATGTATGTAGGATAAAGCACAGAAAAAGGAGTGAACTTAAGCTGAATTTTATATGAGAGCTACTAGAGTTTTGTCAAGAAATTTTTCCAAAAAATAAGTAAAATTATCTGGCAGAATATAATTTACAAATATTTGAGAAAATTACACTTAAATATTTGAAGTGGATGGTTTTATTTCAAATTATTATTTTTATTTTAAAAAATATATAAAAAGTTGATGAAAATTTGATTTTTTACTCTTTTTCCAAAATATAAAAAATGTTTAATTCTATCAGCTTCGTACATAGAAAAAATATGGTCAAAAATAAAAACTATTTCAATTACTTTTTTATTTGAATCAATTATTCAAGTGATCATAATTTAAATTTTCTAATATTTCAATTATTGTAATCAAATAAAAATAAAAATGTGATAATTTGTGATAGTGAAGTGATAATTTGAATAATTGAATATAAAATTATTTTACTAATAAAATAATTGAGTATATATTTGGGAGATTCACAGTGTGCTATCATGTCGTATTGTCATAATGTCATAAAATTTTACAAAGAAAAAGCAATAACAATATTTTTTATACATTGAAATATTTTAGGACTTATGACAATACGACATGATAGCACACTTTGTGAATCCCCCAATTATTTGTAATTTAAATTGGATTTTAGATTTTTCTTTGTTAACTTTGAATTTAATTTGTTAGAATGTTTGATTTTGATTAATATATTTAATTATAAAAATACTTTAAATCATTTTTAAAATATGAATAATAATTTAAACAAAATGTTTTTTATACCCACCATCTAAAAGATGGGGGGTATATTGATTTTGTCATTCCGTGTGTAACATGTCGAAGGAATCATCTAAGACCCCACAGAGTATATATTTTCGGGGTCCTGGTTTGATTCTGAGTCGATCTAGCTATGTCCGTCAACGTAGGAGGACGAAATTTGGCACAAATATTTGCTTATATGTATAAGGTTTGTTTGGTATTGAAATTAATAAAATCGGTTAATAAACAAAATAGTTATGGGCTTAAAACTAGAAACACAGGGTGTCCGTTTCATACTTTTTTGCTGATATTTCTTCAATAAAAACAACGAAATTTTGTATGTATAGTTCGGGGGTCGATATAAACCCGGAAACCAAAAATGGGCGTGGTCCGCCCACTTTACCGCCCACCTCCCATACAAGGTGAAATTGTGTTCAAATAGCTCAAGGACTAATGTAAACTCGGAAACAAAAAAATGGGCGTGGTCCGCTCACTTTACCGCCCCCTCCCATATAACGTAAAATTTGAAAAAGTTGATGGTGGGTATATAGATATGGCCGGGCCGAATATAACATTCGCGCTTGTTTTTTTTTTTTTTTTCTGTAAACAAGAAAACAATACAACCTAGCTTAATGACTGTTATTGCTATTGATACATAATTTTGTCTAATTTTATTTGATACCTAATTTTGTTACGGAAAGTTTATTTACAAAATTCAATTAATCGCCACTTTTGACACATTTTATCTCGAAGTGCAACGGTTTATCTGGAGATATAAAGACGGTTTTAAAAATAGATATTTTTAGGCTTAAAACTTCTTAGTGAGATATACAAGTGAAGCAAATATTTTCATTATTTTCATGCGTTTAACCCACCATTTGTTACTTCCCTCGTAAACTTCAAATTTAACTACCTGATATACATAAGTGTTTATTTAAGTGTTAGAGTGTATTACATTATTTAATTAAAATCAATTTTGTAGATACTTTTGAGACTGTCACGTAATTTTCGTTAGAGAATTTAAATAAATTCATAGTTGCTGTTTTCCCATTGAACAGTCAGTTTATATAGCTACAATTTGTAAGAATATGAAGGCAATAGCACCCAAATGAAAATACTAATACATACTAATATATACATACATACATACATACATGTATAAATAATAGAAACCAAAATAATTAGATACTTAAAGCCAAAATAAGTGTCATATATTCATGGTATGCTCTCACATACATATGTACTTATTAATACTATTATAAACTATACACAGCAGTAACTTGCACTTGCACTTTCACTCTCTCTCTATATCTTTGTATCTGCCAAAGATATTAGCAAAACATTTTGAATAATTTAATAGATGTTAAGGGGGAAATGTCTTACATTTACTCGTGCAAACATAAATATAAACAAATACTTATGTTTAAGTAAGCATCCTTTTAGAAATATATTTCCTCAAGATTTGTCATTAACTAAAATCTTGTTTAATTAGGAAATGAAAAGAAAGAAAGAAAGAAAATTGTAAAATATAATTTTAGTTGTATGATAGAAATTTATACAAACATATATACATTTGTGCATAAAATAGTGTGAGTATTTTTCATTCATTTAAGAATTTGTCACTTATGTTCATTAGATTTGTTTTAGGGGAAAAAGTTGTTAGGATTTTTTTTTTTTTTTTTTTTTTTTCAAATTTTTTGTAATTATGCTTTAAGTTTTGACAAATTACTTCTTTTAGTTTTTTTTTCTTTTGCCTAAAATAAACTGAAAAACTATTTTTAAATTTTTTGTCATCTTATGAAGAATATTTTTTCTTTAAAATACTACTGCAAAATTTACTCTTTTAAAAATGGAGATCAAAACTATTTTATATTTCCTTAAGACTGAATACATAATTGAAGCATTTTATTGGTAATTGTTTTGGAATTTCTATTTCTTTTCTGTTCTTCCCTCACTTTTCTGATGTTTAAATTAAATAAAATTATTAGACACATATCTTCTACATACACTGCAAATACATTTTAGCTTCTTATGAGTTATTAAAGCAGATAGTAAATATTGCATTCATGTTAAAGCAAATTGCAAAAGAATGAAAAGGAAAATCAAATCGTTGTTGTTTTTAAGTAAATGTTTGATTTTACAGGTTCTGGTAGTCTTTACTTAAAAATGCATTGGAAAAAAGTATCCCAGTAAATTATTTTTTTTATCGTAACTTAAATACTGTTACAGCAAAAGTCTTAAAATTTTACGGGAATATCTTTCTCATCAACCAACCTTCATGAGTTTAAATGCAAATGGGATGGGTAAAATAAGGGCAAATGGTATCCCTCTACAAAGCAAATATTTTTAATGGCATATCTAAAAAACTATTATACTGAGAGCTCTCAAATTTTGTGGTTACTACTACCTTATCATATTGCATTGATGTAATAAGAAGTCATAGAGAATCCCAGTACGTTACTTTCAGAAAATATATAAAAAAGGCGTCATTGTCTACATATTTTTTTTTTCACAAATTTTGAAGATACCATTTTTTTCGTGACGGCGAAATTTAATTCGCGAATTATCGATTATTCAGATTCAGGTATTATTTTAAAGGTAATTTTATTACCTTAAACTGTACACCTTAATGAACGTTATATCTTTTTTTTGGAACATATTTGTATTTTTAAAAAGACAATTTTTCTTATTTAAGAAACGTTGTAACTCGTGAAGCATAGCGAAAATCATGCTAAAACTTTGTATTTGCACCACTAGTGTTAACGTTAATATTCTTGCCAATTTCATTAAAATTAAATGATTTGTGAAAGTAAATGGCAATTTTTCTGTCCGTCTGTCCGTATATCTGTCTGTCTGTCTGTTGGAAGCAGGATAGGGCTAGAACGGGACAACCTATGGGGCAAAATTTGGCTCAAATATTTATCTTATATAAGGTTTGTTTGGTATTGATGACTGGTATGGGCAAAATCGGTTAATAAACAAAATTATGGGCAAAATACTAGAAACACAGGGTGTCCGTTGTAGCTTCATTTCATACTTTTCTGCTGATATCTCTTAAACAAAAGCATGTACTATAACGAAATTTTGTACAGATAGTTCGAGGGCCAATATAAACTTGGAAACAAAAAATGGGCGTGGTCCGCCCACCTCCCACATAAGGTTAAACGTCAACGAAATTTTGTACAAGTAGTTCAAGGACCAATGTATACTCGGAAATAAAAAATGGGCGTGATCCGCCTATAACCGAATATAACATTCGCGCTTGTTTTAAATTTTTAAAAAGATATTTTCCCGTGAACTATAAATCGCAAGATATGAACCGTTTTGATGTTGAGAAAAAAATCAACTTGTATGTCATATGAAAGGTAATTAATATGATATCACAATGAATCTTGTAGCATAAATATCAATTGTATCAGTATTATTTTTCATGAGTATAATGACTGTACTAAATACCATAAAATTTGGAGGAGGTGAGGAAACCAGCCGGTTGGTTTTAAATGAAATGACTCACATCTTTAATTCATTTTTAATTTAGAAATTTTTATTAAATTTTATTCTTTTTACAAAGTTTTTCATGAATTTTCTTTAAAATATTTTTTGCGTCATAGAACATTTTTAGTTTTCTTTTTTAAAGAAAAAAATATTGCCAAAAATATAATTTTTCATTAAAAAATTTTGTTTAAAAAAAAATTGATTTTGTCATTAAAATATTATTCACATACAAAATATAATAGTAAATTAGCAATTGTTTGTACTACAAAAGCAATTTTGCACTATAAAATGTTTTTTTGATAAAAATAATATTATATACTAATATTCCCGGAATAAAGGTTTAATGGTTATATATGACATATATAGTCAGATTTTAATAAAATTTAGCAATACATACTACATGTTTGGTAACCACAAATTACTCTACCAAATTTGAAAGGAATTGGTACATAAATAGTACTTCCAGAAATTTAAGTGAATTGCATAAATCACATAATAATTTTAATGCCAGGTTCAAATTTGTCACAACTAGCTTTTATTTATAAGATTTTACAATTATAGGGGTATCAGAAACGAAGGCAATACAGTGGTATACAGTGAAAGCTCGCATAGACGGACAGCGACCGTCAAGCTGATTTTGTCCGTTATTGGGAGATGTCCGTCTATAGGATATGGTACATAATTTTTTTATACAAGGAGTATAATAGATATACATATTCTTATTTATACATATATATGTCAACTAAAATGCAAAAGGTCGTAATTTAAAAATCAAATGTTGGATTTATTTACTGGATTATAATGTACTGACGCAAACTACATTTATAAAAAAAAAAAAAAAAAATATCATGCTCATATCTTTAAAAATTATATCAATATAGACAAAAGTCAAAAGATCGTTACATTACTTCATAAACGAAACAGATATAAAATTTGTTCCATTTAAGAAATATTTTATTTGAAAAGTGTTTAATGATTTATCTATTTTTTCATTAAGTTTGAATAGCCCAATTTTAAAGCAAAAAAAAAAAAAAAAAAAAAAAAAAATATATATATACAATTTTTTTTTTCTTCTTTTGCTTCTGCGCAAACGATGTTTTGCATTTTAATTTAGACATTATTTGCAAAAAATTATGATTTTACGAAATTTATTTTATCGAATTTATGACTACAGTTCGCTTCTCTCCGTTTTCTTAATTGGCTAAGAGTCCAACTTTTTTGAACAGCATTTTTACTAACGATTATTCCAAGAAATTTTAAAAATAAAAAGCATGTTGAGGACAAGTTTGACAACAAAGTCATCTACTTATGTTGGCTTGTTGTTGGTTGCATTTAAAAAGAACGGGATTAACTTGGGAAATTGATGTTGGTGGCCTGGCCTCGATCTTAAGCAGCACCCAATTACTTTTTTTTTATGTGACTGATGACAATGTCGCTCTGCACAACAAGAGCAGAATTTGTATGCCCTTTGTTCAAAAAAGATGTCAAGATTTTTAGGAAACTGTACAAAAAATCATAGACCCATTATCGAGACAGTTTTTAGGACATATATAACTGGGACAGAATCTATTTTTAGGTATCAAGTTTTCATTTTCTTTTTTCTAGTATGAAGATTTTTTAATGAAATGCAAAAGTCAAAATCAAATTTATAAACTAATATTTTCTCAAAACCAGCAAATATAAAACAAACGAATAGTAAACTATTTAACTTAAAAAAATGTAACTAAATATGAAATATGAATGCAAACACGGACAAAAATGATAATAAGTAACATCTAATTATAAAATATTCGGTATACTTGCTTTACGGTTTATGGTTTTTGTCCGCCTACGAGAGATGTTTCTTATCTATAAACAGGTGTCCGCGTCCGCCCAAGAGAGCGTCCGCCTAGCGGAGATTAATTTATTCTAGTAGTGCTACCTAAACCATGGAACCTAAAAAATTGTCCGCCTACCGGAGATGTCCGCCTATGGGAGCTGTCCGTTAAGGGAGCTTTTACTGTATATGAAAAAAAAAAAAAAAAAAAATGTCCAAATTTATAATTTTCTTTTATGTTGAATATACTTCAGAATGGATCAACTTTTAAAAATATTTTAATTTTATTTACAATTTTTGTAAAGAAGTATGTTAACTTTAACTTTATATATCTCAGTAAATACTGCAGATGTTTATATTTTTTTTTTGGTATGTAATAAATGTGTCGAAATTATTATATTATAATTTGCTAGGTAAAAAATTAATAATGAAGATATTGTTTTTTTATTTGAAAGAAATAATAATATTAAAAAGGATATTTTTTAGTAAATTCTATTTTTAATGGACTGGAACTAAAAAGTTCCAACGAGTTCCAATTTAAAAATACGATTGTTATATAAAATAATATATATATATAATTATATTTGAGAATATTGGCTGCGACTTTTTGCGATCTTTTAAAATATTATAAAAAATGTGTTATTTAAACATTTTAAGGTAATGGCTGAAAATTTTGTATACAAATGTTACACTATGATTGGTGTGATTAGATCTTGCTACGCCTACTTTTAAAATATCCTTTATTTTAATAAAGTTTACAAAAATATTTCCAAAATTCCTACAAATAAAGTAATTTTTTTCAGTATGGGAGTGGCAGTGATTCTACCCGCCCATTTTTAGTGGGAGTTTTGAAGGCCTTATCTACTAACAGAATATACAATTTCAGACCAATATTTCCAAAACTAGATTTTTGTCGTTGTAAAACTGCCAAATGTGACACTGTGAAATGGTTTTGTTTTTAGTAAAATATTGAACAATTTTAATTTCAGCACTTGAATGACTGATAAAATAAAAAAAAGGAATTGGAACAACGTTTGTCTTTGGTAAAACGTTGAATTGTCATTTTCTATTAAAAAAAAAACAAAATACATTTTTCAGAAAAAAGGAATTTAGTACTAATAATTTCCATAATTAAAAAAAAGTTTGTTGGTATATTTTTTGTATTTATCCTCTAAATATCGTCTTTTAGTTAAAATAAAGTTTATTCATTTTTGTTTCATTTGTTGTCTTGGTATTGAAACTTGCTCTTTTCATATTGTTTTCTTCTCTATTTTGTTACAACTTATTTTTTTTACTTAACATTATTTTGGTTCACATATTTAGTGGTAAATTTTTCTGATTTTAACCGCAACATGCAACATACTTCTCAAGTTAGTAACATGTATCATGGTAAATAAAGAAACAAAGAGAAAAACTTTTTCTTACTTAGAATTTGTAAAAATCTTACATACATGTATTTGTGCCACAAATATTCATTCAATGAACAAATTGAATGAAAAATTGCAGCGACTTTTTCCCTTTTTTTTTTTTTACAAATACATCAATACGCAGAGTAATTCGTATACATACATATACAATGTGTGTACATAAGATATACATAATAAAAACTAAAATATCCTGCAATTTTTAAAATTCAGCTTTGTTATTATTGCAGATTTTTATACCCTACACCACCATAGGTGGTTGTGGTATTTTATGTTTGTAACGCAGAGAAAAAAAATCTTCGGGCATCCACCTTAAAGTACACCGTTCGACTCAGAATCACTTTCTGAGTCGATTTAACGACGTCCGTCCGTCTGGTCGGCTGGCTGTCCATGTAAAGCTTGTGCGCAAAGTACAGGTCTCAATTTCGAAGATATTTTTATGAAATTTGGTACATATTATTTTTTTCAGCACAAGGACGAAGCCCATTGAATTTGTTTATGATCGGCCTATTATTTCACCTAGCCCCCATACAAATGTCCTCCCGGAATAGGGTCTTAACACTCATAGGTGCCTTAAAAATAGGAATATTTTAATGAAATTTTGCACAAATAAGTCTTATATATTTCATTGAGATCGGTCCATTATTGACCATAGCTCCCATATCGTGCATAATCCGACAGAAATGTTAGTATTATGTTAATATTTAACACATATAAGGTTTAATAATAATGGCAATAAAGGGAAAGTTTTTACAATACAATTGACCTCAGGCTCGAACAAAACTGTTTTTTATTTATAAGGTTTATATAAGTAAAAACAAAATTATGTAGATCGGAATGGTGTAGGGTATCATATGGTCGGTCTTGACCGACTGTACTTGCCTCGTTTTTATTGATGGTATTGAAAGAAATTGAAAAATTTAAACATAGTAATCGCTTTTTTGTCCACTGAGAGATGCTTCCAAAAACTGCAGGGAAATAATGAAAAATAATAATTTCGGCAAAAAAAAAAAAATCTAACTTGCCATGTGAGAATATTGATACATGTTTTGGTTGAACGACTAGATAAGAGAAATATGTTTTACTTTCAAATCTTTGTATTTCTTTTCCTTGTTGAACTTTATTTATTCGATATTTTGTTTTTTTATTTATATAAAAACAATGAAGCTTATTAGAAGGAAAAAAAGAAAATGATGATAAAAATGGGTCAAATACAATCACAGGGATCTGTTTTATTTTAATTGAAATACAATTGTTATTGATGAATAAAAACATTTGCCCTTTTTTCAGTCTGATATATACAAAATTTAAAGTTTTAATAGTAGAATGGGCCACTGTATAGAAACTGGTGAAAAATTTATGTTTTCTAAACTATTGGTCGGATCCAAACACTATTTCCATTGTCTTTTTAAAATCTCTTATCCGTTTTAAAACATTTTTATTTTCTTAAACTCTTTATTGACTTTAAATTTGCTGCTGGCATTATTTTTGTTTCGCCTTTATGGTCAACTTTATCTTTTTGTTTTCTGTTTATAAATCTCTGCTGTTATTTCTTTATTGTGGTTGTTATTTTTTTTTATAAAGATTATTTAAATTTTTTCCTTTTTCAGTTAGCAAATTTAATTTGATTTTTTTTCTTTTATTTTTCCATTAAATTCCATAATATAGTAAAATTTCTTTCGACTATATAAAAATTCCTCAAAACAAGCTAATAATAAAAAATAACACGCGGAAAAATTGCATTATATTTTTCAAGCAAAAGAAAGTAATAAAAAATATAAAAAAAAAAACATAGAAAAATATTAAATTCCTGCAGGATATTATATTTTTATGCTTTAACCAACTCTGCTAATTTATCAAGTTTTAGTGCTAATTAGAATGGAAGCAGGAAAATGCATAAGAATAGAAATATGTGGGATAAAAAAGGAAAAGCAAATATGAAAATAATAACATTTTTTTATTAAAATAATTTACATATTTTGCTAGATATTTTTCTTGTTACTACTGAATGATGACCGAGTATTTGAAATATTTAGCAAAAGAGAAATGGAGAAAAAGTATGAAATGGGAAATGAGTAAAATTTAAAAATATTGCATTCCGGGCGATTTATTTTTTTCTTGGTATATTAAGTTAAAGGTCTAGATTTTTAATCCCAAAAACTTAAAATTAAATCAATTAGGTTTCTATTCATCTACCTTTTATAGGAAATTTTGGATAAATTTTCTTTCTACAGGAAAAAATTCCTTTTTAAAGGAAATTTCCAATAAATTTCTTATAAAAAGGAAATTTTTTGAAAATTTCCTTTTTATAAGAAATTTTCGATAAACTTCCTTTCTATAGGAAGTTTTCGATAAATTTAGTTTCTATAGGAAGTTTTCGATAAATTTCCTTGTTATAGAAAATTTTCGATAAATTTCCTTTTTTAGAGTTTTCTCTAAATTTCCTTTTATAGGAAATTTTTTATAAATTTACTTTTTTTAAGGAAATTTTCAATTAATTTCCTTTTTATAGGAAATTTTTTATAAATTTCCTTTTTATAGGAAATTTTTGATAAATTTCCTTTTTATAGGAAGTTTTCGAGAAATTTCCTTTTTATAGGAAGTTTTCGAGAAATTTCCTTTTTATAGGAAATTTTCGATAATTTTCCTTTTTATAGGAAGTTTTCGAGAAATTTCCTTTTTATAGAAAATTTTCAATAAATTTCCTTTTTAAAGAAAATTCTTAATAAATTTCCTTTTTAAAGAAAAATTTTCAATAACTTTCCTTTTTATAAGAAATTTTCTATAAATTTCCTTTTTATAGGAAATTTTCGAAAAACTTCTTTTTTATAATAAATTTCCGATAAATTTTCTGTTTATAGGAAATTTTCAATAAATTACCTTTCAATAGGAAATTTTCAATAAATTTGCTTTTTAAAAGAAATTTTTAATTAATTTCTTTTTAAAGGAAATTTTCTCTAAATTTCCTTTTTTTTTTTTAAATTTTCTCAAAATTTTCTTTCATAGGAAATTTTCTATGAATTTTCTTTTTAAAGGAAATTTTCAACAAATTTCCTTTTCAAAGGATATTTTTAAAAAATTTCATTTTCAAAGGATATTTTCAATAAATTTCCTTTTTATAGGAAATTTTCAATAAATTTCCTTTTTATAGGAAATTTTCATTAAATTTCCTTTTCAAAGGAAATTTTTAATAAATTTTCTTTTTATAGGAAGTTTTCGAGAAATTTCCTTTTTATAGGAAGTTTTCGAGAAATTTCCTTTTTATAGAAAATTTTCAATAAATTTCCTTTTTAAAGAAAATTCTTAATAAATTTCCTTTTTAAAGAAAAATTTTCAATAACTTTCCTTTTTATAAGAAATTTTCTATAAATTTCCTTTTTATAGGAAATTTTCGAAAAACTTCTTTTTTATAATAAATTTCCGATAAATTTTCTGTTTATAGGAAATTTTCAATAAATTACCTTTCAATAGGAAATTTTCAATAAATTTGCTTTTTAAAAGAAATTTTTAATTAATTTCTTTTTAAAGGAAATTTTCTCTAAATTTCCTTTTTTTTTTTTAAATTTTCTCAAAATTTTCTTTCATAGGAAATTTTCTATGAATTTTCTTTTTAAAGGAAATTTTCAACAAATTTCCTTTTCAAAGGATATTTTTAAAAAATTTCATTTTCAAAGGATATTTTCAATAAATTTCCTTTTTATAGGAAATTTTCAATAAATTTCCTTTTTATAGGAAATTTTCATTAAATTTCCTTTTCAAAGGAAATTTTTAATAAATTTTCTTTTTATAGGAAATTTTCATTATAATTTCTTTTCAAGGAAAATTTTCAATAAATTTTTCAGTAAATTTCATTTTTAAAGGAAATTTTCAATAAATTTCCATTTTGAAGGAAATTTATTCCTTTTTATTAGAGTTTTTGGAAAAATTTCCTTTTTATAGGAAATTTGCAATAAATTTCCTTTTCAAAGGAAATTTTTAATAAATTTTCTTTTTATAGGAAATTTTCAATAAATTTCCTTTTTATAGGAAATTTTCAATAAATTTCCTTTTAAAAGGAATTTTTCAGTAAATTTAATTTTTAAAGGAAATTTTCAATAAATTTCCATTTTGAAGGAAATTTATTCCTTTTTATTAGTTTTTGAAAAAATTTCCTTTTTATAGGAAATTTTCGATAAATTTCCTTTTGTAGGAAATTTTCGATAAATTTCCTTTTTATAGGAAATTTTTAATAAATTTCTTTTTTATAGGAAATTTTCAATAAATTTCCTTTTCAAAGGATATTTTCAATAAATTTCATTTTGAAAGAAAATTTTCAATAAATTTCCTTTTTATAGGAAATTTTCAATAAATTTCCTTTTTATAGGAAATTTTCAATAAATTTCCTTTTTATAGGAAATTTTCAATTAATTTCCTTTTTAAAGGAAACTTTTAATAAATTTTCTTTTTATAGGAAATTTTCGATAAATTTCCTTTTTATAGGAAATTTTCAATAAATTTCCTTTTTAAAGGAATTTTTCAATAAATTTCCATTTTGAAGGAAATTTATTCCTTTTTATTAGAGTTTTTGAAAAAATTTCCTTTTTATAGGAAATTTTCGATAAATTTCCTTTTTATAGGAAATTTTTAATAAATTTCCTTTTTATAGGAAATTTTCAATAAATTTCCTTTTCAAAGGATATTTTCAATAAATTTCATTTTGAAAGAAAATTTTCAATAAATTTCCTTTTCAAAGCAAATTTTCAATAAATTTCCTTTTTATAGGAAATTTTCAATAAATTTCCTTTTTAAAGGAATTTTTCAATAAATTTCCATTTTGAAGGAAATTTATTCCTTTTTATTAGGGTTTTTGAAAAAATTTCCTTTTTATAGGAAATTTTCATTAAATTTCCCTTTTAATGGACATTTTCAATAAATTTTCTTTTTGTAGGAAATTTTCAATTTATTTCCTTTTTATGGGAGTTATTTTTATGGGAAATTGTAGATTATGTTTGTTTTTGGCGGCATTCCAACAGTTTCAAAACACGTTTTTTCAACCCTCTTCTATATTTCGGTGATCAAGAACTCTTTATATTTTTAAGACCTACTTGTTTATTTAAGGATATAAAGGAATAAGGAACAGAAAATTGACTACTAAAGCAAACTACCATTACAACTGCTGGGTATCTCTTAAACTATAGAGAATATTCATGTCCAATATGTTCGTTTATAAGTGTAAATGCATATAATGTTATTGTATTGGCCTAATTTTAATTTACATACTAAAATCAGTTTTATGTGTGTAAATGAGTTTAACATAGCATATGAGGCATAAATATTAAATAGTGTATATGTGTGTGTATTAGGTTTATAAATTTCCCATAATGTTTATAATTGTATGCACATGTTGATTAGTTACAATTTACCAATATCAAATGGTATTAAAATGCTTTTTTTTTGTGCTCTTTATTTATTTTATAGCAACTTTTTTGTTGTCAATTTTTACTAATACTCTTGTTTTAATTTTAATTCATTGTTGTCCACTAGTCTCGTACAATTGTTAATGCTATTTTGTGTATTTTATGTGTGTGTGTGTGTCATTTGAAACACATTTAAATGTATGACCTTTTGTCTGTCCATCAATTTGATCAACCCACAACACGTACTCATACATGTCACATGTTTAATAGCAGTCATTCAGTCATTCATTTATTCGTTCGTTCATTCGTTAAGGTCAATCAATTCAATCATGCATGCTTGCATGATTGTCTGTGTTTTGCTAGTACTTACATCTACTTTGGCTGGTTGCAGCAGCTGTTGGTGATTGCTGTACGTTTGACAATTTTATAGAAATTGCAATAAGTAGAAAAAAAAAAAGTTAAATAAATAACAATTTTGGAATTGTACTCGTGTTCATGTATGACAGTTTAGTTACATTTAAATGACTAATGGATGTTGAATGTCTGCTGATGTTCTTTTTTATTTTTTTATTTTGGTCTTTGGCTCTTTTTTCTTTGTAGAGGTGTGTATTTATTTTGATGAATTTTAAATATTAAAATGCATTTTATTAGTATTTAAATGTTTTCGAGAATTTTGTTTAAAATTAAAGAGGTTTATTATTCAAATTATTAATAAGTAATTAAAATAATATGATAAAATTTAGGGAAAATATAGTATATAGTTTTTTACATACTGTTTTATAAGACATAGACTATAAAATGAATATCCGATTTAAAATGTTTTGATTATTAGTTAAGAATTGCTTTTGCTTAAATTTGATTGCTTTTTTTTTTTTTTTTCTTTTTTTATTGAAAAATTTAGATTAATATTAATTAATAGAATTATTCAATATTAAGAAAAAAAAAAAAAAAAAAAAAAAAATCCATGCCTGATAATGTTCGATTACACAGAGAAACACTGATTCTGCGGCACTAGGTTTTTCATCAATTCAGATACACGTTATTAATAGGTTAGGTTAGGTTACGTGGGCAACTCGCCAAACTTAGCGAGTTCACTCTGGGCCTCCGAGTGAACTCGGAGAGAAGTAAAACCCAACATTACTGATTTTCTCGCGTAGGTGCCTCGAGTACACGATTTCCACTAAACCACCGTGTACTCTGGACAAAACCTAAAAGACTGCCTAATGATATATCTTTCAGATCGTCAAGATTCTGAAAGGAGCGCTCGCCCAGATAATTGAGACTGCGCTCCTGTAATGCCGGACAATCGCATAAAAGATGTACTATAGACTCTATCTCCTCCTCATCTAAACAACTCCTACAGAAAGGGCTTCTGAAACGAGTTCTCTGATTCGTCTAGCAGCTACAGTTATAGTATATATCTCAGCCTGGAATACTGTACAAGTATCCGGTAATCTTAGAGATATTGAAAGTCCCAGGTCTTCAGAGAAAACTCCTGACGCGGTTCTGGTATCCGTTTTTGAACCGTCAGTGAAGACTGAGTTTGCACCCTCCTGAAAAACAGAATTTGTTGCCCAGCTTTCCCTGTCAGGGATGCTGATCCTAGAAGATTTATCGAAATCCATCCTAGGAATTTTATAGTCCGTTCGGACACTCAGATTGCTCCCGCCTACCACTTGTATGATTTTGCCATGTCCAATACGATCATGCCTAAGTTAGCCTGACTCCCTGAGTCTTAAAGCAGACTTGGCGGAGACATATTTGATATAGACATCAAGTGGAGCTAAGTCAAGAATAGTCTCTTGTATTGACCGTCACTCCATCAGACAAATGCTCCATAGGTAAGAATTGGTCTAATTACCGCTGTGTACATCCAGCGTACGATGTAAGGCTTGAGTCCCCATCTCTTACCAAAAGTCTTCTTGCATGCATAAAAGGCACATAAAGCCTTATGCATCCTGCTCTCAATATTACGTTTCCACGAGAGCTTTGAATCCAAAATAACTCCTAGGTATTTTGCTTCTTTGGAAAGGACCAGAGAAATACCGTCCAGCCTGGGAAGTCTAAATGCTGAAATTTTATATTTCCTGGTAAAAAGTACCAATTCGGTCTTTGAAGGGTTTACTCCCACACCGTTCGCATTTGCCCATCTAAGTAGTTCGTTCAAGGCCGATTCCATTAGATCACTCAGTGTGGGGAGAAATTTTCTCCTAATGAGGAGCACAACATTGTCCGCATATGCAATTACTTTGATGCCCTTTCTGGAGAGTTGGAAAAGGATTTCATTCATGATGAGGAAGGATTTCATTCACGAAGGAAGGTCACAACCTTCCTTATCATCTCCAAACGCAAGCTGGAATTAATGGCCCTGTTGCTAAGCATGTTACCTATCCAGTTTGTTATCCCCCTAAGTTCTGAAGGCACCCTCTACATCCAAAAAGGCTGCCAGTACATATTCCTTTCTGTCAAGTGTATTCTCAATAGTACCGACCACATCGTGTAGTGCCGTTTCCACCGACCTACCCTTTTGGTAGGCGTGTTGTGCCATACAAAAGTTGACCGATGAGTGATTACTCCTGACATATGCATCCACAAGTCTTTCTTACACGTTTTTACTTCACTTTTTAATACGGTCAACAGTTATGGAGTTTCAGTTAAATTCTGAAAGAAATAAGATTAAAAAAGTTTCAGTCTTTTATAATATAGTGTAGCTTCCTGGCATCATCTACAAGTATTATCATTATATTTTCATCATATGCTTACCTGGAGTATTGTGATTCTGCTAACTTAGATATCTTTTTATCCCACAATTGCTATGTTTGTATGCTACTACCTGCACTACGATAATTATTTAACTATTCCGTTTCTTACAAGTACTGTTGATCAGGGTGGAAAAGCAACAGATTACATGTTAGCACGAGGACATCAGCCCTCTCATTTCCAACAAAATTGTTATGTTCAGGTACCCAGCAAAGCCTAAAACTATTCTACTCACATAGAGCCCTAAGTTCTCTGTGTCAGCCATGATTACCATCGACCTAATATTACAAGTGTTTAAAGCCCTTAAAACTGCATGAATATCAACGTAAAAGCTAATCACTTTGGTATATTTGCAACATTGAGATTTGTCAGCCCTGTCCATAGCATATACTTCCGCTAGGAAAATACTACAGTCTGTGTTCAGACGACAATAGTAATTTAGATGCAGTTCCTCGCAGTATACACCATAACCGGTACCTGTGATCATTTTTGAATCATTTTTGAAACATTGATTTCTGAAAAATTCACTTTCCGTTTTATCCAGTCTTTCAAACTTTTCCATAAACTTGTTTTAAAAAAATCAGTTGACCCACTGTAAACCATTAAATTAAAATAAACCTCAATTTAGTTATTCCTCTTAAACTGTTATTAAATCTAATATAATGCTTTAAGTAAGTATGAGTGCTAATAAGTATTTTTAAATGTATGATTGTATGTAAATTTTACTATTTCATTACAATTGTCGGTTGTTGTTGTTAGTTGTTATTGTATGTTGTTTTCGTGTCAAGCATTCAAAAGCTTTTCAAAATTTTTTCAATGGCCACTTATTTACCAAAAAAATAAATAAATAAAAAAATCATAATTATGCTGGTTATATTAAAGTCCTTTTCACTCATCCTTTCTCACTCACCCTTTCTCACACACTCTTTCTCACACACACTCACTTACTATACTGTAATACTTTCATAGTGTTAGTGCTATACAAAAACTACTTGCATGTTGAAATATTGTACACGCCAAGACATTTTTATTTTATTTTTTGTTTAGAAAAAATAATTTTTATTTTTATTTTTCCTATTTTTGTTGTTGTTGTTTTTTTATGTTAAAATCGTTTTAACATTAACAGATGCGTTGCTGTTGAAATTTTAATTGTTGTTATGGGTCAGGAGGTCGTCTGGAAACTTTGTTCTAAATGTCTATTTAATGGCTTAAAAACGTATTTTAGTTTTGTAAACGAAGATGAGTATAATAACATTTTCAGCTTTTTCTAATAACATTTTATTAGCAAAAGTTTAGTAAATTTTTATTTTACGAGTTAGATTTTGTGTTAGAAAAAAGTTTCTGTTTAACTGTTTGTATTTATTCAAGTATTCAATTGTAGTTAGTTTTTTGTGCTGTTTTTTTAAGAGACTCTTTAGGGAGGTTGTTGTTATGATAACTTTTGGGGCAAAGACTTTTTTGGAATGACAAAGAAAGTGTAGTTTTATTAAAGACTTTAAAATTCTAATGGATTTATAAAAACATTAGCAAAAAAAAGAACGCTTGCCTTTTTAAGTAAACTTTTTTTTTTTTTAATTTCTATTTAATAGTTTAACAATACGCTCCTGTTTATTTTTATGCATTTTTAATTTATTTATATTTTTTCATGGTTTTGCGGCCATTGCATTCCGACAATTGTTTACGCCATGTTTAGTTACACAACGCAATATTTACATCAGCAACAAGAACGCAACAACTTTAGTGGCAAATACTATAGTAGCAACAAAAACAAAATTAACATGACAATGAGCTTACGGTAATTTGAGACCCTCTTCAAATGTTGCCTGTTTAGGTTAATGTAATTCAAAATGTTAAATGAAATTGTATTCACTTCAATGAAATAAAATATAAAATACAATGGAGAATGTATGTACGTATGTATGTATATGTAGTTTCAATGAAAATAAAAAATACTAATGTAAGAGTAAATATGTGTTACATTTGCAACAATTCATGGAGACTAATTATGCAATTGTCTTCCCTGTCCCCTATAAAAAAAATATTAAATGTAGGTTATAAAGTGTTCTTTTTCTAGGGCTTAATTATATGTGTGTCTGCTTTTACAAATGTGTTAGTAAATGTAATTTTAATTTTGTAGGATGGTTAATGTAATGTTTTAGAGAAGTAAAGCTAATTTAAATTCAAATAGAAGATAGAGGGAAATAAAATATTTAAAAAATAAGAATAAAAATAGAGTTCAAGTTAAAAGCAAATTCGGATATCATCTCCCTTATACATTTTTTTTCCTATAATTTAAATTTGTCTTCATATTTATTAAAAATATTTATTTTCTTTAAATAAATAATAAAGTTTTTTTTTTTTGCTTATTTGTATATATTTTAAATAAATTTTCTTGTACCATTGTGCGTATGATTAATATTAATTAAAAACAATTTCAGTTTATTCACTATAATGTATTGGTTTTAAAAGATAATTGATATTTTTAAATTGTAAAATATTGTCAAGAAATAAGGCTTTATAATCCTAGAATATAAATGCAGGAACGGTTTAATATTGTTCAACATTACGCCTGGGAGTGCTTCGCTTCCCCATTGTATTGAAATAAAAAAAAATTAAAATAATTGAAACTTATATCAAGAAAATCCAACTCGCTTATTAAGTATCTATTAAAAAATGTTATAGAAAAGTTTAACGATTGTAACTAGTCAAGTTGTCTGTAAAATAAAACCTTTCAATTTTTTGTTTCCAATTTAAAAGTTTTTTTTTTTTTTTAATAACTAATATAATTTTATCCTTCCTTTTGAGTACAAAAAATTACATTATTTGAGTTTTGGACTAGATAAAAAATAAGTAACTTTCAAAAATTTTAATTTTAGTATTCTGATGGTGAAAAAAGTACTATTTGAAATTGATTTTGATACCCAAAAATATTTTCATTTTCCATCCCTGGCAAATTCTGTAATTCTCATTTATCAATAATTTTGACAAAAACATGCACTTTTTACATTTTTTATTACACACAAGTGTTTTATATATGCGTTAGTAGAAATATTTAAATGGTTATGAATTTATTTATTGATTTTTCGTTTCGGCAATTTTTTTTCGGCAATTTTGTTAATAGTTTGGCGCTTTAGAATTTTTTAATATTTGCGATTTTTTAATTTGGTGTTTTTTTCTTCAGTTTTGAGGTTTTATTTTTCGTTTTGGAGTTTTTTATTTATGCTATTTTTCGTTTTTATCACTTTAGCGTTTTTTTCCTGGTTACGAATTTAATTTTTAATTTTTATTTTAGAGATTTTTTGATTTTGGTGTATTTTTTTCGTCTTTACTATTTTTTCCTGTTTCGGCGATTTTTAAGTTTTGCGTTTTTTCTATTTTGGTAATTTTTTCTTTTTTGTTTTGGATTTTTTTGTTTTCACGTCTTTTAGGTTTTTAGTTTTTTGTAGTTTTGCGCTTTTTTAATTTTAGGAAAATTTTTTAATTTTTGCGGTTTAATTTTAATTTTGGTGTCTTTTCTTAATTTTTGAGGTTTTACTTTTCGTTTCGGCGGTTTTTATATTTATGCTATTTTTTGCATTTTAATTTTTAGTTTTTTATTTTTGAGATTTTTTGATTTCGGAGTGTTTTGTTCGTCCTTTTTTTGTTTTTACCTTTTTGAGGTTTTTGGTTTTTCTTAATTTTTAATTTTTGCATTTTTTTTTGGATATATTTTGTTTTGGCGTTTCTTTATTTTTATATTACCGTTTTTTTTTTCACCTTTTAGTTTTATTTTGGGTAGTTTTTTAGTTTTAGTGATTTTTTTTTACGATTTTTTCATTTTTGTCTTTTTTTATGTTTTGGAAATTTTTTTCACTTTTGATATTTTCTTGATGTCTTTTTGTTTTGGCGCTTTTTTTTATTTTTTGGTTTTGTTCGTTTTGGAGTTTTTTCCCCTTTAAGTTTTACGTTTAATTTTTCTCTGTTTTAAAATTTTTTTCTAATTTTTGCTGTTTTGGAGCTTTTACTTTTGCATTTTTTTCATTTTCGCCATTTTATTTTGGACTTTTTTTTTTTCTTGGCGTTTTTTTATTTTTATATTAGCTTTTTTTTCGTTTTGGAGTTCTTTATTAGTTTTACGTTTTATTTTGGCGTTTTTTTTCCATTTTTGTCGCTTTTTTGCTTTGGGCATTTTTTTCAATTTTGATATTGTTTTGATGTTTTTCGTTTTGGTGCTTTTTTCGATTTTTGGTTTTATTCGTTTTGGAGTATTTTCCCATTTTACCTTTTTTTGACCATTTTCAATTTTTGCTGTTTTATTTTGGAGGTTTTTAGTTTTGCATTTTTTATTTTTATTTTAGCGCTTGTTTTTTATTTTTGAGTTCTTTTTTAGATTGGCGTTTTATTTTGTCGTATTTTTATTGCCATTTTTGCGGTATTTTTCATTTTGACTAGTTTTATAGTTTTCTGTTTGGCGTTTTTTTTAATTTTGGCGATTTTTTCATTTCTTTAGTTTTGTATTTTACCTTTTTTAACCATTTTTTAATTTTTGCTGTTTTATTTTGAGTTTTTTTTTTGTTTTGAAGGTTTTTAGTTTTGCATTTTTTATTTTTGAGTTCCCTTTTAGATTGGCGTTTCATTTTTTATTTTGGCGTTTTTTTATTTCCGTTTTTGAAGTTTTTTTCATTTTGAATAGTTTTTTTTCGTTTTTCTGTTTGGCGGTTTTTTTAGTTTTGGCGATTTTTTAGTTTTTTCATTTTTTTTGGTTTTTTTCGCTGCTTTTTCGTTCTGGCGATTTTTTATTTTTTTATTTTGTTTGTTTTGGAGTTTTTTCCTTGCTGGGTTTACTTTCGTTTTGGAGATTTTTTCCGTTTTTTTTATCTTTTTTTATTTTTATTTATTTTTTTTATTTATTTTTTTTTTTTTTTTTGTCAAATTTGGAGATTTTTAAAAATTTGCAGTTTTTTGTTTCTTATTTTGGCTGTTTAGTTTTGACGATTTTTTCTTCTTTTAGAGTTTTATTTCATTTTGGACATCTTTTTCGTTTCTTTTTCACTTTGGCCCATTTTTACCATTTGTATTTTGTGTTTTTTCATTCCGGTGATTTGTTTCCTTTTTTTTTTTTTTCGTTTAAGGATTTCTCTCATTTCGGCGTTTATTTTTTTTTTATTATATTGTAAATTATCTAAATATTCTCTCTCCAAATTCTTTAACTCATATCCATAATTTTAAAACATTTCCCAGTCGTTAAATAAATTTCTTTATTTCTCCATTGCTCCTACACATAACCCAAGGAAACGTTTATTGTCATTTGAATTATGTTATACCAACAAAGGAAATCCATTAATCATACGCACTGTATGGTTTTAAGATTATAGTTAAACGTAGCGTATGATTTATATTATTAAGAAGTTATTATAGAATAATACATAAAATAACATAAACTTTTCATGAAATGACTAGAAATTTTCAAGAGATTAGAGTTTTTATTAAATACTGCTTTGGAAATATTTATAACGTATGATTAATATTAATTGTAATTGTTAAACTTTAGCAACAGCAAATGAATTGCTGAAAAATTTAAGCACTAAATAAAATGTTTAAATAATTATATTAAGGGAATATCTACAACATTATATGTAGATCAATATCACATTCTAAGGTTAAGTAAGGGAATATAAACTTGCTAGAGTTAACAGTTTTATGAGCTATCGGGCTTCAGGTCTTTGTATTTAGAAAACTTCTTATGGACTATACTATAGACTATTTCATAGTCTATTCTATATAGCTAAAGAAGTTAACAATGCCAAAGTAAGTAAAAACGAAATTTTATTATAAAAAGTGAAATTTTGTGAAAAAGTGCCAAACATATTGCCAAAGTGAAAATAATTTATACAAATTGAAAAAATTGCCAAATTTCTTAAAAAAAAAAAATAATAATTTAGAAAGAAAAATAAACGGGAAAATTCCAAAATATTGCCAAATTTCAATTGGAAAAGTTAAAGAAAATTCCAGACAAATTGGAAAAATACCGTGTTGAGTACCGCAAGCTAAAATAAAAAAGAAATTTGCCAAATTTCAAGTGAACAAGAAAAAAATTTTTGAACTCAAAATTAAAAAATAAAAAAATTGTCTTGTTTTACAAAAATAATGTCTTGTTTTACAATAATAATAAAAATTAAAATAATTCAAAGAATATAATCGATATATTTTAATTAATAATGGAACCTAATAACTTAAACAACTAATTAATATCTAGATATTACTATTTTAAGCTGAATTTTATAACTAGATTTTAATGTATCAATTCTAAATTATAATAAATAAATTTAATTTATCTTTAAATTATAATATTTATTTAATTTAATAGACTTTCTATATTACGCTTGATTAATATTATTTAATAGTTATTTTAGAATATCTAGTGCACTTGAAAAGATAATTAATAAATTTTATTTACTTTAGAAATTGAAGAAATAAATGCATACTTATTATTTATATATGTATGTATGTTATCAGTTTGTGTAATTGTTACATAAATTTCTTAATAAACAAGAATTAAATTGAAAATCTTTCCTTGTGTACTCTCAAATATTTGTATTTCTATTTTAATGTGTATTTTGCTTATTATATTAAAAATGTACACAGTATATTTATTAGGAATATTTAAACCTTTTTATTTTTTTTTATATAACAGTACGTATGATTAATATGAAAAGATAGTAAAAGATAGAGTAAAAAATTTTAATTTATTAAAAATATGTTTTACTCACCTTCTGGTATGCTTCATTATATTCTTATATTTAATTTAATTGCGTTAAAAATATGTTATAAAAATATTTATAAAAATACTAATCTAATTGTGATATTTTACCATTTTTATTTTTATATACTATAGAACGTATGATTAATATTAATTAGTAGTAGTTTTAGTAATTTAATTATAACTTTTACATTTGTAAAGATATTTTGAAATTTTAAATATATTTGGAAAACTAACGTATACAGTTATATAATTTTAGCAAGTTCGATAGGAAATGAATATTTTAAAAGGACCCAGCAAAAACTTTGGTTGCCATGTAATGAGTTAAGAAGCTAATATAATGGCTCTCCACTACTTTCACATTAGCTTAATAACTCATAATTTTAACACGGTGATGACATTAGAGGCAACTACTTACCCTATACATTACTTGGATGTCATTACATTAGCTAATTAATTTTAAGCAGCGCATTGATTTTAAAGCATTACTGAAGTCATGATTAGTGATAACAATAGGAATTAGTTACATTTTAGGTTATAAATAAGTAATGAAATTTCGGGACATAAAATATTTTTTGTTGTTGTAAAAAGATTTTTTTTAGATTTTAATTTAAAAAACTTAACAACAACCAAAAATGTAATTAAAATAAACGTAATAAAAATAAACAATTTTAGATTACAAATTAATTCATAAGCAAATTTTGCCTTTCATTTATGTATCCATTCTTCAAATATATGAATTGGTAACTGCATTATAAAAATTAATATTTTCAAAAATCTGATCATAAATAATTATTTGCATTCGGGTTATAATTAATTAGTTACTAAACAACTTCTAAGTAATGCAGACAGTATGTTGTTGTCATTACAAAGTAACTACATCCGTAACTATATGTCATTACCAAGTTTTTGCTGGGGATTTATTTTAAGAAAATGATATGAAATACTTTTTCTTTTAAAATTTTTCTTTTATAT
Organism: Protophormia terraenovae; assembly: GCA_951394005.1. Classification (NCBI taxonomy): domain Eukaryota; kingdom Metazoa; phylum Arthropoda; class Insecta; order Diptera; family Calliphoridae; genus Protophormia; species Protophormia terraenovae. The sequence continues at coordinate 7,634,314 of OX596073.1, forward strand.
TGATTTTTGAAATCCCATATTCTCATTTATTTAAAGTGTCTCTTATTATGTTAGATATTAAAATTAAACTTAATTAATCTTAGTTCTTTAAGTAAAACTTTTACATATAACTTTAAAAAAAATATTTAAAACATTTAAAATGGTTTATAAAGCTAACAAAATTTAGAAAATTTATATTTATATTACATTTTATATACATTTTAGCTACTTTTAAATTTTATTTTCCCATTTAATATTAACATAAGGAGTGAGATCGAAAAATTCTTAACATACATAATATTCAATAACTTGGAAACGGTTGATCTTAGAGTTTTCATTATTTTTTTAATCATTTGATAATTTAGCACAGATCAAAGAAATATAAAATTTGTATGGTTCTAACCACTAATTATAAAATTGTGGACCATTTTTTAAAACCCTTTCTTTGGAGATTTAATAGTTGCTTCAGTCACTTTTTTGGAACAGTGTGCACATCTTCTGTTAAAATCTTCGGTATTTTGGGACACCTTTTTTGTGCTCTTGAATTTACTTTTCACAAGAGCTCAATATCTCTTCACTGGTCTAAGCTATGGACAATTTTGAAAATTGATCTCTCTTGGTACTAAAACTATGTTATTGATTTGTACCACTCCAGAGCTTTCTTACCGTAGTGACATGATACCAAATAGGTCCAAAAATATGTGGACACATTGTGCTTTCTTAAGAAAAGAAGAAGTCTTTTTTGCAAATATTCCTTTATGCATATTTTGGTATTTATATATCCGAATGTATCAAATGACTTTCCTATTTTGCCGCAACTGCAAAAAGCTTGTCATATCATGACTTTTGTTAGAAATTTTTTCTACTTTTGGGTGTTAAACTTATCTCCAACATTGCTTCGAGCATTAGCAATAAAAATATTTGAGACACAAGCTGCGAAGATTCTGCCAGCACCTACGTTTCTTCGTCAATTATACAGCTTGAGTATTTTTGTATGAAATTTGGTTTTAAATTCCAAGTCCTATTTTTGGCTTGTATTTTTTTTTGCAGAATTCCAGTTTGGATTTTTTTGAACTTTATATGTTATTAACTTTCCCATTAGCTTTAAATTTTCGCACCAGATAGTCGAAGCACTGACTCCCAATATCATGTGGTCCTTTTTTCTTACCGAACTAGGTTTCACATTAATAGACAAATTCTCCTGATACTGTTTAATAACATTAGAAACGGTTTTACGGACGACATTTAATTATGTGGCAAATTATTTTAAGACCTATTTGGATTTTTTGAAATTTTTTAATAACTTGTATTACGTAAATCTTTTTCGTTACTTATTTTGATAAAAATAAGGACAAATTTACATGATTGTTATTAAAAATAATAAATAAAGTATTTTTCCATGATAACTAGATAAAAAAAAAAAAATTTAAATATTGATTCCGAAAAAAGTTTTGAGGCAAAATGTGTGTTAAGAATTTTTCAATCTCACTTCTTATAACAATTTTTAAATCCTTATCTTCAAATTGCTAACAAACAATTTCATCTAAGTATATGAATATTTTTAATAAAAGAAGTATTTCCTGTTATGAAAATTCTACTAGAATTGATATCAAATACTTTTCATTTCCTTAAAATTCTATTAGAAGAATATAGAAAAACATGTTTAAGCTATAAACAACAATGTTGTTATTGTCGATGTTGCTGCTGCTTTTGTTCAATTGTTAATACTGTTGCATTTGAGCTGGGAGCTTGTGTATATTTTTTTTTTCCATATGTTAAAGTTTATTTTGTGACTTTAGTTTTTTCTTTTCTTCATTTCATTTTGGTATACTTGTATTATATTTTTCGGAAATTTCACACATTTATTTCTTAGAAATTTGTTAACAATTTGTGATATGCAATATTATGTTTCCATGTTTAGTTTTCTTTCTATTTTTTGATCTTTATTATAGTTGTAGAAAATTGTATGCTTTTGTGAGTTGAGAATTTAAATAAATATTTAGTTATTGTTGCTAACAAAACGTTTTCTAAATGTATAACAATAAGGATTATAGGATTTTATTTTTGCTGTTAAGGAAAAATGGTTATAACAAAAGTAAATTATGTTAAATATTATGGGAAGGGGAATTGTTTTGTCAGTTCTTTCATAATATTTAGTTTTAATTTTTTAGATTTTAATTAGATAGAAATGTGTTTTTTTTTTTAATATGCTAATAATATTAGCATTAGCAAGAACATCAAAATGTTATCTGTTATTTTTTATTTCTCTTATTCTACTTTGAATTTATTTAAATAAGGTAATTTTAAGCATATGGTTTAATTTTTCTTTAAATAGAAACTTAACATGGATTAGAAGAAACCAATAAGAACATTTGAAATTATTGTTTTATGAAAAAATATTGGTTCATTCATAACATGTGCTTTATTATTACTTCATAGTAAAATTTTATATTGTTTTTTATTTAAAATTTATTGCTTATTTTCTTAAGTTTCCAAATCCATTAAAATTTTTTCATTATCCCTGCAAATACAGTATTTATGGCAAAAAAACTAAACCAAACTATTAAATAATATTAATCATACGTACTGTAGTACATAAATTTGAAATTGTTGAAATATAAGAAAATTGTCAAGAATTTAAAAAAGATGTTTGTGAATTACAAACACAAATGTGGTATGATTTTAAGTATTTAATATGTAATACATTTTATATCTAAATATTTCTTATGAAATAAACAATTTGGAAATGCAAAATGTGTTAGATATGACAAACAAGCAGAATTCGTTTTTTTTTTTGGAACAAAAGAAGTAGAAGTATTTATATTTATCTTAGTTCAATAATTCTAGGAATTTGGTAATGATAAGTGCTGATTTCCTAGATTATGCATGTAGTTTATTAGTTTTGAGAACTCAGTGTTTTTAAAGGAATTTTTAAATCTTTCATTAAATTTTCTTTCATTGGTTATGTTGGTCTAAATTGTTTAAAAACATGTAATTTAAGAATATATGAATTCCTGCAATTGAAGTTGAAGATTAAAAATCAATTGCTATAGCTAAATTGTGTCTAAACATTAGGGAGGTTCAAGATATTTTTTTTTAAGAGCTACATTTAAATGTACCTTACATTATGAAAGCAAAGACATTAAAAGAAGTATTAAATTATTTCAATGCGTTCAAATTAAAAAAAAAAAAAAAAAAAAAAAAAATAGGTTATTTTCTTTATATTTATCTACATTATGATAATATTTTTCCCTTTCTAAAATCCTTAAGCCAATGGAAATAGTGTAATTTATATGCATGTATATTTTTTATATGCCAAAATGTTTGTAACAATGTTTGTTTGTATGTTACTCTCATGTATATTGCAAATTTTTTGATTTTTAATTTAATCTTTTTGTTATAAAACATTTTTGTTATAGTTGGTTGAGTTTCCACTTCGTTCCCCCCCCTGAAATTTCCTCTATCTTTCTAAAGTTTTGCTATTAATAGTGATACTACTGCTAGTTATAATATCTACTACTGTAGCCCTTCATACATGAACAAAGAAAAAAAAAAAAAAAAATCAACGAATTTGGTTTTGCATAAAAAATCCCAGCAATAGAGTTAACAGCAACATGCTATACAACACAACAGCATATAACAAAAATGTGTAAAAAAAAACAATTTATTTATTTTGTTGGGTTTTTTTCCACATCTCTTGTTTTTATACAATTTGCATAAAGATTTTCGTTGCATGCATTGGAATGCATATTCCAACATATATACAAACATTGCATTTAAATTCCCTTATTTTTATACTAACACACTTAAATTTTCACACATACATACATATAAAGGGTAGATTGTATATAAAAAAAATTGATCTAGAGTAAAGAGTATTTAGGTGAATACCGGAACAAAACCATTTCTGACATGTAATACCCCTAAAAATAAAAACAGTTATATTAAAAACTTCATATAACAATAGTTAGAAGATATAGTTGTTTGTATGTATAAGTTAAAATATACACATACATACAGCGGGTGTGATAAATAAGTAAACAAGGTAGTATTTTGAACTCAATTGATTCTTTTGTAAGTTGTAGAACGAATATATTAAAAGTAACATATAATTATAAATATATAATGTCTTGTTAGTAAAATAAGCAGCAAAAGATTTAATTCATCTTCTTACTTCTTAGTGAATGTAACTGTTTTTAATGAAGTCTAAAAAATCAATATTCCATAAATAACTAAATATGGCTTCTGATAGCCACGGTGACCGCCTATATTTTGATATATTAGTGTCAAACGTGTTGGTATAGTGACTACTAGACATCTGCATCAACTATTTCAAATCATTCTCTTTCTTTTCAATTGTTGACTGTTATTGTTTTTTAGCTCACAAATCAATTCAGTACATGTGCGTAAAAAATCAAAATGAAACAAATTGAATTGTGCAGAGAATCATCATTTTAGGAACAAAACATTTTGAATTGATTTGAATTGAATTATATGAAAAAGGGCAACAAATGCAATATTGTCATTTGTGTGTATGTTGTTTGTAAAACATTAAAATTACACAGCATTGTTAATGTTTTAAAAAAAAAAAATAGGATAATAAAAAATTATAATGAAATAAATAAAACTAATATAATTAATAAAATAGACTTGATTTATTGAATTTAAAATATTTTATTATTATTATTTTTTTTACTTTAATTATTTTTATTAATTTTTTATTTACTGAATTTACTTTTAATTTTTATAATGAATAAAGTTTTATTAATTTTATTTGATTTATTTTATTCATTATGTTCTTTTATTTGTAGGATTTAATTTATTTTATTTTTAGTATTAAGTTTTTAATTTATTTTATTTGTATTTTATTATATTTTATTTTACTTTATTTTGTTACTAGGTAATACCCGGTGTGCTTCGCTCCCCCCCCCCCCCCCCCCCGAAATGAAATACACAGTAATTAAAGGATTAAAAAATATATTTATTTAGTAATTAAAATATAAAATTTTTCTTAAAAATTAGATAGATGGATAGATAGATAAATAGATAGATAGATAGATGTTTTCCGTGCAAAATTTGAAAATTCAAGCTCTAATAGTGTCCCAGATATACAAATTTTTGTATTTAATGTTTATGGGAGGGACCATACCCCCATAATCCGCTAATTTATTAGACAAATGTTTTCATGGATGTCAAAATTCTTTGTGCAAAATTTGAGCATGGTACCATGCCCCCTACTTCTAGTCCGCCCATATTTTTCTTAAATATTAATATTGATACCAAAGCGGCTCCGACAAAATTTTAGAACTCTAACTGTTATATTTTCTCAGATATGATAATTTAATATTTTCTTTATATGGGAGGTGCCACGCTCACTATTGCTAGTGTACCAATTTTTGTCCAAAATATTTATATTGAAGCTAATGCTAGTCGTACAAAATTTGAAATTTCTCTAACTTTTATAGTTTCCCAGATATAAAAATTTTGGTATTAACTTTATATGAGAGATGACACGCCCATTATTTCTTTTTCGTCCATTTTTGCACAAAGTATTCACATTGACACTTAAGTTTATTGTACAAAATTTTGGAAATGTAACTGTAATAGTTTCCTAAATTTGCGGCATTTGGTATTGGCAAGCAATATTAGGCGTGGGATGTGCCACACCCCCTATTGCTAATTCGCCTATTTTTTTTCCAGAATGTTCATATAGGTGTCAAAGTTGTTCATGCAAAATTTGAGGACTCTAGTATTACCAATTTCCGAGATATACTACTTTTAATAGTTATTTAGTAAGTGGGCTCGCCCACATGGAATTTCAAAATAAAAAGTAGCCTATTTTTCCTTCCAGGCATATAGGAACACACTGTGAAAAATTCAAGAAAATCGGTTCAGGCGGCTATAGACTTCAAACAAACATACATACATACATACAGTGGTGGCCACGAATTTAAGACACGACATGTAACGAACTAAGTTGTGATAATTATTACAACCCTGCAATATAAAATTAGATTTTGTTAATTTTTCAGTGTACCCTGTAATGTTAAGATCAATTACCGTTATTTGGTTTTGTTTGTGTATACATTTTGTTGCTGTTTTTATTATATTTTCGTAAAAACGTGCTTTTGAAGCTGGTCACGAATTTAAAACATATAAGAAATATTTGGTTTTTAAGTGATTTTTTGGTGTTTTTTGAAGCTAAAAGGTAAGTAATGAATGTTTTATTCCATTTAATGTTAGAATACATCAAAATATTTAGTTAGAAATGGCCAGAGGTACTTGGAGTTCGGATGCCGAGCGAAAATTGATCCAACAAATGAATACTGATGGAAAAACAGTAATGGAAATTTCCAAGCTACTAAAATGTTCCAGATCCAAGATTTACAATGCACTGGAACACATCAAGCAACATGGCACTACCAAAAATGTCAAACAGCACCCTAGAGCCCGAAAAACTACACCCAGGGAGGATAGCTTAATTTATAAATCAGCTGCTAAAGATCCTTTCAAGAGCTCAAGTAAAATTAAAAATGAGATTTCATCGGATTTTGGTATTAATATATCGTCCAGGACAATAAGAAGACGTCTGAATGAGAAGAACTTACGTGGGTATAGGCACAACGTAAACCACTTGTGTCAAAAAAAAATATTAAATCCCGACTAGCGTTTTCAAGAGAAAATCTCAATAAGCCGATGACATTTTGGAAAAATATACTTTGGAGCGACGAGTCGAAGTTTTGTCGCTTTGGTTCTGATGGAAAACAGTACGTATGGCGTCCTCCAAACCTGGAGCATCACCCAAAGTACACCCTTAAAACGGTTAAGCATGGTGGTGGAAATGTCATGGTGTGGGCAGCATTTTCCTGGCATGGTGTAGGTCCCATTCAGAAGATTATCAATAAAATGGACCAGCATATTTACAAAAACATACTGACAAGCATCATGATACCATTCGCTGAAGACAACATGCCTCTAATGTGGAAATTTATGCATGATAATGACCCTAAGCACACTTCACGCCTAGTGAAGAGTTGCTTAGAGGAAAATAATATCACAGTTCTGAAATGGCCAGCTCAATCCTCGGATCTCAATCCAATTGAGAACTTGTGGAATGATGTTGAGGAGCATGTACGAGCAGTAAAGCCAAAAAATTTGACTGATTTATGGGAAGAAATTCAAAAGGCTTGGTATGCCATTCCAAAGGAGCGCTGTATGGCCTTAGTTGAAAGTTTACCCAGGAGATGCGCTGCTGTGATTCAAAATAAAGGATTTCCCACCAAATACTAATATTGTTTTATGAAGCTGAGCTTTACTTTTGTGAATTAACTTTTATTTTGCCTATGTCCTAAATTCATGACCAGGCTTAAACTTGTATTAATCTGTATAATATGTAAATAAAAATTGGAAACTAAATATAGGTAACAAACTATTGTTGATTTTTTTTCATAACATTACTAGGATCTTTAAAAAATAACATGGATCTAAAATTTGTTCGATAAGATGTAAAAATTATCAGAAATATATAAGTGAAATGTCGTGTCTTAAATTCGTGGCCACCACTGTATATACATACATACAAACACACATTAATTTTTATATATATAGATACGTACTTTGTACAGTTTTTTGTAAAAAAAAAATCCAAGGGAATGAAAGACAATTTTGATTTTATGTCTTTTTGTTGACATTATTGCTTTTTTAAGAATACTCTCTTAAACAATAACGACTCACAGAGAACATATCATGATTTGTTTTGAGCTCAACGTTTCAATTCACTTCAATTCAACTCATTTTTTATCACATGTTTTGTTTTGTTTTGCTTCGTTTTATATTTTCCCTGTAATGTGAGAACATATACTACAGAACATTAATGTGAATTGAAAAACAAATCATTTGTTTTAGATGTCTAGTGACTACATATATTCTGCATATCCCTGGACAAAAGTAAGAGGTTTTAGTAATAATTAAGTCCATCAGTTTGGTCAATTATGGGGACTCTATATTTTTTAATAAATTTTTTGCAAATTTCTATTAGTGACACATCTGGACTTTGAGTAGGTCACTCTAAAATGTTAATTATTTCCTCAGCTATATATTTTGAATCAAATTCACCCTAATTTATGGGTGAATTTTCCTACTATAGAATAAAATCCGCAAAAATTAAACAAAAACTTTATGGATCTTTATACCTTTTAACAGATTAAGGTTAATCTGGGATTTTATTTTACCTTTGTGTACAACTTTTTTTTCCTATTTTATAAATAGAAATATATTTCCAAACCATTAAGCTCTTTCCGCCGGACTTAAGTATTGGTTTTCTATACTTAAAAGTTAAAGTTTAAACATTTGGAGCTATAGCCAGATTATATTTCATGCAAATCATATTTTATTCAATCCAGAGACTTATTTTCTAGATTTTTCATATTTTTAGACATAATCTGCATAGAACGTCATCAAATTTTGGAGATTTATTATACTTATGTATACAATTTTCTTTACCATGTTTTCCGTCTTCATATATTTTTCTGTGAGTTGTAAATTCAGACCATAGTTTTCGGACTTCCGGAATAAGCTTTGATAAAAATTTTGGAGCAGAAAGCATAAAATTTTAAAGTTAAATTGATATCTATTATATTTGTAGTGATTCTTAAGCGAGAGTAATTGCGGTCAACGCATTCATTGTGTTTGAAGCATTAAACCACCTTGAGAATAAAGTGGCCGTTTTATTAAAGATTTTTTATATATTTCTATATGTTTTACCTTTTGCGTATCGTATGTTAGTTACTCTTAGTTCTCCTGTACTTAATTGTGCGCTATTTGCCATCCTTTGAGTTAAAATTATGGTTAAATTAAAATTTTTTGATTTTATCAAATTTTCTAATATAATCGAAAAAGTGATTTTTTATTTCTCTCATAATGTAACAAATAACTATCACTGTTGTGCTAAAATCATTTTGCAACCATAAACTTTACTTAATTAAAAAAAAAAAAAAAAAAAAATTAAAGAAATTAAATCAAAAGTTTCTTGTTTACTTATTTATAACTCGACCGTAAACGACTTCTTTTCAACTTTCTCTAGAAAGAAACTTAAAATGGAATAATATTTGAAAATTTTTTCATCAATGTAAAAGAAAACAAATTGACTTCATTAAAAACATGTACATTTTAAAAAATGGACCGTTACATTTGCCGCTTTTTAAAGCGAAATAGAAATGATAAGTTTGTTTACTTATTTATAACACCCGCTGTATGTATGTGTATATGTATTAAACTATGCAAGTCTAAAAATTTCATTTTCAGTAAAAGTAATAGGGATATGCTAATATTATGGTAAGAAGAATAAAATTCATGTATGTATGTGTAGAAAAATGGAAAGTAGTAAGAAAAAAAAAAAAAAAAAAAAATAGTAAAAACGAGTACATAATTTATGCGGCATTTATAAACATATACATATATAAACATATACGCTTATACAGAGACGGATATGAAAATAGCAAATTTAAGTTTATTTTTTAATTTTGTAATAATTAAATTTTAAATTATTTATGTTATTTTTCAAAAGTATTAAATCATATGTTCTTAATGACTTCATTAACTTAATAGATATTTAGTTTTTGGATCAAAGCACAGTAGGTTTGCAAAATAAATGTCAAAATTTAAAAATTTCTAAACTACTGTTTTAAATAAAGTAGATATCTGGATAAATTTTTAATTTTTTTCTATTTTCTAATTAATACATTTCAAGTTACAATGTTGTTATTTAACCTACATTGTAAATGCTCATTTTACTTCAAACATTAATTCAATAATAAAAAAAGGGGGAAAAATACTTTCCTATTCCAGACAACCATTTGTGTTTCGAAATATGTGTACTTTATTTTGTTTTCTCTTAAATTCGCATAATATTCTTTATAAAATGGCTACTATTTTAACAAATTTCACAACTTTTAAAGAAAACGAAAATCTAAATTGATTTATATTTACATTAAATAGGAATTTCTATAAAAAAAAAATATATATATAATAATGTAATTGTATTAAATATTAAGGGATAATATATTTAAGCTAAAACATTTTCTGATAATGAAAAATTTTGATGTCTTCTTTTAGTTTATTTTAAGAATATTTTCTCAAATTTTTAAGCAAATATGCATAATGGAAAATATGTTAATCTAAAGGGTCGTTCGAAGTGGTTTTTGTCATTTTTGAAACGCTATAAAAATGACTAATATTTGCACTATGGAAAAGCTAACTTTTCCATTTGATTTTTAACCTACTTTGGAATAATTAGCGATTTTATCTAATAACCTCACTTTTCAATTTGGACAAATATAATAATCTATGTGCTACACAGAGGTTTTCAGTTAAATTCAAAATGTTTGTACAACATTCTTAAATTTCGGAGATTTACTAAACTTAGCTTTATTTTGAGATTAAACTGTCCTTAAATGGTTGTAGTTAGAGCGAAAACATATTTCAACATCTTGAGTATCAAACTACAAATGAAATTTGAAAACGTATAACCCATATACTATGAAAAGTGATCGCCAGACTAAACCAAATAAATTATGTACTTGGTAGGCTTTACTATCATACAATTTTAGTTAATTATTGCTTTATTAATTGGTACAAATTGATATTCCTTAATAGCATCGTTTAGAATTTATCCATAACATATCAGTGAACCAAAGGATACTAGTTTTATAAGTAATTTCAAAAAAATATATCCAAATATATTCTTAGTCTTCAGTTTCTCTAAATAGCACAAAAATTTGGGCCATTATGTTCAGAATAATTTCTGCTCAATAGGTTTTACAATACTTTTTAATTGAATGATAAATTCAATCAATTCAGATGATCACACAAGGCAGCAAAATCAAAAAAATTTTGGAGGCTTTAAAAATCACTATACAATTTTGATGTATTGTGGTTCCAGTAGTACAAAAATGGGCAAAATTTAAAATTCTATGGAGAGGTTTTTTTTTTTTTTAAATTGTTTTTGTAAAATTACAACATAAGTGGAGAAATTTTTCAAAAAACTTAAATTTGGTGAAAATTAGCAAATCCACTTAATTGTGAATAAATTCAACAAGAATCAATCGATTTTTATCATCTTTATCTTATTTTGTTGCTATAACATGTGGGTTTACGATAAAGCAATAAATATGAACAGTTTTTACCGTTTTCGACTTTTAATGATTTTTTTAAAACAAAAAAAACTTGCTATTTTCACGTAAAAAATATATTTTTTGTGTATAACTCCGAAACTACTGAGCCGATTGAAACGCAATATATGAAGGGATTAAAGGTTATAAAAATATAAATTTTTCTAAATTTATTTCAATAATATCGGACTAAAAGTTTTTGAGTTATCATTAATTATGTGGAAAAACGCCTAAAAAATTTTGTAATTTTACCAAAAAATTTTTTAAAAAAAAACCTCTCCATAGAATTTTAAATTTTGCCCATTTTTGGACTACTGGAACCATGTTATATCAAATCTATATAGTAGTTATTGAAGCCTTTTTTTTTTTGCTGTTGACCTGTGTCATTTACTATAATAGAAATTTTGAGATAATTTACTTTTATTTATTTATATTTCAATATCGTTGGAAAAATACAAGAAATTTTTACAGATTCTATAGACTTTTATAAATATATAAATTAGTTAGAACCAAATACTTCAGTTAATAGACAAATTTATTGCAAATTTAAAATGTATACTTTTTTCCCCCAAATATACACATAATAAATCTTATTTTAAACCATATTTTTTTTTTTTTAATGAATATTAGCACAATTGTTTTTCTATTTTCTTCCTATTTTTTTTATAACTTTGTAAATACGACTTCGATCAGTATAAAGTTTTAGAGGGATATTATATGGACTTATATCAGATATGCTGTAAAAGAATTATGAGTTATTACATTTTGAAATGACAAAAAGCACTTCGAACCACCCTTCATTTGTTTCAATTAATTTAAGCTTTTATCAAATGTTAAACATATTTTTTTTTATGTTTCTACATAATGCTAATATATCTTCATTATTTTCATATTAAATTATTCCAAATAAAGTTAAACGAATAATATAAAAAAAACATTAAAAGATTATAACTCTCTGGTAATATTTTTTTTATCAAACAGATTATGAATTTTCCAAATTCGTAAGTCAATTTCCTTTATATTTACTAACAAAAATTTTTAACAAGAAGTACTCATTTCCAAATTTAATTACTCATTATTCTGTTTTGTTTAACCCTTCGTCATACAGATGTTTCAATTGTCACATTCGTAACAAATATGATCTGGCCAGACCAGTACCGCATTTCTATATATTTAAATGAAAATTTTGATGATTTTTTATTTTATTACACTTTATGCTTTTCTCCCTATTTTGGGTCTAAAAACGCATACAACATTTCTTTTCAAACATTTTATGTTTTATAGGTATTACTCTCATAAGACAAAATATGAACGAAATCGTGGAAAATCGTAAAATAATGTGTGTAACTGATGAGATTTTAATTTAAAAGGATTTAATAAAATAATATACAATATAAAACGAACGAATAGCATCGTCAAACTATATAATTTTCGGTACAAAATATAACTGGTCCAGCCAGACCATATTAGGTACGAATGTGACATGTACACCAATTTATCCTTATAACTATCATTGTGTTAGTTTTATCATTCTGTTTTTTTCGCAGATCGTTAGAAAACAAAATTGTAGGAGGGTACCTGGAATTTCAGGTCTCTAGCTAAATTATAAGTATATGAAATTTACATTTAAATCTGCAATTGGTCTGGCCAGACCGGTTTGTAAGACGAAGGGTTAACATATTTTAATTGTTTTATTTTTATGCTCTCCTATGCGTATGATTAATATTAATTAATATTATTCTAAAATTTCTTGTTATAAGGGTTATATTTTGAAAAAATATTTGAACAAATAAGTTTGATTAAGAAGCAAGAAAACAGTAGCTACATCAAATGATTCGAAAGATATCAGATATTCTTCGAAAATTACACACAGCGGTAAATTTTTGTAATTTTTTTTCATCATAATTCTAAACTCTGTTGACAAATGATAAGAATTTTGTACAGTCTTTATTATTTTTCATAATTTAATACAATACGGGTTAAGTTTATTTGTAAATAGTTTGTAATCCTGCACTGATTTTAATGCTTATTATTTTAGAAAAATGAAATAAATAACTAAAAATAAGTATGAAATGCAGAAGTTTAATTACACAGGTTTACAAAATTAAACATTTTTACTGCAGGAGATTTTTCAGTCAATTTGAATATAGGGTATTAATAAGTACTAAGGCTCTAATCTATTTGTTTTTAATTGACTTCAGTTCTCGCGGTAAATGGCAATTTGTAAATTCAGGAGATTGAAGCATATCTTGAAAACGACTTGTGTGATGTTGTTCAAAAAAGTATCAAAAGGTTCTTATTAAAATTGTCTTCAAATCATTCTTGCATTACTTTTTAATACGGTCAACAGTTATGGAGATATTAAGCATATTAAAAAAAATAAAAAATTATAGAAAATTGCGATTTCTTTTTTTTTTTTTTCAATAAATTATAAAAATTCTAAAATGTTAAAAATTCAATTATTTATTCTTTAATCATAAATATAAATTTAAATAAATAAAACAAGATATACTTAATTCAAATCAATGCACGTTGTGGTAAAAGGGGTCGAAAGTGGCGTTTAATTGAATTTTGAAAATTAACCTTTTTAAATCAAATTGGGTACCGAATAAAAAAATACAAAATTATGCGTTGCGTTGTTTTTGAGTACTGAGCTGTCAAATTTCAAAATTTTTTTATATTTTAAGAAAAGAGCAAAAAATTAAATTTTCATGAACTTTCGGTGAATTTTTCTTTAATAAAAAGTGCTTTAAAGGAAAAATTTAAAATTAAACCATCAACTTCAAGTATTTATGTTTACTTTTAAGCAAGAATTTGTAAATAATTTTTTGTCCTGGTATTTTTGTTATTTTTTTTGAAAATATTCCAAAATGCACTTATTTTTAAATGTCATGGAGTGTAACTAAAAATATATCAAGACTTTTGTTCTGAAAAATGTCTGAAAAATATTACATTTTGTCTACTTTAATATTCTGAAAAAAAAAATCGTGCGCATATTTTGCCCGATTTTAGAAATTAAAATTTTTGTGAAAAAACTCAAGTTGCTACAAATCAAAAACAGGTTAAGTGGTTAATTTTTCATTATTTTATTATTGTTTTGTACAATTATTTTAAATAAACAAAACAATTTTACTGCTTAATACAGTCGAACTCAGTTAAAATGAAACAATACAACCAGATACTACGTTGATAAATATCCATGGTATTGTATGTCTCCTACCCTCCACAAGTTTTTTTATTCACGGCTCGGAAATTATAAAATATGCTCTTCTACCAATTGGCCAACTTTCTGAGGAAGTCCAAGAAGCAAGAAATAAAGATTTCAAAAATTACCGGGAACATTTTTCACGAAAATGTAGTAGACAAAAATCAAACGAAGATATAGACCTACCGCAATCCGAAGTTGATCTGCTTATTCTCACTTAAGATGAGTATAATATTTCAGAACACAATAACAGTAATATTGATGGCTCAGATTTTGATGAAAGCAGTGAAGTAAGTTATAGCAGATAAAAATGTTTAATATTGTTTTAATTGTATATTATAATTAATTTAAGAAATCCGATTTTTATTTTTTCTTTTTTAAAGGAAGTACTAACATTTCGTAAAGGGGTTTTCAGAATTTTTGTTGAATTTAGGGTGTTTTTTTTTTTTTTTGGTATGAAAACATTACCATTCTGCAAAGAAAGCCCTAGAATTCTAAAAGTGAATTTGTTTACTTACTAATAAATAATAAAAACGTCGAAAGTGATCACTAAAGTACTGATATCAATTTTTACTGAATTATGCATAGTTTTTGACATGTTTAACACCAATGTATAGACAGACGGACGGATAATACATATCAGCAAAAAAAATTTGTAAGATATTTGTAATGCATTTTTTTTACTAACTAGTAAAAATCAAAACAAGTTGTGATTATTAAAATATTGATTTCACTTTTCCTGTACAGACAGACGGACGGATGTTGCCATTCAGCAAAAAAAAAAAAATCGTAGAGACCTAATAGTGCATTTTTTTTACTAGCTAATAAAGAACAAACAAGTAGTAGTTTTTAAAATATCCATATCGCCCTTCCTTGAATTATGCGGCCTTTTTCTAGCCATTTAATCCCAATGTATAGACAGACGGAGGGACATTGTCATTCGGCTAAAAAAATCGTAGTATTTTTAAAATTGATATTTTTTACTAACTAATAGAAAACAAAACATGTTGTGATTATTAAAATATTGATATCGCCTTTTCTTGAATTATGCGGCCATTTTAGACCCATTTTTTTTCGCAATGTATAGACAGACGTACGGACATTACTATTCTGCCAAAGAAAATTCAAGAGTTCTAAAAATATCTTTTTTTTACTAACTAATTAATAAAAAATTAAATCATGATCATTAAAATATTCATATCACCTTTCTTTGAATAAAGTGGCGATTTTAGACCCATTTAATCACAAGGTATAGATGGACGGACAGATATTACCATTAAGCCAAAAAAAATCCTAAAATTCTAAAAATACATTTTTTACCTAATAATAAATATAAAAATAGATCCACATCATTAAAATATTGATATCACCTCTCCCTGAATTAAGTGCCATTTCCGACCCCTTTTACCCCAACGTGCAATGCATAAATTCTTATTGTATTTACAAATTAGTGAAGATACTCATTTGAAAATAATAATAAAAAAATAAAAATCACAAAATAATTTTTTCATGCGACTTATCGCAAGTGGATTAGAGACTTAATACTTATTAATAACGTGCACAGAAAAAATACAAAAAAATTAAATCAATCACCAAATATGTTAGTAAATAATTCATTCAATTACTAAAAAATGTAAAAAATTAAAAAGATAAAAAAAAATTTCCAATTAAAAAATTTATCAAATCAATTAAGTGAATAATTGAATGAATTAAAAATTTAAATTAGAAATAAAATCTTGCTTAAATCTTATTCTTATTTTAGTTTATTTGAATATATTTATTAAATTTTGATGCAAAACAAACAACTGTGTTAATTGAAAGAAAAATATATACATAATTATAATTTTTTCTGTTTCCGAATTGACTGAAAAATCTCGTGCCGCAGATTTTTTTTTCATTTTTTAATTCTATATATTTTATATTAACAACAATTTCACTATAATAATTGTAATATACTATATTATAGTGTATAGTTTTTAATTGTTTTTTTTTTTTTAATTATTAATATTTTCTTCAAATTACATAAATTGTTTAAATAAACTTTTACCTTTTACATACCAGACTGCTTAAGTTATTATAAATTATTTTCAATTCAAATTCCTGCATAATATCCTCAGACACACTCATCATACATACATAAAAATAGCAGGCATTTAAACTGTCAAATGGGCTTAAAATTTCATTTGAGGTTAAAAGTTTAACAATCAACAGACATTCATTCAACCACACATACACACAAATACAAGTAGGTACATACTAACGAAATACTTGAATGCAAACATATAAAAGCAAAATATTTTTGTAACATAGGAATGTCCTTTTATAACATCAAACAACAACAATATTCTTAACCTTTTAAACTATGGCAAGTCAACATATACACACAGATAATAACCACAATAAAATATAAATTTCTATATGCATACTTGGATACAGCCCACACATACATATATATGAATACCTTAAATATTTACTACCACACACATATGACTTTGATAAAAGTCTACTTAAACGTTCATGAACCCTCGTACACATTACTATTCGTTTGTTTCGGAATTGTTTAAAGAATCCAAAAAGTTTAAGTTTAAGTATATCTTAATAGGACATCTTTTATTTTTTGTTCTTCCTCTCCCCTGTTTATCATCACACTTGTCTACCTTTGCTAGTTTAATCCTCTTTTATCCCTCTTCTAAATTTATTGCCCCTTCTATTTGCTGCAAGTAAGTATCGTTTAAAAGGAAACCAATTGAATGACTAGGCTGCTTTTCAAAAAAATTTATTTGTTTTGTTACGAATACAAAAGGAAATATCTTTGAATGCTTGCATGTATGTATTTAGTAAAGAAGTGTGTAAATGTAGTGTAAGAGGTGTAGGATTTTGTCTGATTAATAGACATATTTATATACATAGAGATAATATAAAAGTGCATACATAAATATACGGATGTTTATAGAAATATAATCGTGTATGTTTATATATATGTATGTTTGTATGTATTTGTGTTTCTTTCAATATAAATGACTATAGATTACTTTGATGTGTGTGTATTTAAAATTGGATAAGAGTAAAGGATAATTCTCTTTTTAAAAATATACTTTCAAATTTTTTGCTTGTTTTCAATTTATTTGGAAAATTTCATTATTGAGTTTACGAAATTACTTGTCTCCCCTTTAAATCATTTGATTTTTTGTTTAAACTGTGATATTTGTTATTTTTAGATTTATTGTGTTGTTTTGTTTCTTTTCTATTTGAATTTTTTGCTGTATAAAGTACTAAAACAAAAGCTTTTTTACATCTATTTAAATCTATTTATTTAGTGTTTAAATACCATAACAAAGTACACACTTATATACATTTATTTATATCTGAATAATAGATTTAATACAAAAACACTTGTACAAAACAATCACTAATGTGAACATAATAAATATTATCTATTCTTAATAAATAATGACAAACTATTATCAAAAAAATAAAAATAGCAAATAGGAAAAAAACTAAATAAAACAACAATACTAATTTTACACAATTTTTTTTTAATAAAATTTATTAATGGATTTTAAAATATTAGTTTTGAGAGTATTTAAATTACACAGGTGAACAAAATAGCAAAAAGGTTTTATATCTCGAATAATTCTGCAAAATTATTATTCCTTGGTCTTGTTATAGTGTAGAAAGTCAAATGAAAATTTTCCATCACGTTATATTTTTAACTCATTAAGTACCAAAGAAAGTCCTTAAAGTTTTAAAAATCGAGAATTTCTCAATTAACCCTCATAAAACCATGACAAAATGAGGGATAAGGAGTAGGTGTAAAGTGGAAATTTATATTTGATATAACTAATACAAGACCGCAGATTTCAAAAATGGTCAAATTTTTAAAATCGCTTTGACAGAAGGTGTTTTGAGTGCACATCTTCTGTTAAAAAAAAAAAAATTATAAAAATCCAAGTTTAAATGACAAAGTTACCCAGCAAAAAAAGAGCATACCAATCATTAGTAAAATCATTGATGTTACTGAACCTGAAGTAGTTCCATTTCTGGTGAAACATCAATGAATTTAACACGTGGTTTTCATAGGATGGAAGTGATCCAAAAAGCTGAATAGTATGCGCTTTTGAGGAACACTGAGGTATTATGTGAAAGTATACCTTTTCATATTTATTTTTTCGTTAGTTAGTGAAACAATTTAATACAAATTTAGCATACATACTTATACAATATACAATGCTTACATACAAATAGTATATAAATGATATAATTTTTTAACATATTGGGATGTTGCTAAAAATAACACTTTTAGAATATGAAATTCATAACTTAAAGCTACTTGGTATGTAATAAAAATGCTGAAATATTTTGCTGAGTATAAAAAAAAAAAAACGAGAAAAGAAGATATAGTCGGTCAAGACCAACTATATGATACCCTACACCATTGCGTATGAGCATAAAAATTCGGGAAGTGGATTTATATTAGACCTGTAGACCAACACTTTTACTAAATCTAAAATAAAGTATACAAGTACAGAATAATGCGTTAGTGGGTTTATATTGCAGCAATAGGAAATTATGGACCGATTCTCATAAAATTTTGCAATGTTGTTTCTACTTACATAAAACTTCTTTGTGTCGAATATTAACTTGATACTAACATTTGTATAGGATTTATGTACGTTAAAGTGATTTTCGGAAGGGGGGTTTATATATAAGCTATGGTCAATCGGGGAGCGATTTTAATAAAATTTGGTACAAAGATTGGTTCTTGCACAAAACTTCTTTGGACCAAATTTTATTAAAATATTCATATTATTAAGACATTTTTAAGTGTGGAAACCCTATTCTGGGGGGACATTTGTATAGGGGGTAGGTAAAATAATGGACCGATCACAACCAATTTCAACAGGCTTCGTCCTTGTATCATAAAAGTCCCACCTGCCAAATTTCATTCAATTATCTTCAAAATTGCGACCTGTACTTTGTGCACAAGGTTTACATGGTCAGCCAGCTAGACGGACGGACGGACATCGTTAGATCGATTTAGAAAGTGATTCTGAGTCGATTGGTATACTTAAAGGTGGGTGTTAGATAACCTTTTATATGCGTTACAAACATCTGTGTTAATGCAACCATTTATTAAGAATGAAGTGCTTTATTCCTGTGTATGCATATGACTTTCCAAATCAAAAACTGTCTTGAGAATTTTGATACACGAAATTTTTCTGCCATAATCCCTCTAGCATCTGCAACATAGATTTTCTGGCCAGGAAGTTGGAAAAATTCAGCCTGTAAGTACGTTTCATCGTCTATTATACACAAATCATAATTATGTAAAAATTTGTCTGTCTCTGAATTCTTGCTTGCATTTCTATTAGGACTTTTTGTACTTTATACGTCTTCAAGCTAGACATCCTTTAAAATTTTCTGATAAAGATTCAAAGTAATTAACTTTTTGTGACACTTTTCTTCCAGAGATGAGGTGATTTTCTCTTAAAATCCTTTCTATTTTGCCTGAGTCCTACAGCCTGAAGATACTTCCATTACCAGGTTACCATTCAGTGATCATGACTTCTTTGTATAATATTATGACCCAAGAAACTGTATTTTGCGGCACAACAGCATTCCTTGCAATTATTTTATATGATCAATGCCAGATTTCATGAAAAATTTGAATTATGTCTTTAAGTGTTTTTTGTTAAAATTCCATTTTAAGAAAAACCAATTTTGCTATTACAATGAAATTTAGGACATGGTAAGTGAGCATAATGGCAAATACAAACCAGTTAACAGAATTATTAATTTTTCACCATAAGAAATGTTATAAGCCCAAGAGCATTCACAGATTTTTTCGTGCGCAGTCCTTACTATTGAATTAGCACATTAAAAGCTAGAGGTTCAATCAAGGCACTTTAGTATACATATTAGTGTCCCGAGGAAACTCTTTTTTTAAATGTAGGAAGACTCTTCAAACGGTATTTATGAGCTGAATAAGGAAATAATATTAAAAAAATGCTTCTTCAGTTCCCTACCAGCAATTAAAAATCTCAAGATTGGTACATTTAAGCCAAAAAATCTGTTTTTGGTGAAATTAAGATTTTTTTTCTTTAAATTTAAAGTTTCGGATTTTTAGCGAAATCTTAGATTTTTTGTGTTTTTTTTTTTTTTTTTTATGAAATTTTAGGTTTTTGGCGAATCTTTGAAGTTTTGCTGAATTTTTAGATTTTTTGTATAATTTTGATTTTATGTGAATTTACAATTTTTGATAAAATTTTGAGTAAAATTGAGTAAAATTTGGAATTTTTTGGCGAAAATTTGAATTTTTTTTGGTGAAATTTTGTGTTAATGTGAAATTTTAGATTTTGGTGAATTTTCGAAATTTAGAATTTTTTGCGAAATTTTAGACTTTTTGTAAAATTTAATATTTACGTAAAATTTCGACTTTTTGCTGCAAATTGGGATTTTTGGTGAAATTTCCTTTTTTTTTTTTTTTTGTGAAATTATGAAGTTTTTTCTAAATTTTGTGATTTTCGGCGAATTTATTTTTTTTGTGAATTTATACACTAAATATGCTTATTTATACACTTATACAATGCAGATACAATTTTGAGTTTTTGGTGAAATTTAAAATTTTTGGTGAAATTTGGGATTTTTGGTAGTTTTTGACTTTTGGTTTAAATTTGTTCCTGAAATTTCGATTTTTTTTTTTTTAAATTTTTGAGATTTTGGCGAATTTTAGGAATTTTGTTAAATTTTTATGTTTTTGGTGTGATTTTGAATTTTTGGCGTTTTGTAAAAATTTCGAATTTTTAGTCAATCTTTAAACTTTTTGTGAAATTATAAAGTTGAAAAATGGGCGGGTAAAATCACTACCGCAAAAAATTCGTTATGGGACAAAAAACTAAAAAAATATGTTAAAAATATCAATACACACACAAACATTTATATTAAGCATTGTAATGATATTAGTGTTGTTTTTGTTGTTTTATAAAGCAATGCTTGCTATGATTTTTTTTAGTATTAAATTTTTGTAGTTTGGTCAAAAAAATTAAAATTTATAATTATGAAATACTTTAAGGTGAAAATTTTATTATTTTTCGGTAAGATGGTGAAGGGTATAAAAAATTCGGCACATACGAATCTAGCCTCGATCTTGTTCCAATTTGACCATAGATAACATTTTTACATTCTCTGTAAAAATTAATCGCATGAAAAAGTACTTATGTATATATAAAATTTTTCTCAAGTTTAATTCTGGTGAAGCTTTTCCAATTATTTATAAATCAAAACGTTTCATGTACGTATATATGTTTGTGTGAATAACTTTATAATGTTGATGAATTCAATTTACTTCAAATTAATTTTCTCAAAATTTACTTATACTACATACATATACCCATAAAGTTACATACTTATAAAAATACAATAGAAATTAAAACAACATCAAACTATTTAAGCAACAAAACAGTAAAAGATATTAAATCTACTTGAAGTGCAAATTGTTCGTAAAAGGATTTTCTTCACATTCATTGACTTCCGGTATTTTAGGAAAAGAAAAAATAGAAAGAAAAAAACACATATCATGAAGGGCTTATTCAGTCTTATTATTCTTACCTTGACTTAACAATGTTAAGTGTTCTATAGAATTCTATTCTCATCTTATTTTATTATTCTATTATAAATTCTATACATTTCTACAAACAACTATTATTAAACCTATTGTAGGTGTGCATTTATACATACATATATGTGTAGATTTAATAATTTTTTAAATCTATGCAAGTATGAGTGTGTAAGTGTATTGCATATATGTGTTTAAGTCTGCTCTTCAGTTTAATGGCTTCAAGATGGTTTCATGAAATCGTTTTGCTTGTTTGTTTTTTTTTTTTTATGTATTTGATCATATTTCTTTTGTCAGCTTCGAGTGGATACTTTATTAAAGTATATATGTATGTGGGGTATGTGTTTATACCTTTATCGCTTATATGTAAGTGTCTAGATTTATTTTAAGTAAGAGTGTAGGTGGATGTTTTTGAAAGCTGCTGCACTTTATAATAGAAACTACAATTTTATTTCTTGCCCAAGAGAAATAAAAACTTTAAAAAGATTTTTTTTTATTCCACCACACTCCATTTCATTTCATATATGTGGGAAGTAAAGAAGTTCAAGTTTAAGAAATTATTTTCAAAAATTTAATTTTATATTTTAAATTTAATTGCTTACAGACTTAAACTAATTTATAGAAAGAAAAATTTACATAAGAGTCTTTCTTTTTTTCTTAAAAAAATATACTATTTCATCCATTTTATTTAATCTGAATCCCTCTATTGTTTCCACTTCTATATATGTAAGTTTTTGTGTTTGTCTGAACAAATATATGAGATTGTGAATTATTATCCCCAAAAAATTATATATGGAAATAAAACTGTAAGTTTTTTTTTGGTGCCATCACATGTGCCAGAGTTATATACGAACTTATACACAACATAAAAAAGGTAATAAGAAAAAACTTATTTTTAGAACAATTTGTTTTAGCACAAGAAAAATTAGAAGCTTTAAAGTACAGAAATTTACAATGCATTTAAAATAGTTTTCTTTGCCTTTTTAAAAAAGGTATAAAATTATTTAGTTTTTTGTGCTAGAAATAGTTGAAGTTTGTAATTTTCCAGCAGATTTATTTTAAAGTGAAAAAGTTTGTAATTATTTAGAAAATTAAATGGTGAAAAGTTAAACAACATTGTTGGGTTACAATTTATATCCTAAAAAGTTAATTTGATTCAAATGTGTTTTAATTTGTCTTCTTGTGTTTAAATAAAATTTAGTCATATTGAAAAATATTCAAATTTCTTTTCATAGTTTTGTAGATATTCAAAATTTTTATTTCTTATAAAGTTGAAGTTTTTATGCCTTTTCTTAAATGTTTAATAAATTTTTAATAACGAATTTTTCAATTTATTCAACTCTGGGTTTAAAAACAATTTATCAAACATTGTATTTCCATATATTCCAAAATAAAATATAAAAATAGTTAAAAAAAAACTACAAAAATGTTAAAAGCTACAATATGTTAAAAAAATGCAAATGCTGTTTCTACTCCCTGTAAAAGAACTTTTTAAACAACGATACACTTTCAATACACCTTTAGTTTGAACTATTTATAGAATATACCTTGAAATGCGATTAAGTGAATTGTTTGATTTTTAAGTTTATATTTGTTTTTTTATGTTCTGAAGGTAGTTTGTACCCTACACTTAACACTATTAAAATACAAATAAAAATGAACCACAACTGAACTAGAACTGAACAAGAACTGAAATAGAACTGATTTAGAACTGAACTAGAACTGACTTAGAACTGAACTAGAACTGATTTAGAACTGAACTAGAACTGAACAAGAACTGAACTAGAACTGAACTAGAACTGAACTAGAACTGAACTAGAACTGAACTAGAACTGAACTAGAACTGAACTAGAACTGAACTAGAACTGAACTAGAACTGAACTAGAACTGAACTAGAATTGAACTAGAACTGAACTAGAACTGAACTAGAACTGAACTAGAACTGAACTAGAACTGAACTAGAACTGAACTAGAACTGAACTAGAACTGAACTAGAACTGAACTAGAACTGAACTAGAACTGAACTAGAACTGAACTAGAACTGAACTAGAACTGAACTAGAACTGAACTAGAACTGAACTAGAACTGAACTAGAACTGAACTAGAACTGAACTAGAACTGAACTAGAACTGAACTAGAACTGAACTAGAACTGAACTAGAACTGAACTAGAACTGAACTAGAACTGAACTAGAACTGAACTAGAACTGAACTAGAACTGAACTAGAACTGAACTAGAACTGAACTAGAACTGAACTAGAACTGAACTAGAACTGAACTAGAACTGAACTAGAACTGAACTAGAACTGAACTAGAACTGAACTAGAACTGAACTAGAACTGAACTAGAACTGAACTAGAACTGAACTAGAACTGAACTAGAACTGAACTAGAACTGAACTAGAACTGAACTAGAACTGAACTAGAACTGAACTAGAACTGAACTAGAACTGAACTAGAACTGAACTAGAACTGAACTAGAACTGAACTAGAACTGAACTAGAACTGAACTAGAACTGAACTAGAACTGAACTAGAACTGAACTAGAACTGAACTAGAACTGAACTAGAACTGAACTAGAACTGAACTAGAACTGAACTAGAACTGAACTAGAACTGAACTAGAACTGAACTAGAACTGAACTAGAACTGAACTAGAACTGAACTAGAACTGAACTAGAACTGAACTAGAACTGAACTAGAACTGAACTAGAACTGAACTGGAACTGAATTAGAACTGTACTAGAACTGAACTAGAACTGAACTAGAACTGAACTGAACTAGAACTGAACTAGAACTGAACTAGAACTAGAAAGTTTTGATCTGAATACAATTCCTTAAAATGTTCATCTTTTACCAAATAACCTTGTAGTTCCTGCTTCATGATTTCGGTCTGGCAAAATTTTATTTAAATAAAACAACTTTATTGAATAGACCCTCTGAATTCGTTTAAACTCAATTCATATTCTATATTTATTTTTACAGTTTCTCTCTGATGCAATTTCAATCTGTAACAAATTGCCTCTAGAGTCTATAGTTATACAAACACACAATAAAATAAAAATTGGAAGAAAAAGTTAAAAAGCATGATTTAGTTTTCTGTTGGCTGTATAAATGCAAAACACTGCAAAATAAAATATATATATAGAAAATAAAAAAAAACTACATGAAAAATGTTAAGACAATAATGTGTACATGGAAAATGTACAACAACAAAAAAGCAACTAGAGGAAAAAGTTCGACATTATTATGACGAAGGTGAGCACACACAGAGGAGAAAAGTTTTTATTTTAAATTTTCATATAAACATTTGAATTTCTTAATAAAAAAATTAAAAAAAAAACTTCTTATAGTGAAGATTGAAGAAGAGCTCAGTCTGTCATTTTGTCAATACAATTTACAAGTTTTATATATTCAACTACTAACACTCATGCACTAGCACATTTTAATACACTTATACCTACAAATATATAAGATAAATTCACTTTACTTTTTAATCTCTTCTCTTGTGTTGTTTCTATATGTGTGTGAGTGAGTGTTTTTACTTCTTTTACCTAGTTTTATCTTACTTTGTACATGCATTTTCTTGTTTTAGTTATAAAAAAAAAAACAACTACATTTTCATTTTGATCTGTTTCTGCTTCTACAAATTTTCTCTTTATTTTGTCTTCTTAACAAAATTCAAAATTTTTCAATTTGTAAAGTTGTAGCATAAGACCTAGAAAATAAGAATTCATTCATCTTGTGTATAAAAATAAGAATATATTTATTTCATGATAAAACTGCTACAATAGTGTGGGACTTTTGGGGCCAAAGATTTAAAAAGTAAAAGAAAAATGGCTTTTGAAAACACACACACACATATATACACGCACTCATAGCTAAATTGACTATTGTTTTGCCAACATTTGTTTCGCCAACTTTTCTACATTCGTTTTAATCAAAATGCAAGTATTTCGAACTTTATCAGTGAACAAAAGTTTTTTACATTTTATTCCTTTTTTTATTTTATTTTTCATACTTATACTTTCTTAAGTCAAAGTAATGTAGGGCTACGTAAGGATTTGTTTAAATAAAACAGTGTATTTCCTTATGAAAAAGATATGCTAACCCTTCCTTTATTTTACTTAAATAAACTTTAAAGTAAAATTCTCTTTATTAGTATTTTTTGCGACAAAATTATGTCGTTTACATACTATTCTTACAATAAGTTCTAATACATATGTATATGGACGTATATGAATATTGGTTTATGAGAGGAAGTGTTAGAATAATACTCAGAGAAAAATTGTTATCGTTTGGAGTATAAAATTAAGATATTTTTTTAATTTCAGTTTAAGTTTAGTTCTTGTTCAGTTTTGTTCAGTTCTAGTTTAGTTCTAGTTCAGTTCTAGTTTAGTTCTAGTTCTGTTCTAGTTCAGTTTTAGTTCGGATCTAGTTCAGTTCTATTTCAGTTCTAGTTCAGTTCTAGTTCAGTTCTAGTTCAGTTCTATTTCAGTTCTATTTCAGTTTTAGTTCAGTTCAAGTTCAGTTCTAGTTCAGTTCTAGTTCAGTTCTAGTTCAGTTCTAGTTCAGTTCTAGTTCAGTTCTAGTTCAGTTCTATTTCAGTTCTAGTTCAGTTCTAGTTCAGTTCTAGTTCATTTCTAGTTCAGTCCTAGTTCAGTTCTAGTTCAGTTCTAGTTCAGTTCTAGTTCTGTTCTAGTTCAGTTCTAGTTCAGTTCTAGTTCAGTTCAAGTTCAGTTCTAGTTCAGTTCTATTTCATTTCTAGTTCAGTTCTAGTTCAGTTCTATTTCAGTTCTAGTTCAGTTCTAGTTCAGTTCTAGTTCAGTTCTAGTTCAGTTCTAGTTCAGTTCTAGTTCAGTTCTAGTTCATTTCTAGTTCAGTTCTATTTCAGTTTTAGTTCAGTTCTAGTTCAGTTCTAGTTCAGTTCTAGTTCAGTTCTAGTTCATTTCTAGTTCAGTTCTAGTTCAGTTCTATTTCAGTTCTATTTCAGTTTTAGTTCAGTTCTAGTTCGTTTCTAGTTCATTTCTAGTTCTGTTCTAATTCAGTTCTGGTTTTGTTCTAGTTCAGTTCTAGTTCAGTTCTAGTTCAGTTCTAGTTCAGTTCTAGTTCAGTTCTAGTTCAGTTCTAGTTCAGTTCTAGTTCAGTTCTATTTCATTTCTAGTTCAGTTCTAGTTCAGTTCTATTTCAGTTCTAGTTCAGTTCTAGTTCAGTTCTAGTTCATTTCTAGTTCAGTTCTAGTTCAGTTCTAGTTCAGTTCTAGTTTAGTTCTAGTTCAGTTCTAGTTCAGTTCTAGTTCAGCTCTAGTTCAGTTCTAGTTCAGTTCTAGTTCAGTTCTAGTTCAGTTCTAGTTCAGTTCTAGTTCAGTTCTAGTTCAGTTCTAGTTCAGTTCTAGTTCAGTTCTAGTTCAGTTCTAGTTCAGTTCTAGTTCAGTTCTAGTTCAGTTCTAGTTCAGTTCTAGTTCAGTTCTAGTTCAGTTCTAGTTCAGTTCTAGTTCAGTTCTAGTTCAGTTCTAGTTCAGTTCTAGTTCAGTTCTAGTTCTGTTTTAGTTTAGTTCTAGTTCTGTTTTAGTTCAGTTTTAAATGAATTTGATTTCAGTTTTGGTTCAGTTCTGTTTCAATTTGTTTAGTTTTGTACAGTTTTGTTGAGAGCTAGAATTGTAGTCAATTTATTTAGATTTTCTTTTTTCGATGTAAAAATATTCTGCCTGTTTCTTCCACACAAAATATAAAAGTTGGTAATTCTTTTTTATAGTCCTTACTTCAACTTGTCCAATACAAATGAAGGCTAATGTACATACCCAGCACATGCTACAAACATAAATGTATAAGGAAAGAACCAACTAGAAACTCGCTGTGAGTTCTTTAAAAACTGCACATAAGTTGCTCCCTTTAGCTTTTTGTATCCTGTAGTTTTTCTTTTTTTTTTTTTTAATATTTTATTTAGTTTTTCTTAAGTTTTTCTTCTAGTTTATTTTACTTTTAGTTGCGAATTTTGTTTATTTTTCTATGCTTCCACATTTCTATGTTGACATTTCAAATGTTTTGTAGCCAATATTAAATATAATTTGTATTTACGACTAGTGATAAATAATTTTTTTTTAGTTACCACTACTACAGTCCCAGTTCCCACTTAATGGGAGACATATTTTATGGAAGTTTCTTTTTTTTTTGTTTGTTTGCTAACAAACCATTATTGACAATAATTCAAACCAACTTGTTTATTGTTTGATGGAATTAAAATAAAATATGGTTAGATAAGGGACAGAGAGAAGATGATTGTTTTTGGTGACAAATCTTTAGGGAATTTTTAATACTGGTGTTATTTATCATTTATTGATTGAACATTATTATTATTTCTTCTTGTTACTCCTTCTCTAACCTAAAGTTTTGTTTTTAAACATAAAAAGAGTTTTATATTTAGTTAAGTTGTAATAATTTGAGTTTACTATAGTTTGTTTAAGTTGTTGCTGTAAATAAAACTTCTTACTACTCGTAGAAGTATTTAGTTGTTATGTCTAGCTTTATTTTTATTTAACGTAAACATTATTAAGTTAATTGACATGACATCTTTTGGGTTTATTTTGATAAATTTGTTGTCCTTCAAATTATGTTTTACACCTTTTTAAGGAAAAAAAAGGAATAAAGGAAAGGGAAAATATCAAATATATTGAAGCCTGTATATATAGGGTAATGTACGCTATTTTACTTTTAATATGTCAACTATATATAGAAGTACATATTTATAATATATGTTTTTTTAACTACATATTTATTTCTTTTTTAGTTTGTTTTAATATTAATGTTTTTTAACTTGAAATTGGATAGAAAAAAACAAAAAAAAAAAAAAAATTATAAAAAGTCTTGACACATTTTAGTGTAGCTGGGGTTTTATTTTACTTAAAATATCTTTATTTTTTTGGGTATTAATTTCAGGAACTTGTATTTGTTTTATCAATTTGTAGAGTATTCTTTTTAAAGCTAGGGGGAAAACTATTGTTTTAAAGGTAATATGTTTTTACATTAATACAGTCTATTTGATATCTTGTAGAGCACATTTGAGATACTTTTTTTTATTAATTTAATACTCGACACTTTTTTTTACTTTACTGCAAGTTTTTTTCCGTTAAAACAATTCCTTCTTTAAAAATATAAATATTTAAATTAAAATTTTCAATAAACGTATAGGCTGGTTGTCTGATTACAACTTCAAAGTGATAAGAGAAAAAAAAAAAAAAAAAAAATCATTAATATTTATGACAATGAACTTTTTATAAATATTTGGTTTTTGTCAATAGACAGAGAAAATTAAATTACTTTTTTTGAACGACTTTTAGCTGAAAAGGGGTTTGAATTTAAAAGTGTTTTTTCTTATTTTCATATTTTTTTAAACATCATCAGCAATGTAAAGCGAATAATGGGATTGAATGATTTATTTTTCAGTGTGAGGTTTAGTAGACGTAATATTAATTACTCTTAAAAGTGCGGATGGCAAAATGTTGAAAGTGATTGAAATAAACAGTTTTTATGTTCTCTTAAACAATTCGGATTTTGCATATGTCCCGTTTTGAATATAAGCCCTCGATATATTTCTATAAAAGTACTTTTTTTAAAATAATTCTTTTTTTTTTTTTGAAAAGAAGCCGGTATTTAGAAAATTTATTATTTCAGTAATATATATATATATATTTATATATATATATATATATATATATATATATATATATATATATATATATATATATATATATATATATATATATATATATATATATATATATATATATATATATATATATATATATATATATCCCATCCCATTGATTTTTCCAACATTTTCCATACAAATAACTACGTTTATAACGAACACGGTTATAGCGAACTTTTTTTTTATAACGAACACATTCTTATGGTCCCAAAAACTACGTTTATAACGAACTCCCACAAATACTTGCGGGATGTTTCAAAAATTTAAAAACTAACAGAAATAACTTTTATTTATTTTCATTTAAAATGGAAATAATTTTCATTAATTTCAATTTAAATTATCGGCAAATAAAATATGAATTTTGTATTTCTAGTGGTTGACCTTTTAAACATAATATACACAGAGAAAACAGTTTTGTTGTGACAACCGAATTTTTTACAAATCGAATTTGATCAGTTGTGAGTACTATCTCATAATTCGGTTGACTTAGTGGTATGTTTTGGTAGTCACAACTGTTTAAAAATAATAAATTATTTGGAATAACTGCAAAATATGTATTCATATTATTAGGTCTATCCAATTAAAAAAATATTTTTATTTATTTTTTTTAACATTTATATAAATCCCTTTATTTACATTGAAATTTTAATAAAACAAATAAATGATTATTACAATTTCTATGTAAATAAAGGGATTTATATAAATTAATTACAATTTAATCTTAAAATAATGGCTTGTTTTAATATTTGCTACTGGTTTTGATCACCTTCCTGACTTTGGCAGAAAAATTCTTTGGGAAAACCATCTATAACAACTGATTTTCATATAGAGTTATATTCAAGAATGGACTGTTGGATTATAACCAAAAACAGCCTTGCAGCCAATATTTTGAATGGTTGATGAATGTAGCAAAAGTATACGAGCATCTATTTAAGTGTCGTAAAAACTCAGTTAAGATACTAGCCAGATTAAGAAATTACAAGAAAAATGGTTAAAAATAATGTAATGTATCATAATTTTGGTATCGTATTAATTTTATGTGAATTCCAAGTCTGGTTACTTCCACAAACGAACAAAATTTAAAACAAGCGCGAATGTTATATTCGGCTCTGCCGAATCTATATACCCACCATCAACTTTTTCAAATTTTACGTTATATGGGAGGTGGGTGGTAAAGTGGGCGGACCACGCCCATTTTTTGTTTCCGAGTTTACATTGGTCCTTGAACTATTTGAACACAATTTCGTTGAAGTTTCACCTTATATGGGTGATGGTCGGTAAAGTGGGCGGACCACGCCCATTTTTGGTTTTCAAGTTTATATCAACTCTCAAACTATTTATACAAAATTTCGTTATCGTACATGCTTTTGTTTAAGAGATATCAGCAGAAAAGTATGAAACGGACACCCTGTGTTTCTAGTTTTTAGCCCATAACTTTTTTATTTATTAACCGATTTTGCCCATCTTCAATACGAAACAAGCCTTATTTATATAAGGTAAATATTTGTGCCAAATTTCTTCCCCCCTACGTTACCCCGTTCGAGCCCTATCCTGCTTTCAACAGACAGACAGACGGACGGACATAGCTGGATCGACTCAGAATCTAACCAGGACCCAGAAAATATATACTTTTTAGGGTCTTAGATGATTCCTTCGACATGTTATTAACGGAATGACAAAATCAATATACCCCCCATCTTTTTGACGGTGGGTATAAAAATGCATACCTTTCTTCTTAGG
This sequence comes from Protophormia terraenovae, assembly GCA_951394005.1. Lineage (NCBI taxonomy): Eukaryota > Metazoa > Arthropoda > Insecta > Diptera > Calliphoridae > Protophormia > Protophormia terraenovae. The sequence continues at coordinate 7,665,725 of OX596073.1, forward strand.
GTTTTTCTATGGAAGCAAATCATTTCTAAAAAAAGGGTTAAAAGCTTTTAAGAGACTTTATAATTGCCGTTCCTTGAATATGGTTGTTATTTACAGCCACGACTTCTAGATAATTCTTGAAAAATTTAGATGTTTTTTTAAATGAGTACCTTTTTAAGAAAATTCTTTTAAAAAATTTAAAATTTTTTCAAATTTGTGGGATTGATGTATATGAATTCATTTATTTATTATTGTAATAATAATAGTAATAATAATAATAATAATAATAATAATAATAATAATAATAATAATAATAATAATAATAATAATAATAATAATAATAATAATAATAATAATAATAATAATAATTGTTATTATTATTATTATTATTATTATTAATATTATTATTATTTTTCTTGAAAATTTCATATTTTTTTGAAAATTGTATTTTTTTTTTGAATATTCATATTTTAGCTTGTTTTATCATTTTGAAAAATTTGATTTTTTTTTACAAAGAAACTTTTTTTTATTTACTTTTTGTGTAAAATATATTATAATGATGAATTTTTCCGATATTAACTCTCTTTCTTATTTATTATTGGCCACTGATGAATATTATACTCTAATTACTGCTGATTACATTAACTAATAACTTTAAAATTTTCTGCACCCTGTATTCCATTTCATTTGTTTTAGCCATCATGTCTATGAATCCCTTTTTGTTTAATAAACAAAAAACCCTTTATACGCTTTAAAACCTAATCCAATTTAAAGGTATTACAAACAAAAGAAACCATCAAAGAAGAGTAACAGCAGGATTATTATCTTTCAAAAGGATACAACCACACACAAACAAACACATACATACACTCAATATGCGTCATTGCATAACATTAACCAAAGTAACTTGGATAATTGTCTTATATGGCGTTTTATTACAAGACAAGTAAAGCACAAGTAACTTGGCACATGAAACCACTCCAAAGTGCTTCAAACCTCAGCCACTCTACTTAAAATAGCAACTCATACACACACACATACAACTCATCTAAATTTCACAATTCCAGGGAAACATTTTTGTGATCAACTTAAAGCTGCTTTAGAGGAATAATATACTATACATAGTATTAACTTATGTACATGCTACTTTATAACTTGAAATACCTAAGTTGTTTTTTTGAAATCGAGCACGTGTTAAGGAAAAAGTTTTCGTCAACAAAAAGTTGTTTTGGAATAAAAACATTATTTTGTTTTAGGGACACCCTGTTCTGTTTAGGAATTGTTTTACTTTGTGGCGTTGTGGTGTTTTTTATTTTTAATAGACAATAAAGAAAAAAGAAAAAGATGACAAAATGACGTTAAAACCCCAAAATAAGGAACAAACAAAAATTACAGGTTTAAAACAAAAATAAGAAAAAAATAGCTAAAAATGTAACTGAAACTTAGCAACCCATAAACTTATTTACACTTTTAGCCAACATAAAGAGAAGTAAAAATTACGAAAAAAGTAGGTAAATAATAAAAGGCCAAAGAAAATTGCAAGAGAAAAAAATTTACTTTTAAATTCATAAAGAAACAACATGAAATTCTTGAAAAAATTTGCTTAAAAATTACATAGAATATAGTAAACAACAAAAAAAGTCGCTAAAAAAAGAAGACAACAACGAATACTAAACACAAATACAATAATAATTTTTGCCAGCATTCTTTTTTTCACTTCCGTTTAATTTCAGTGCCGTTCGTTATTTTCGCTTGTGTGTACTTAAAAAAATGTTTTTTAACCGAGTTTTTTTATTTTTATCTTTAGACAACAAATAATTTTTAGCACCCGCAAAACAGTAAAAAAAAAACAGATACAAATTCTTTAAAAAAGCAGAACGTAGTCCTCAAACAAGAAAAATACCTAAAAGACAGAGAAGAGCGAAAAAAAAAGAAGAAGAAGAAGACAACCAGAACAAATGAAAAGGTTAATGGATTTTGCTTGTGCTACTTATTTAACTCTTATTTTGAAGCTGTTAAATTTATTTTTGCTTTATTTACATCTTTTTATAAATATTTCTCAGAATTTACAAAATATTTATGCATTTAACAAAAAAAAGTACTTTAAAAGAAACTGACTCAATAAACGGAAGAACGATTGACTGACAGAATGTATAAATGATTAAAGAACTATAAAAAAAAAGAGATTGATAGTTGGTTGACTGTTACGAAGTTTGTTTGTTATTTTGACCATTTTATGATGTTTTATATTTGTCTGTTTATTTTTTTATTGTTTTTTCTTATTAGAAAATATATTGAGTAATGTAGGGATGACAATTGAAAAGGACTTAAAATTTCAAATAATGAATATAAAAGGAATTGAAGATATTTTCAGTCACCACCTCTGATTTTGATAAAATTTGATTTAAACACATATTACGTCAATACAAAATTTTAAGTTCATAGTTCAGCGTTTATATTTTCAATATATTTTTTTTTTTTTTTAAATAACGTGAAATTAATATTCAGAGTCTTCAGAATTATTTGTCAGATTGAAACAAACTTTGGCATCAATTGTTACCTCATAAATTTTGTTTCTAATTGTCCAAGTCGGTTGAGAGTGACGAATAGGTCCGCTAGGTAAAGAAGATTACGGAGGATCTTATGAAGTTGGTGTTTTGGGAAGTCGGTGGTTGATCTTGAATGGTGCATGGCGGAAAACATGAGGCCTTTTGATGACGCTTATTGGTAAAGGTGAGCTGCAGTAGGGGGACCTTGATGTTCGTAAACAGCCTATGCCTATGCCGCTGTCTTTTCTTTTCTTCTTATTTTATGTTTTCTTACTTTTTTAATAACCAATCGAAGCTGCTTTCTTATTTGTCTATTTCACTATACTCAATGTCTGTTTAAAAAAACAAAAATTGAAAATAAACTACTGTTGCTAACTAAACTACTTGCCTTATAGGCAAAAATATCACTAATAGTCATTACAATGCTTAATATATATGTTTGTGTATGTATTTATATTCTTAACAGATATGTTTTAGTTTTTGGCCCACAACTCTGTTAATTATGAACGAATTTGGTTTATTAAAAAAAAACCGAAATATTCATGACCAAACTATATAAAAATAAAAATCTATAGCTTAAATAAGGGCTTAAAAAAATCAAAAATGCGTTCTGCCCGATATCTCTGTTATTATGAACCAATTTATTTAATTTTTTTAGCAAAAAAAATTCAGAAAAAATTGTCCGAGCCTTCTTTGTAAAAACGAAGTTCCTAGCATATACAGAGGCTTCAGAAACTGGAAAACCGGTTCTAAAGACCGGTTTTTAAGCATATCTCCACAATGTATGAACCGATCTAGCTGAATTTCAATAGCAAAATTCTCGAAAGTATTTCCGATTGTTTGATATATATATTATATATGCCAGTTATCGGTGGGCTTCATAAACGCCATTTCAACCGACACACGGAAGCACGGACATGGTCCTATCGTCATCGCTTTTTTGCTCTCCGACGAAAATTGTGGAAATTACTAATGTGCAGTGTTAAATTTTTCTTTCACTTTGAACTTCAATCACGACCACGCATTAGCGTTGACGAAAAATGCTCGTAAACAAATATTGTGTAGAAAAATGTCTTGTTTAAAGTTGTATAGAAAGTTTATCATAAAACGCATTTTTCACTTTTGTTTTATTGCCAAAGGTCTCCATATAGTGGCCCGTATGTGCATTGTTGAGTTTTAATTTTTTAAGTTAGATTTTTTATTTTTTGATGTTTTTAAAATTGCCAAAGTTTATTTTTTTTGATCACATTGTCAAAAACTATATTATAAAATTTCGTTTTTTTTTTGTTTTGTTTTTTGACGTCCTTTTTCGTTTACCGTTTTTTTGATTTTGGCGATTTTTTTATGTTAGCTTTTTCTTATTTTGGCGTTTTTTTTTGTTTTGATTTTTTTTTTAATTTCGACGTTTTTTTGAATCGCTAGTTATATTATTTTTTTTGGTTTGAACGATTTCTCTGTTTTTATATTCTTTAATTTTGAATATTTTTTTCATTTTGTTAATTTTATTTATTTTGTTGTTTTGGCATTTTTGCTTTGAAATTTTTTTTCTTGTTAAATTTTTCTAGTTGGTGTTCTTTTTTTCGTTTAGCGATTTTTTGTTTTGTCTATTTTTTTACTTTGGTAGTACTTCTTATTTTACCGTTTATTTCATTAAACATTTTTTATTTTGCAATAAATTTTTATTATTTTTTTTTTTAATTTTGTAGATTTTTTCCCATTTTGGATTTTTTTAATTTAGAAATTTTTTATTTAATGGTGGCAATTTTTTATTTTAATTTTTTTATTTTGTTTTAGCGTTTTTTTTGTGATTTTTTTTTGTTTTAGCGTTTTTTGCTTGTTTTGGCGTGTTCTCTTTCATTTTGAAGAACGAAAAAAATAGTAGATGCGATCTCTGATTTTTAATATTCAAAAAAAAAAAAAAAAAAAAAAAAAAAACGACAATGAAATAAAAAAAATTATTTTTTAATAAAAATTTGTATTCACTATAAATAAAAAAAGCACCTTAAAAAAACTCAATTTGTTTACTTTTTCAACTTTGTTTCTCATTATATGCTTAAGACTAAAAAACAAAGTAATTCAAAATTTTCAACTCCTTTTTATTTTGTTTACTATTCTTTTCTTACAACTCTCTTAATTAAAAGTTAAAACAAACTCTTATCCATTGTTCTTAAACATAGTATAATTACAAATGTAGCGCGATTCAGTAACTTTTAGCGATTCAACAATCGCAAAACTTGTCAATAGCATTTGTTATTTGTAGTAAAGATTGTACGATTTATTTAGTACTTTTAAACGATTGTATAACTATTGTTGTCGTGTGTCAGCTCTCTAAAAGGAAATGCAAAAAAATAAAAATTGAGACATATCGAAATTTTTTAACAGTTTTAAGACTATGATTGATTAAATTATGTCTTTGATATTGGTTAAGATATGTTTCTGTTAATATTTTATTTTTTTTTTTTTTAAATTATTACTACTCCTAAAATAAGATTCGCAAACGTTGAAGCACGAACTATAACCTTGGAATCACAGATAACAACCGCAGAAGAACGACTAAATCATAGGGTTGACTTCTTGGCTACTTTTTTGTCTGTCGCCAAATTGTTCAACAAAAATCGCCAAAATTAAATTTTATATATTTTTTTTATGAAAAACTCAAAACAACTAAAATATTTAGTGCTTCAAATTTTATATAATTTTAAAATGTAAATTCAGCTTCAACAAAGTCAATGATAATTTCAGTAGCTAATAATAATTGAATAACAAAAATATTAATTTCAATAAACTTTTCTGACATACATAACTCAATTTTAGGTCAACAATTTTAAAAATTTATTTAAATTTATTATATTTTTTTAACAGAATAATTCTAAAACCATTTGTCCTATTAAACTTATAAATTGTTTCGAAGAATTAATTTATTCATGAACGTTTTCTTTCCATTATGGCCCATAAAATATTAATATTCATATTTGAAAGATGATGGAAAACAAATTATCAAACATTTATTGAAGATATTTATAAATTAAGGATCTTGATTTTGTTAGTGGGGGTTCATTAACAGCAATTTTTCTTGCTGCAATTTTGAGTTCGTAGACGAGAGAGGTGAAGTGAATGTAAATGTTTAGTATTCTCTTCTCTATCCTACGAACTTAGAATTGTAGCAGGAATAATTGCTGTGTGTGATTCCCGACTTAGATTAGGGGTTTTTACAAACTCTTGCTTCGTGCCTTTAACTTTAATAATTTAAAGGTATTTCTGAAAATACGTTGAATTTCAAGTTTGAATAAAAATTAATATTCATTTGAAAAAAAAAAGTGATACTTTGTCAATTTCATATCAAATGTTATTCCTAAATAATTCTTAATCCAAAAATAATTTAATACTTAAAGATAAAAATTAATGACATATTCTCAATTTGATACCAAATGCTTTTGTTAAATCAGGCTATATTTAAGAAAGTAGTAAACATTTAACTTCAGTTAATTATAAATTTAAGATAAAACGTTTGTATTTAAAAATGGATTTTAAAATTGCTTATAAACGTCTTATGCCAAGGACAAAATATCATTAATGGTTTTTTGCAATTACCAGAATGATAATAATCATGCACAAACACAAAAAAATGTTTACTCTATATTTTTTGCAATTATTAATTTAATTAATTAAATCCTAGCTTAATTCCCTTAAATCTTAATTCTGAATTAAGAAATAATAGTTTTTCATTCAATACTACCATTCCCAAAAATATAATTCAATAGCTTAATTCAAAGGCTTTTGTTTGAATAGAATTATTTCTTTATTGAATTAATTCTTAAAGAATTCATTAAATTTTTGTTAATGCAAATCATTTCCAAATTGAATGAAAATATTTTTCTTTTATTCAATTTGTAATATTTTGTGTTTTATTCTTTTACAAAATGAATTAACAAATATTTTCTAAAGCTAATTTGTAATAGATTTGAAGTGAAGAATATTTGAATAATTCAATTGTTGAGAACCGCGCACCTACATTTGAGAACCGCCATTTTGGATAAAAAAATACTAAAAATAGATGTAAGCTATTTAAGAAAACGTAATAGTTTTAATATGCGAGTACCTATTTAATAAAGTTTTAAAAATTAGCCAAATAAATCGCCACCTTGTTAAAAATCGCCATGTCGCAAAACGGAAAATTCAGTCGCCAAGAGCAATTAAAAATCGCCACATCTGACAGCTCTGATTGTTAAAAGTGTTAAAGAATAACAAATCGAAAATTTTGTTGTTTTCTATTTTTAACCATTCGATTATCGTTAAAAAAATTTACTGAATCGCACTACTGGTCTTATTTACTTTTGTACAGAAAAAACAATAATGACACTGTTTTGTATTGAGAGAAATGTGTGATAGGCCTGAGAAATTAAAAAAGTTTTGTTTTGTTTGTGATATATATATATAATTATATGTGAGTTTTGTATATTTATTATGGACCAAGAATTTTAAAAATGTTTTAAATGATATACAAATTTGTATGTCAGAGATGCCTAATTTAAAACTCAGCATCTCCTTTGCTATGATTAAATTTGTATTTAAATTGGACTAACCAATAGAAATTTCCATTGTTCAGCATCATGGCCTATATAGTATAAAGACTTTTTTTTATCTAATTTATTAAAAAAATTTTGTCCTTCTCCTTAAGATACTCGTTAAGGATTTCATTTATTTAAAATGTATCAGTAAAGTATTATAGATAATTTAATACCTCAAACTTACCTTTTTATTTGTTCTACCAACCTCTTGAAATAAATTCTACACGTACAATTATTTTTCTTTAATTGTAATTAAACACCAAACACTATACTCATTGTAATTGTAAAGCCCTAAAAATGTTGCATTGTAATTTGATGTGACACACTCGTTAAAATTTCAATGACCTAAAAAAAAAAAAAAAATAAAAAAAAAATTCTAACAAAAAATAGTTTTATGATTCAACTTACTGATTTATAAGTCCCACTCATTTTAAACATCCTTAAACACTATTGAAATACAATACAAACAACACTTGTGCACACACATACACAGACACATTAAAACAACTAAACACAAAAGACTGATAGAGAGAAAGAAAGAAAGAAAAAATTGAAAACAGCAGCATAGTTTTTATTGTGTATTTTAAGGATCCTGTATTATTTACAGTTTCCGGATGGTGGAAGTAGAGAAATGCCAGCCATAGAAATATGAAACGGAGAAGGAAGAAATAATGTGAGGGTGGGGGTAGAAGGGGCGTGAGTATAAGTGTGTGCGTCTATTATTATGTATTTTGAGTGAATAGAACTGTAAAATAGTACTATTGGTTTTTGTTACTGTTGTTGTTGTATTTATGACAAACTTCCGTTTTCAATATTTCCTATCCCTGAAGGTCATTTAAACAGTTTATATTTTTTTCTTGGTATCTCTTATGGGTATGTTTGTTGTTTATTTATCTAACTGTTTTATTTATAATAGAAGCGTTTGTATGTACATTTGTTTGTTTATTTGTTTGTTTGTATTTTAGTTTTATTTAACAAAGTTTAACTAAGTATTTTATCTTCAATCTATTGGAAATTGCTATGTGTTTGTTTGCTTGTTTGTTACGTGTATATTATATTATGTCCTGCAATAGTTTCTATTTACATTTTTAACAATTTTTATATTAAAAAAATTTTTTGTTACTTTTATTCAGTTTTATTTCTGTTCTACTTTGTTTTGTCATCCATTTGTCAAATAAGTTTTATTGTAAATTTCTGCAATAATAAAATAGTAGTTTTATTTTATTTTTTTTTTTGTTTGCTCAATTTAACATTTAGTTTGATGTTTGAAGTGTTATACTTGAGTTTTCGTTTGTACTTTAGGTTTCCATTTTTCTGGGTGTTTTTTTCTATTGAACACTTGGTTAGTTGTTCATCATAATCCTGTTGCAAATATACATGTAGTTAGGAAATTTCTCATTGAAATAAACACACTCAAAGCAAGAATATAAAAAAAATATTTTTTGGTGTATTTATTACAGGATATAATGTTTGTATGGTTTTATGGAAAGAAATACACAATGGGATGAAAGTAAATTTTTTATAATTAATTTTAAATTTAAAATTTTATTAGAAATATTTTTTTATTGAACGAATTATATTCTAAATAAGAAGAGGTACATTAATATGTTTTCAAAATCTAATATTTAAGCCGCTACTACGACAGCGGTCTTGCAAGATTCCTATCTAGACCAGAGTTAGGTTTTACGATATTTTTTTATTGAAAGAAATCAAAATATATTTTAGTAAAGCCGAATCTATATACCCACCATCTGTAACTTTTTAAAATTTCACCTTATATGAGGGATAGGCAGTGAAGCGGGCGTATTACGCCTAATCCTTGAATTATCTGTACAAAATTTCGTTCTCGTACATGTTTTCGTTAAAGAGATATTAGCAGAAATGTATGAATTGAAGTTACAAGGGACACCCTATGTTTCTATTATTTGGCCCATAAATTATTTATTTTTTATTAATCGTTTTTTTTTTTTTTTTTAATTTTTAATACCAAACAAACCTTATATAAGATAAATATTTGAAAAAAATTTCATCTCGCTGTTGAAGGTGGACCCCTCCGAGCCCTATCCTACTTTTTTGGGGTTTTAAACCAATTTTTTATGGTGGGTCTAATAACTTTTATTATACCTGAAAAAATTAGTACCATTAATTTGCTTATATTTGGTACTATTCTCAGTCACTATGTTGTAACGTGGAAATAATATAAATAAATATAAACAAGGTTTGTTTACTGTCGGGGTGATTCAAACAAGACAAGAACATGCCATATAATTCTCGGAAATTATTGTACATAATTGAAGAGCCGACTAGATTTTGCGAAAATGAAATTAAGTTGTATTTTTCAAGACATTTGATCACAGTTGGCTAGTTTTTCTCACGAGTGGTTTCATGCTGCTCGTTCTCACGAGTGATTTTGGTTGCTCGTTCTTACAGTTGACTTCGATTAGCTGTTCTCACGATTGACTTCGGCTGCTCGTTTTCACGTGTGGATTCGTGCTGCTTATTCTCACAGCTGACTTCGGTTGCTATTTCTCACCGTTGACTTCGGTTAGCTATTCTGTCGAGTGATTTCGGTAGCTCGTTCTCACGAGTGGCATTGTGCTGCTTGTTCTCACAGTTAATTTCGGTTAGCTGTGACTTCAATAGTTTGTTCTCACGAGTGGGTGCTCGTTCACACAAATAATTTTGGTTGCTGCGCGTTCTCACAGTTGACTTCGATTAGCAGTTCTCACGAGTGACTTCAGTTGCTCGTTATCACGAGTGGCCTCGTGCTGCTCATTCTCACAGTTGATTTCGGTTAGCTGTTCTCAAGAGTGCCCTCATGCAGCTCGTTCTCACAACTGGCTTCGGTTAGCTGCTCCCACAAGTGACTTCATGTCGCTTGTTTTAGTAGAATATTAACCCGCGAAAGTACATGGTAACAGTAGTTTGAGAATAAGCTAGACATCAGCTTTAAGAAACCATTATTGTAGAAAAATAAACGATCTTCGATCCCCGAAGTTGCCACCTGCACCAGAAGCTGATTCCACCGTAAACCCGAACAGCCGAGAGTGTCGAAGCCAAACGTAGAACGCTGATTCTATTTCTACTACTGAACCGAGACTGTTATAAGCCGAATAGCAGAACCAATCTTATTATAAACCGAAAACCGAACCTAATATAAGCCGAAGAACTGTAATAAGCCTAGTTGAAGAGGAAGAAAGAACCGTAATAACTCTAGTTGAAGATGAAGAGATTGAAGCCGGCGTTATCGTTATCTCATATTAAATATTTTTTATTTGAAATAAATACTCAATACAGATAATAATTATTTTAGCCCTCAGAAAGGCTAAATCAAACTTCTTATTACTTAAGGTTTGTGAATCCGAAAGTAGACTCTGGAGGCGACTAAGTTACCTTAGCCGACGATAAAACCACGTTATAATGTGCTAGATTTTGTTGTAATAGCACAAATAATTTTTCTTAAAATAAAACTTGAACAAAATTCGTGTAAACACATTTGCTATTTAAATTGTGAAATGTAGTTTCTTGAGTCATAAATAATACAAAAAGTTCACAATCACCGAAAGGAACTCTAAAAATAAAAAATTTAAGGGAAAATCTCTTCTTCTCTGGATGGAATGTGACTCATTTATTTAATTGCTCAGTATCTTTTATCAGAAAAGATTAAAAAAAATCAAAATTATATAATATACTTTGGGTATGGCAAGACATTTGTAGATGTGAGGAAAAAAGCACTTTATTCATAACAAACGACATCTAAACAGAGAAATATACGAAAATGAGAGCTCTCGGAAATTACTCATATTTATCATTAAAAAGCACAATGAATTTTAATTTCACCGGTCTGATCTCGCTTCTTATCATTGCAACAACAATAGTAACTAAGTAGTCAACTAAACTGTCCAAAACTCAGTTGATTTCAAATGTTTTTGGTCAAAGTAAAAAGTATTTAAAAAAATATTTAAAACTTAATAAAAAATAAAATAGCTTGTTACCTGATTTTTGATATTTAAAAATATTAAAGAAAATGTAGAAAAATATCCCTTTAAGAAAAACTACTTAAAGTCCTCTTGTTATATTTTCACTTATTCACAGCCATATATGTATTTCATTTTATGTTTTAAGGTAAATTATAAACAAATTTAAAAAGTACTGTTAGAAGTAAAAGTGTACAGCAAAATCGCCTGTTTTAAACTCTTACTCACTAACAAAAAAGTGCCCGCTTATGGTTTCTCATCCACATAGAACCATAAATTTTTGATTTCATGATTCTAGGTTAATTACTATAAAAAACTCAAAATATACCATTAGAATAACGTAATAGTACTAAAACGTTCTTTCTTATTTGTTCTCATGCCCTCAAAGCAGCGTATATTTAAGTTTATAGTATACGAAATACAGAAAGTACCATTTAAGGGACAAAAAAGTACCAGCAAGTCCCGTTTTTATGGATTCTAACTCAAAAATATATAAAAAAGTATCATAAGAGTTTGTTCTTTGTTACCATTAGGACCATTAGTACCACATAATTTTGATAACTAACTTAATCAGAATCATATTAGCTAACTTTTATTCTATAAGTTTATCATTATAAAAATAGGTACCAATATTAAGCAAAAAGTACCAAGCTTCATTTTCCTTACTAGTAAAAATCCGCTGAACTTGAATTTTAAATAGGAGCCAACGATACAAATCTGATTTAAATTACCTAAGAAATAGTATGTTTTAAAAAAGTACCCAACCTATTTTATATATTTTTGGTACTTTTTTTCCCATGGATGTAACAAAAATTCTATTTTAATGAATTTGAAAATTGTAGTGGGATTCAAAAATAAAATACTCAAATGTTTATGTCAACAAAAAGAAAAAAAAGAAAATGTTTTATGGAAAAAAGTACCAAAAGTAGGTATGATTTTTATCCTGTGAACGCTGGAATTTTCAAAAAAGTACGATATGTTACGAATACGAGTATGACGTAAATTATATTTCTATGTTACTGGTTTAAAAGATACATACCAACAAAATACAAAAATATACCTATTTTTTTCTTTAAAGGAACTAAATTCAAAAAAGTATCGGGTACTTGAATAAATAACGATTAGTACTAAATTTGTATACCCTACACAACCATAGGTGGCTGGTGTATTATGCGTTTGTTCTGATGTTTGTAACGCATAGAAAACATTATTCAACATCCACCTTAAGGTATACCAATCGACTCAGAATCACTTTCTAAATCGATCTAACGATATCCTTCCGTCCGTCTGGCTGGCTGGACGGCTGGCTGTCCATGTAAACATTGTGCAAAAAGTACAGGTCGCAATTTTGAAGATAACTCAATGAAATTTGGCATGTGGGACCTTTATGATACAGAGACGAAGCCTATTGGTTATGATCGGTCCATTATTTCACCTATACAACCCCCATACAAATGTCCCCCCGGAATTGAGTCTCAACACTCAAAAATGCCTCAAAAATAAGAATATTTTAATGAAATTCGGTGCAAAAAAGTTTTGTACAAGTATCAATCTTTGTACCAAATTTTATGAAGATCGCTCCACGATTAACCATAGCTCCCATATAAACCCCTGTTCCGAAAATCACTTTAACGTGAATAAATCCCATACTAATGTTAGTATAAAGTTAATATTCAACACAAATAAGTTTTATATAAGTAGAAACACCATTAACAAATTCTATTAGAATCGGTCCATAATTTACCATAGCTCCTATATAAAACCATGTTCGATAATCGCCCTAAAGTGCATAAAATCAAGTAGATATTAGTATCAACGCATTATTCTGTATTTGTAGGGTATCATATGGTCGGTCTTGACCGACTATACCTTTTTTTCTCGTTTTGTATAAGTTTAGGGGATAACATTTGAATTTCTCAAAATCTGTTCTAAATGGAATTTAAAGTCCAAGTTGCATAAATCTAACTTTTGTCGTTTGGGCTGGACAATGTTAAATGAGCCAATCAGTTACTCAGCAAAGTTAGTCTTTTATATACATGTATATTTAAGTATAGGTACATTGAATTTTCTTCTAGTTTACCTATTTAATTAAATTTTTCTCGCTCCCAACCCATAGTGCCAATCATCTATGTGTGTATATTTAAGTACAAAACTTAAAAAAGTACTTGTACAATTTATTTCTAAGATTTCAACTAACAATATTGCTTTCAATATTTTTTTGTAACAATTGATTTGATATATTTTTTACTATTCCTAAAATTTAACTCTCCCCACTGACCCTCCTTTAATGCTAGAATGATGAGGAGTATTAATTTTTATATATATTTTTTTATATATATTCACATTCATTCATTTAGTTTTTTTTGTTGCCCCTTCTATTCTATTTTGTATTGTATTGGTTTTTACAATTATTGCTGTTGCTATTGTTATTGCTTTTTGCCATTGTTGTCGTTATTGCTATCGCTGCCTCTGTTAGAGAGTTGAAGACTTGGAGCCCACTTATCTCAACTTGTCGTTCCTGTTGTCATGGATTTTTTCAGTTTTAAAGTACTGAACAAATACTTGACTAATTCATTCATTCATTCATTCCTCCTCTTCTTTTCGCTTGTGTTGGTTTGATGGAGAGTTTTCCTAAAAGTACCATGGTGTTGTTGTGTATGGAGTACGATATAACAGGATTTCTATCATTGTAAATGACAGCATGAACTTTATTTTAGTAGTCTCCTTTTATTGTATGTGTTTCTGTTTTTTTTTTATTGTCCTGCAATCCAACAGATTTTCTATGAACCAATATTGTCAATATTGTACAAGTGCGTAAGATTGTTTGCATTCATGTGTGTAAATTGACAGTGACAATGTAAAATGGTCAATATAAAGTTTTGTTTCTTTGTTTTTGTTTTTTTTTTTTTTTGTTTTTTAATTTGTATTTTAGTGCTTTTTTTTCGTTTAATTTATGAAAGAAATTATTTTGGATAAATGATTAAATAAGAAAATACTCAATAAGTTTAAATGAAAAGTAAACTTGAATATATACATATGTATACAATGTATAAATATAAGTACTTATGTATACTATACATGAGTACTTAACTGTAGATTGAAATTGTCTAATAAATGAAAAAGTACGTGAAGATTATGAGGTCATTAACGAGGAGTAAAAACAACAAATTCATTAGTTAGCAAAAAAATTAATTGAGCTGGAAAATATCTTGAGAATGAAGAAGATTTCCATTTAACTGCAAAGATTATTGAATTCTTGGATTTTTCTAAACCTACTACCACAGCTGAAGAAGATGGACTTGAAGTCGATTTCGATAAAAAAAAAATGCGATAAGTATATGGACAAAGAAAAACAAATTGAAAGAAATATTAATTCCACTGTTGGGAGAAATGGATTATTCCGAGAAAAAGTAGCTGAAAGAGGTAGTCCAAAAAAAAGAAGGTGATTTCTATCAGGCAGAATATGAAAAAAAGAGTATGAAAAAAATGTTGATGAAGGAGTAAACAATAAAGCAGAAGAAAAAAAACATGTGACAATTTTAAGAAAACAATTCGAAAATAAAGTAAAAAAGAAAGGTAAAAGTATAAACAGAAAAATGTAAAAAATCAGTGCAAGAAACATTGCGAAACAACATGATGAAATAACTAGAGATGCTAAAAAAGAGCAGTAAAAGAAGGAAAATAATTAAAATTATTACAGGTGTATAAACAATCCTTGTTTTTCACACTTATGTGTGATAAAGCTATATTCACATTTGTCTAATATTTGACCAAATTTGCGTAACCACTAGTTTTGCAAACAAATTGTTTGCCGTTGTTTGATCTTGCAAATGTTTCGTAAGAGATAACAGCGTTAAAAAAAGATTTGGTAAAATGGTCGTTGTGATTAATGATAAGTAAATAATATTTTTCCATTAAAATAAGTTAGAAAATATTTTATATAGTAGTTACGTCATTTTGGTCAAATATTTGACTAGTCTGAATATATCGTAAGAGTAATCGAAGGGTCCATTTGTTTTATAGATATGATAAGTACTTAAAATCTTTTAATCTAGTTAGTTTAAAGATTATGCACGTTAATGTAATTTACGGAAGAGGGGTTTATATGGAAACTATGGTCAATTATGAACCGATCTACATGAAATCCGGCACAAAGATTAACACTTATATAAAACTTCTTTGTATCGAATTTCATTAAAATATTGCCATATGTAAGGCATTTATGATCACTAAACATCTATTCCGGGAGGATATTTGGGGCTAGGTGAAATAATGAACCGATCATTACCAATTTCAATAGGCTTCGTCCTTGTGCCAAAATAACTACTTGTGCCAAATTTCATCGAGATATCTTTAAAATTGCGACCTGTACTTTATTCACAAGGTTTACATGGACAGCCAGCCAGCCTACCAGACGGACGGACATCGTTAAATCGACTCAGAAAGTGATTCTGAGTCGACCGGTATACTTCAATTTGTGTCAAATTTCATTAAAATTCCTATTACGGGAGGACATTTTTTATATAGGGACAAATGGAAATAATAGAATGATCAATACCAAATTTAATTGGCTTGTATAATATGATTATTTGTACTAAATTTCATCGAGATATCTTTAAAATGTGATCTGTACTTTGTTCACAACGTTTATGCTGACAACCAGCCTTCTGGACAGAGGGACATCGTTAAATTTACTCATAAAGTGAATCTGGGTCGAAGATAATAAAAAAAGCTTGTTTTAAACTGTTTAAGGAAAAAAAATTTCAAAAATTCACTTTTTGATGAAATGCGTCGAAGTTTTGTTTTTTCAAAACTTCAGAATATTTGCAAATTAAAACTATTATTATTTTTTAAATAAAGGGTTTTAAATATATATATTAAAGTGTCTTTATTTAATTTACGTGAGCTAGACTATTTTTAAAATTCCTTCAAAGATATGGTTTTCGATCAACAATATCAAATAATAATAACAATTTTTAACTTTTTGTAAAAAAAAAAATTATAACATACATATGATAGAATTTAAAAAATTTTTTATTTTCGCGAAATTAAAATTTTAGTAAAACTTTCAATGATTTTATTTTAAACAGTATTTTATTAAAGTTTGAATATTTTGGACATTTTCCATCGTAAAATATATTTTAGGGCATCATTGGAAAGGTCTCATTAAATACTATTGACATGTGCATTCATTTAAACTTTTAGTTGCACAAATAATATTTTGGGATTTCCGGTGCATAATTGGTTACGTTAAATTTAAGGCAAATAAACGGTTAGTTAAGGAAAAATGTCCTCAAAACCATAAATTGATTAAAAAAGCTGTAAATTCGTATAAAATAGTGACTAAATTTCAAAAACTCCTTTTCGTTCAATTATTATCGGGATTTTAAATGAACTTATTATGTGTTTCATAAATTTATAAATAGAAGTATTTCCATGCGACTTATTTGCAAAAATTTCTAATTTAAACTTTTGGGAACTAAATGCATAAAATTTACCCTCTTGCTGTTAATGGGTTAACTACATATTATCTTCAATTGGATCAGGATAGATCATTCCAATGGTACATTAAAACCTAATATATTTTTAGAAATATCCGATATATATAAAATTACATATTTGAACCAAGAAAATATGATAAAAAATATTATTAAGATATTAATGTTCCGCGACTGAAAAGAAATTATTTAAATGAATATTTGGGGTCGTAGTATGCCTCTATTATAATTTGAAGTTCATTTTCTATTATAATTTGAAGTTCATTTTGGGAATCATATATCAATTTTCTTTTCAAAAGGGAAACATTTGCCACTTTTTTTCTTGAGCCACTTTAATATATATTATTGCTCAAATTTACACATAATTCTTACTTAAAGCATAAACAATCATTAAATTTGATGAAGGATATAAAAAGATTATAAAAAAATATAAGAGTTATTTAGAGTTATTTAATAGATTAAAAAATAATTAGAGTCTATTTTTTGCCAAAGTATTAAAAAAAGTGTCTGATTTCCTGTTATTACTTCAATTTCAAAGAGTTTTCAATATTAACGTAATTTAATTTCTTAAATAAAAATAAAAAAATTATAAAAATTATTCGGAAAATTTAAAAAACAACTAAGGTACAGGAAAATTAATTTTTTGGAACCAATATATTATGTTAAAAATCCTCCAGATGGCGCTAATTATACAGCATTTTTAGATTTTAATACAAAGATTAAATGAGTTTGATGGAGTATAAAAAAAATATATAATATTTTTTTATTAATTCTGAAATTTAGTATTGTTTTTTTTATGTATAAAAGAAGAATATTTCTATTTTTTGCCACATATGTTAAAATATTTCGTGATTAATAAGTTATTGAAGATAAAATGTGGGTGCGGAAATTCAAATATTATTTAAAAATGATAGGGCTTGAGATAGGTAGATATGCCCTTGCTCTTATTAAATTAAATATTGTCTGACCCATAAAAAAACTATTTCCAACGGCTATCGCAAATTTTGATACTGTTTTGACCAGTATTTTAACTTTGTATATATTAACTTTGGGTCTAAAGTAATATATGTGCCAATTTTCAATTTTCTGTGACACCTCCTTCCATTTTTATAAAATTAAAAAGAGTATGTTAGCCAGAAATTCGTTTTCACATTTCAGGATATATGGGAGGTAAGGGCGTTCTTGCTTCTATTCAAATAAAAATTGGCAGACTCAAAAATAATCTATATTTAAATTTTTGGTGGAATTCTGACCCATATTCGAGCAGTAAATCCATTTTTTAATAACATAATATATGGGAGGTAGGCGTGTCCTTGCTTCGATTAAAAAATAATTTAGCATATTTATAAGCAAGATATTTTCAATGGCTACCACAAATTTTGATAAAGTTCAGACCAGTATATTAAAAAAAATTTAATATTTTTTAGGATATATGGGAGGTAGGCGTGTCCTTGTGCGAAAATTGCGTATTTATTCATTCTAGACCTAAAGTAATATGCGTACCAAGTTTCAGTTTGCTACCACATCTTCTTCTATTTTTGCCCCACCGTTGTATGGGATCAAAGCACTGTGTTACTTCAACAATATAGAAATTAAAAATAAAAAGCCAATTTTATTTTTTTTTATAACCTTCTGATATTTAAAATAGTTTAAATGTATTTTTAAATCAACACCTCGGGGTATACATCTCGACACATTGTCAATTTTTGTTTCGATTTAACAATGTTTGTCTTTCCATTTGTTAAACGTATTAAACTCAATTTGTTAAACGTATTAAACTGTTAACAATTTTCAGACGGGGTCAGGTCAGGTATTTTATTCAATTTCTGCACGGGTCACAAGAATGCACTTTAAGAATTAACGCCAAGTCTATGGTATGAAATAGTATGTCAAATCCTGATTTCCGCATATTTTCAAATAAATAAATTAAAAAAAAAAAAAAAAAAAATTATCTGCTTTTTATTTTCAATACTTCAGTACTTACTTGTAACCGATAATGTAACTAGTTACTATTCATTTTGCTAATAATTACTTCTGTAATACTTTGAAACTAATGAGTGATTGAATACCTACAAAGTAATTAGTTCTTGTAACGACATCTAAGTAATGACTTTCTAAAATGCCTACCTGTAATAATATAGAGGAAGTAGTTGCCTCTAATGACATCACCGTGTTAAAATAATGAGTTATTCATCTAATATGAAAGTAGTGTAAAGCCATTATATTAGCTTCTTATCTCATTACATGGCAAGCAAAGTTTTTGCTGGGTAGTAGAGACTTGAAAAATCATTATATTTTTGGGACAAAACTTTTTAGCAGTTGATATATCTTTTTCATGAACGAAATATAATTTAGAAATGTAGTGCAATAATGCCAAACAGTTTTAAGTAAACTTAACGCTAAAACATTTTTTTTTTTTTAATTTTAATTTTTCATTATTTTATTTTTTTTAATGGGATTTTTTACTTTATAACTTATTTACTTATGGGATAAAAAATTTCTGGTCATAAAAAAATATTTTAGCAATAAAACTGTAATTTCTAACCACTTGGTCCATCTTACATAAGAGTTTACACACGTGTCAGGGAATATTCGAGTTTATGTGTGTTATAATTTCATAACTATAAATTTTTGAATAATATTTCTAATAGCTTAAATATAGTGCATTTCGCTAACCCAATGTATTGATATAAAATAAAAGCAATGAATAAAATTAAAAAATGGACAGACCAACATACACAGATTCACTTTTATATAGATAGCATTTAACTCGATCATACAGTACTCCTATATATCCCAGATAAAAATGGTAGCCTTTTAATTTAGAGAAAACAAAATGAAATACGAAAAGTGAAAGAACCAATAAAGTTTAACTATGATTCCTAATTCCCATGAAAAGTTATAGTATTGCTGTTCTGTCGGCATTAAGAACAAAAACTTTTTAAATATTTTAGTTACCAATTTATTCAAAAACTACAAAATCATTTCTATTATTATATTTTAGTTGAGAAGAATTTGCTAATAGTGCTTGTGGATTCTCAACACAGAACCATATATCTTTTTTCTTTCAGGTTTGAAAGTTAATTATTATTACAAAAAATTCAAAGAGTAATAATATAATAACGATAAGTACTCTCTTATGGATTCTCATTCTCTTAGGACCATATATTTTTAATTTCATAATTTTAGCTTAAATATTATAGAAAATTCAAAAAAATACCATTAGAAGAACAAAAAAAAAGTACCAAAAATTCCCCCTCTTGAATTTTTACCCACATCAGGTCCTACTTTTAATTTCATATTTCTAGGTTCAATATTATAGAAAATTCAAAAAGTACCATTAGAAGAACAAAAGAGTACCACAAAATATCCTCTTGTGAATTCTCACTCATTTTGGACTATATGCACTTAAGTTCATGTTTCTTGGTTTAATATAATAAAAAATTAATTACTTAATTTGAATAAAATTTAATTTCCCGATTTTATACCCTTTATGGTACTTTTTATTCCCCTTGGATGTGACGAAATTGTATTCCTATGAATTTCTAAATTGTACTAATTGAATGTTAAATATTTATATGTATGTGTCAGTAAAAAGAAAAAAATACTTTGTGAAAAAGTACCAAAATCAGGTACGATTTTTACCCCTTAAACATTCGAATTTTTAAAAAGTAGCAAACTTGTATTCACCAATTTACGATTAGGTACTAATTTAATGCATATTTTATTTCTGTACTTACTGGATTAAAATATAGATAGTTTGCCAATAAAGAACCAAATTACAGTTTCTACCCTAAAAGAGCCGAATTTCAATAAAGTACCAGTCACCTATCCGATTTTCTTTTAAAATGATTAACGATAACTATTAAACTTTTTTTTGTATCTCTATTAGTTTAGAAGATATAAAATTACCGATTTTAACAGTTTTTTTTTATTCGGTAGGATACCAATCTACAGTCTATATTTCATCTTTCTAGCTTTAACCGTTTAGTCTGTGCGATGATGAATCACCAAGTAAGTCAGTCAGACAGTCAATCACTCAGTGACGTTACTCTTTTATATATATAGATTAGAAAATATACAATTTTTGGATTTTTTTTTTTTTATTTAATTATTTCCTCTAAGTCTTTAATTATAAATCTATGGTATTATTTTTATTTTTTAACTAAGTAGATATTTTAAATTTGATATTTAATATTACACAGAAATTAAATAACAAAGATTAATGACTTTTAAAAGTAAAAAGTAAAATATGATAAAATAAATTTTAAAATATAAAAACATCTTAAATTACCTCAGGCTTTTCTAAGTTTTCTTAGACTTTTTGTTTTGTGTTTAATTTGAAAAATAAAGCAGCTACAAATATTTTGTTTTGTACTTTTTTTTTGTGGAACAATAACAAATTATTTGTTAAATTTAAACTCAGAAAAAAACAAAAAAAGTCCAGAAATATGTTATAAAAATCTGATGTTTATTACTTTATATTTTTTGTATGCAGAAATTTTCAGATTTTATTTAAAAATAACTTTTGAATTAATTAACTTTTAAAAATTTAATACAAAATACAATTGAGAATGTAGCAAACAATGTTAAAAATATTGCATCGTAAATTTAAAACATTTAAGGCTTTCATAATTTCTTTATTATTATATTGACTTATTTAAAAATGTTTTAAAAAATCCCATTATTTTGATATTTTATTTAATTTTTTTAATTTTTAAATCCAAAAAAAAATGTTGTTTAAATTTTCTATTTCTATCACGTGTGAACAATATGACCAAATTTATTTAACTCACTTTTATTTAAGACTTTAATTAATAAATTGTAATTGAATCCTTTTCAGCCCCCCACTACCATGTGGTTTTTGTTTTTGTTATTTTTTTTTTTTTATTCTGAACAACCTGTATGTATTCTCATTCATTCAAGTGCATAAAACTTGTTGTTATTTTTGTTAAATTCTTTATTTTTGTTGTTGTTTATTTTAGTCCTAAATATACTCAAGCATATAAATTTTGTTTCATATAAATATGTATTAAGTATAAGTTTGTACTCTTTAATATACTATAATTTATAGTTAAATTTATTATAGAGCAAAAGAAAAGAAGGAAAAGCAAAAAATACGTTAAAAAATATATATTTAAAGCTATAAAGGTTTAGGTAAAATAAACAACCTTTAATACTCTTAAAAATGTTGATGTAGGTTTCAAGGATAATAACAAATCATAAAAGAGAAATTGTTTTATATGAGGAAAGCTAATAACTAAAGAGAGTTTTAAATCATATGAAAACTTTTAATAAGAGATTTTATTGCAAATAAAGCTTTTTATTTTTAAAATACAGAAAACAGCTGTTTGTTCTATTTAATCCCAAAAAAATTTAATTTCTCTTAAACATTTTTCCTATACTCTTTAAATTTTCTTTTATATCATTTTTCTCACTCTTAATATTACTTTTTGTTAAAAATTTTTTGTAATCTGAGTACGTAGCTGTTTGGTTTGTGTTTTTGGGTTTTCTAAGAAAATGTTCCAGAGAATTTAATGCTAGTGAGCGTGTTTGTATATGTCCCGTTTTTGTTGCTGTATTTTTTTTTCTAATAAATATTCTCTACCATCTGGGATTTAAAATAATAAGGAAATAGTTACAAACATATACACACATACATACATATATAAATGTATGTATATTTGTATTGCTATATATTCCAACAGCTGTATTTTCCATGTTTTTGCTGCTGTTATAGTTAAAATAACAATATTTTACCTTAAGCATGATTACTAATAATTTTCTAATACATAACATGTTTTTGTTGTTACTTAAAATACATAAAACATTATTTTAAATGTTATATTTAGTGTTATTTTTTTTAAAATATTAAAATTAATTTAAATCCAGAATTATTTATAAATATGTATAAGGATAGTATATAAGTTTTTAAAAGTTTCAAGTAAACAGAAATTACATCTATTAAGTTACCATTTTTATATTTTATTTTTATATTTTTACAGGAATGTTCACAAATAACAAATTGTACTTGCGATATATGGATTTAAATTTTATGTCTTAAAAAAATCTTAAAAAGTGAATTTTTAACCTTGAACTAAAACTAAAAAGAACTAAACTGCAACGAATTTAAAAATTTTGAAAAATTTAAAATTTTTTTATTATTTTTTTTGCGTTTATTTTTTTGTTTACTTTCTATAATTTATTTTATAAAATTCTTAGCTGCTTAGTAAATTTGAACAATAAGAAATTGTGGTATGAAATCAATATATTTTAGAAATGCTTTAAAGATCCGATTAACTTATAACTTTGGAAAAAAGTGTTTAAAATATTAAAAATCTATTTACTTGAAGTAAATATGCGTTTGTGCTGATGTTTGTAACGTACAGAAAAAATTATCTGATCCCCGTCTGTAAGTATACCAATTGACTCAGAATCATTTTCTGAATCGATTTAACGATGCAAAAAAGTTCTGACCATAGCCCATCCGAAAATCACTTTAACGTGCATAAATGCCGTACAAATGTCAATATCAAGTTATTATTCTATACAAATAAGTTTTGTTTAAGTTGGAATCACAGTGCCAAATTTTATGAGGTTCGGTCCATAATTTTTAATAGCTCCCATATAAACCCATTATCGGGAATCGCCCTAAAGCGCATAAATTCATATAAATGTTAGTATTAACGTAATATTCTGTATTTGCACATTTTATTTTACGCTTAGTAAAAGTATAGATCTTCAATTGGCCACAGGACTAATATATGATCCCTCTCCGAATTTTGACGCACATGATGGTGTAGGGTATCATACGGTCGTGCTAGACTGACTATATCTTTCTATCTCGTTTTTAATTAATGTTGAACTATATCAAAGAAACTTATTTAAATTAAAATGTATTACTTGTAGTTGTTAAGATCTCAGAAACTAATTAATCCATTGAAAATTTGTAAGCAGCTGGAGGAGATAGTATTTAATAAATAACCATTTTCACAGATCATTATAAAATTATATGGTAGTCATATTATGTTCGTCCGGATGTCTTTTCGGTAAATTAACCTTTAAACCCAAATAGTGTTATATTATCTATATATATAAAAGAGTAACGTGACTGACTGACTGATTCATCATTCCACAGCCCAAACGGCTGAAGCTAGAGAGTCAAAATTTGGAACGTAGGTAGGTCTCCCACCATATAGATCCACTAAGACGGGATTTTTGGAAATTCGTTTAGGATGGGTAAAAGAGGGTAAAATCGGTAACTCTATAACTCCCAAACTAATAAAGATACAGAAAAAGTTGAATAGTTGTCGTTATTCATTTAAAAAATAATTGGACAGGTGTCTGGTACTTTTTTGAAAATCGGCCCTTTTAGGGATAAAACGGGTAAAAACTGTATTTTGGGACTTTTTTTTGTCACCATATGTATCTTTGAAACCAATCAACATACAAATAAAATTTATGCAGTATTCATAAATTATCAAAAAACGAAAAACATAAATTTGGTACTTTTTCGAAACTCGAACGTTTAAGGGGTAAAAATCGTACCTATTTTTGGTACTTTTTTCATAAAACATTTTTTTATAACCATATCAGTATTTTAATATGCGATCTCACTACAATTTAGAAACTTATTGGAATACAATTTCTGATACTTCTATGGGTAAAAAAAAGTACCAAAAAGGGGGTAAAGGAGGGAAATTACATTTTATTCAAACTTAGCAATGAATTTTCAATTATATAAAACGCAGAAATATCCTGTGGGTAAGAATTCAAGAGGATGAACTTTGTGGTATTTTTTCTTCTTCTAATGGTACTTTTTGCATTTTCTGTAAAATTTTACCTAGAAACATGAAATTAAATATGCATGGTTCGATGTGGAAAAGAATTAACAAGGGGGGACTTTGTGGTACTTTTTCGTTCTTCTAATGGTACTTTTTAAATTTTCTATAATTATGAACCTAGAAACATAAAATTAGGGACATGTGGTCCTTAGTTAATGAGAATCTATAAGAGGGGTCTTTGTGGTACTTCTTTGTTCTTCTAATGGTACTTTTTGAATTTTCTATAATATTTAAACTAGGAATTAAAAATATGTGGTCCCAAGTGAGTGAGAATTCAAGAGGGGATTTTGTTGTACTTTTTCGTTTTTCTAATGGTACTTTTTGAATTTTTTATAATTATGAACCTAGAAACATGAAATTAAGGACATGTGGTGCTGTGAATGAGAAACATGTGGCCCTGAGTGAGTGAGTATCCATAAGAAGGGATTTTGTGGTACTTTTTCGTTCTTCTAACAATACTTTTTGAATGTTCTGTAATAATTATATCCTAGAAACATAAAATTGAAGATGTAAAGTCCTAAGTGAATCAGAATCCTTAAAAGTGATTTTGTGGTTCTTTTTCTTTCTAATATTAGAAATCTAATATTATTTATGAATGAGAATTCTCAGGCTCTATTAATCACATTCCTCTATACTAAAAAATAATAGGAATACTTTGGTAGTTTTTTAACTTTCGAATGTTAAAGATGTTAAAAATTGGTACTTTACTGGCACCCTATCAAACATGTACTTTTCGATAATCCTATTTTAAATTTATTTTATAGTATGGTTTTTATAAAAAATTTCCGCTAACGAAGTAACGGGTTAATAGCTCGTCAAGATTTAAAATAATTAAACTATTTATACTAATTCTTTAAGTCAGGAGATTCATGTTCCTCCCTAATTCTTTAAAATGTTGTAAGTTTTTAATATAAATTAAGTTTATGTAAACAAATAAAAATTGTTTGGTAAATATTTTGCGAATGTATTTAGCTTATAATGACTGATATTATGTAAAATATTGATCACAAAATAAATTGTATGTTTTTTATTTATTTTGTAAATATGTATCTTCATTTATTTGTGAATAAAATCTAAATTTATGCATTAATTTCAATGAAAGATGTCTTGTTTTATTTGCAATAAATTTATCTTTATGAATAAAGAATAGAAATTTGAATTTTTTACATTTATGATATCGACGCCTCCATTCTATAACGTTCTAAGTGTATTTAGAACGTTTTTAATGTTCTTGAATTTTTGAATCCTACGTGCTCTAATTTAAATACTGTCAAAATTTGGTTAAGATGGGCCGATCCGTTCCAAAGTTATAGGCATAAATATACTTAGACTACACACATAGCCGTAAAAATTTTCCATTCTAAAATGTAGTGTACTTTTGCTTGGACAATTTTAAATTGACTTGATAACTAAGTTGACTTAGTATGTTATGGAAGGGACATGTCTTAACGTTGTGTTTTCTATGTGTATTTGGTATGTTCAGTGTGCTTTTTTTAGTGTCTGTAAGTGTAGTTAAAAGGTTTTTTCCCGAATTAAAAAAAGAATTTTGTGCGTGTAAGTGTACATAAGATGTTTTAGTTTGGAAAAAGTAGTCAACCAAATCGGAAGCCTAATTTTTGTATTTTCGGATATAAAATGATTTCGCGTGCAAGAAAGATGATAAATTTAGCACAAAATAACGTGAGAGGTATTACTTATTATATTTCCATATTATCTAATATAATTAATAAGTTTTTTATTAGGAAAAGGTGCATCAAAAAGTATAAGTTCGATGTCATATAATCGTGAGGAAAGTGTTGGTAAGAAATTCACGACTTAAGTTAAATGTTGTGCTTATTTATATTGGATTTTTTTGACAGGAAATAAAGAGCAAACTAGTCCAGCAAACGAAAAATCGTCTAAATTTGATAATGAAAATAGTGAAAATTCTGATTCACTAGGTATGTGATATATTTATATTAATATATTTAAATTTTTTTTATATTAAGTAATTGATTTTTTAGAAGCATATCCCGGGAGTGACAGCGAATATAACACATCGAATAATTCATCTGCAATAGGTATGTTTATAGACACTTTTTTATATAATTTATTTTAAGTATCGCTTCAACTTTTAGAGCCATTTCCCGGCAGTTGCAGCGAATATAATCCGTCAAGTACTTCGTCGGAAGCAGAATCAAATCCAGAGTTTAGTCCAATAACTCCAAAATTAAAAAAGAAAAAATTAAATCCGGAATTTGATACACCACCCGAAAACTATAGACGTCCATCCGAGTGGAACAAAAATAAAGCAAAATATTTAAAAAACCATGGAAAGGATCATTATAATAAAAAAGGTCAGTTTGTACCAAAGAAAGAGTTAAAAGAAGGTTGCAAAGAATCTTGTAGAATGAGATGTTAACAAAAGCTGTCTAAAGATATAAGAACACAAATTTTTCAAAATTTTTATAAAAATGGCAGCAAGGAACTTCAATGGGATTTTATAGCAAATTTAATAACACTGCACAAGAAAAAAGTTTGCACAAATATAGAAAATTCGCGAAAAAATGAGTCAAGAAAGTATTTTCTAAGTTATGAAGAAAATGGGAATGAAATAAGAGAACAAGTCTGCAAACCCATGTTTATAAATACATTGTCAATATCTCAACAGACAATCGAAACCGTGATACGCAAAAAGCATTCTAATGCGGGATTTATATCACCCGACAAAAGAGGAAAACATTCTATGGCAAATAAAACTTTAAGTAGAATAAGAGACATAGTTATAGAGCATGTTTCCTTTAGTAGAATCACACTACTGTCGCCAACGAGTACAAAAAAAGTACTTGGATGGTGAAATATCGTCGGTTACTGAAATGTATCGTTTATATGAAATTTGGTTCTCCGAAAAGTCAATTGATATCAGCTTAAAAGGATTTATGCGACATATGCGAAAAGTTCAAGAACTCTGATGAAGAAGGAAAAAAGCTCATTCAATTTCAATTCAATCACCATTTATTTTGTAAACAAAAATCTAGAGAACTGAAAGATATCGACAAAAAAGAGTGTATTGAAAACGATAATGTTATTACAGTTTGCTTTGATTTTCAAAAAATTTTTTCATCACCTTGTGCTGAAGTGAGCACTTTTTACTACAAAAGAAAATTACATGCTTATAACTTCACAATTTTCGAGCTTGGTTCCAATATAGCATCTTGTTTTGTATGGGATGAAAGAATTGCAAAGAAAGGTGCGATAGAAGTAGCCACATGTTTATTTAAATTTATATCAACAAAACATAAAGAATTCGGCATAACTAAGTTTAATTTATGGTCTGACAATTGTGGAGATCAAAACAAAAATAAAATTGTATTCTCTATGTATGTATGGATTGCACGAAAACTACAAATCGGTATTAGTCACAAATTTTTAGAAAAGGGTCATACTCAAAATGAAGGCGATGGTGTTCATGCACTTATAGAGAAGTGCAAGAAAAATAAAAGAATATACACGCCGATAGAATGGTACTCCGTGATAAGAAATGCTAAGAAAACACCGCCATTATACAATGTAATTGAAATGGACCATGATGATTTTTTGGATTTCAAGCAATTTGCTTCTGTAACAAATTGGACAAAAAATATACAAAAATGAAAAATTATGTCAATCAAAAATCCGAGAAATAAGAGTGTTTAAAGAACAAAATTATAAATTATTTTATAAATATGAATTTGATGAGAATTTCAAAGAAATAAAGATATATGATGAAACTAAGAAGAGAAGAAAAGAAAATAAAATTGTTATTGAAGAAATACCAAAAGCATACATATCCGGATTTCCTATAACGGAAGAAAAACGAAAAGATCTTTTATATCTGTGTGATCAAAATTTAATTCCAAAATTTTACCAAAATTTCTACAGACAACTTAATGGTTTTAATGGAAAAGAATATGTAGTCGTGTCAGACAATGACGACTAAATAATACAATATAGTTTCTACTTATTTAATGTTATACTGAATTAATGCTGTTTCTGTTATCTTTATTCTTATAATTATTTTTAAGTAAACTTGAATTTATGTTATAACTATTTTTTGTTTGAACTGAATTATTATACATATTTAATTTTCTTTTTTGTTTTACGAATAAAATTAATTTAAAAAGAAAATAATAGTTTTTTTTTTTTTTTTTTTTTTTTGTATAACATTTTAAATATAATTTTGTAAAATTTTTGTCCAAACTAAAATATTATATGTATACTTAGGTGATTAACTTAAAAACAATAGACCTATCAAAACCATGCTAAGTACACTTAGACGACCAATAGCCAATGTTTTCTCCGTGCTAAAACATTTTATATCATTTTTAGCTATGATCCAATTAAAATTTGTAAATTCAGAAAATACTATAAAAATTCTACTCAAATTCCACTAGAAACAGTGAAAGAACAAATGGCGTATCTTATATAGTTTATGAGATATCGCTTGAAAACTTTGAGAGCTCGTAGCTCAAAACTCACATTTTCGACTTAGAATGTTATAGAATGGAGGCGTCGATATTGTGTGATCTTTCTTTATTTTTGTAAATTTTGTAAGAAATTTAAGAGTTTTTTTTAACAAAATATGACAAGTTGTTTTCGAGATATGCTTTTTATATATGGGCAACCTGCTTAATTTTACAAATAGCGATTTATCGTGAGAACTAGAGTCAATTCAATTACACAGAGTTACAAAATGAGAAAAATTTCTGCGGCACAGGGTTTCTCAGTCAGTTCGGATATACGATGTAAACATGTACTTAGCCTCTAATCCACTTTTTATACCCACCATCAAAAAGATGGGGGGTATATTGATTTTGTCATTCCGTGTGTAACATGTCAAAGGAATCATCTAAGACCCCACAGAGTATATATTTTCTGGGTCCTGGTTTGATTCTGAGTCGATCTAGCTATGTTCGTCCGTCTGTCCGTCTGTCTGTCTGTTGAAAGCAGGATAGGGCTCGAACGGGGCAACGTAGGAGGACGAAATTTGGTACAAATATTTGCCTATTATAAGGTTTGTTTGGGATTGAAAAAACAAAAATGTTATGGGCTAAAAACTAGAAACACAGGGTTTCCGTTTCGTACTTTTCTGCTGATATTTCTTCAATAAAAGCATGTATAAAAACGAAATTTTGTACGTATAGTTCGGGGGTTGATATAAACTCGGAAACTAAAAATGGGCAAAATGACCACGATGTTTTAAAAACATTTCAGCAAATTGATAAAAAAAATTAGGCATTAACACTTTTTGAATATGGTGTCTCATTAATTCAGCAAATTGATAAAAAAAATTGTATATTAACCCTTTTTGAAAGGTTCAGCAAATTGAAAATTGAAAGGTTTAATACCCAAATTTTGTTTATCAATTTGCTGAACCTTTCAAAAAGGGTTAATACCCAATTTTTTTTATCAATTTGCTGAATTAATGTGACACCATATTCAAAATGGGTTAATGCCTAATTTTTTTTATCAATTTGCTGAATTAATGGGATTGCAAACGGGTTTTATTGAAATATATTCAAATTGGCATGTTTTTAAAACATCGTGGTCATTTTGACCCCAAGGCCGTTTAAGGGTTAATTTCATTTTTTTCACTATCATTGTAAATATCGGTTATTAATAAATAAATTTCTTAAGTTTTATGATAATCTACCAAAAATAGATAAAATTTCGACTAGTTTCCATCAAAAATTACAAATATTACAAAATTTGACTTTTGACCTTTAAAGTTTATGGGTTAATGTCGTCCAAATTGTATGAAACTCTTGATTTATATTTAGAATTATGAAGATTATAAAATTTTAAAAAAGTTCCATTTAATTCGAAACTTCGTTTTTTTTGGAGCACTCTAAAGAACATACTAATCTTCATTTCTAGAGGGGTACATTTGCAACTTTTTTTCGTGAGGCACTTTAATGTATATAAATAAAGTAAAATAAGAAAATTATTCCGTCCACTTTATAACCAAAAATTCAGTTTCCAAATTCAAGTCTTACTTAACCCCACCTATGAATAGGGACATGGTACTTTTTACTGCAAAATTGATGTCCTTAGTACTTGATAATTAGAAATTAAAGATTTTTGTTTGAAAGAAAGTGAATTTAATTATTTTGTCTTCTTTTTGTCTATCAGTAGACTCTCCCTATCTCTGTCTCTTTTTTCTCATTTCATCACTAGATTTAATGGTGAACTAAAAACTTGTAATTACTTGCCTTTTGTTGTTGTTGTCTTTGATATGAGTAAATATGTATGTGAGTGGGTGTTGGTGTTTGTTTTTATTATGATTACTGGACATTAATTTGTTTTTGCTTTGTTTAACATTGCTATTATTTTTTTTTGCCTTCATTGTTGTTGTTGTTGTTGTAAATACAGTTTATTAAGTAATTGTTATTTTTTTATTTGTATGTTTGTTTATTTATTTATTTTGTACTGTTTGCTGTTGTTTATTTAATTTTGTTTTTTGTTGGTACTACTATTGTTATTTTATAACGGTGAATTTGTTTTAAGTGAGTATTTGTAATTTATTTTTGTTGTGATTTTTTTACGAGTATTTTTTTTTTATTACAGTTTATTTGTATTAGTATGAAAATATGTACATAAGTTGCTATAAATGTGTATATAATTTGGAAACAATTGTGTAAACAATATGGTTGCTGATCTTTACGTAAAATTTACTTGTTCATGATAATTGAAAGAAAGTTTTTAGTTTGCTAATATAAATAAAAATAAATTTATTTTCTTTCCCTGAAATCGATTTGATTTTTTTTGAGTATATAGCAGAAGTTACTTTTGCTATATAAAATGTTTTCTGGGTAAATGTGTCATGTATTTACATACACTTTTAGTAACTTAATATTTTATTGTTTATTTTTTTTTTTCTCTTATATTTTCTTACTGGCTGCTGTGGTTCGGGGTCTAAACTTTTGTTAGAAAATCGTATCTAATAACATTTACAAATTTTATGTTGATTGTTCCGTTCGTTTTCTACGCTTTACATTGTTTAACTTCCTGTACAGTTTGCTTCTATTGTTTTTAACTTATTTTTTTTATTTTTTTTGCAACTTAACTTAATAACAAAACTGAAATAAAATTATAAAGATTAATGACTCTTAAAAGTAAAAATTGAAATTTTCTAAAAAATAAAATAAAATAAAAAAGAAACATGAGTAAGAAAAAAAAAAAGTTCTTAAGGTGCCAAAGGCATTTAAATATTTCCTTGACTTTTTGTGTGAGTTTCTTTTTTTGAGTTTAAAAAAAAAACAGCTGTAAAAGTTTTCAATTTTGTACTTGTTTGTGTGTTTAATTAACATTCAAAAAATTTTGTAATTCACTCCCCTTAAATTAGAAAACTAATTAAAGGGACCAGAGAGATTTTTAAGGTGTTTATGAACTTTTTAGGAAATTGTGGTACTTCAATACAAATGCAAATGTAGACAAAATATAAAGAAAATATTATTCATTTAGAATTTAATTAGTATATAAAATTGAGCAAAATGATTTTAAACTTTTTAAGTGTTTTAAATTATAAATGAAAATTATTATTATTTTTTTCTAAAAGGAAATAATATTAATCATACGCCTTCATTAGTCAATCATTAACAAAAGTAACAGAAAATAAATTATTATTATATTTTTGACTTACTTATTTAGCTGCTCTCCTTAAAATCACGTTACTGTTGCTAACTTTATTTTAGGCAACATATTTATATACAAAAAATATAAATGTATGCTTTAGAGTCCTTATAATTTTATGAAAATTATTATTGTTTATTTCAACAGTAATAACAAAATTATATATGTATATAATTTTTATATTAAACAAACAACAATACCGTCTCTGAAATTTTTTAGCAATTACTAAGATTTTGTATGTGTGTAGCTCTTGTTTAAACATTGTATTGTTCTTACTTTTTTCCTTCCTTTCTTTTCTTTTCTTTTTATTTTAATATTATTTTTTTTTTCTTAAAAATAAATATTCTTGGATTTTTATTATTTTTCTTCATAATTTATGGTTTTATTTTCATTTTTGTAGCTCTGTTAAATTGTAATACTGTTCTTTGTTTTTTTTTTTTTTATTATTATTATTTTTTTTTCTTATTTCATTTGTTGCTGCAACAAAACGTAAAACGTATAACAATGTTTATATTTGCGGTCAATTTGAGTTTCATAATTAAAAATCTTTCTTAAACTTATGGGTCTTTTGTGGTTAAGTTAAATACTTACTCACTCAAACAGATTTAATAACTTTATCTATAAGTGTATTATAAAATACATATTTTCTTTTATTTCTTACAAAAAAAGTATATTTGATTTCATTTAACGTAGAGTTAAATGGCAAATAAAGAAAAGCCAAAAACCATTAAGATGTTAGAAATGAGTTTAAAAGAGTCAGAGACTAGGTTAAGTTACATAAAATAACACTAATTCCGGAAATAATATAAAATTAAGGAAATTTTTATTAAGAATATTAATCAAAATTATAGGATTTTAAATGTTAAGGTTGATGTATAATTTTAAGTATTTTTTCAGTAATTATTACTGAAAATTATGATAATTATTTCATTATCATAAATTCAAACCCTCCTTTTGAATTTATGATAATGAAATCTTTTGGCAAGTGATAAATATTAAACAAAAGACCTTTGAAAAAATAAAATTTTAACAGAAAATAGTCGGACTCATTAAAAAGTGATACCAGAAATAATTTAAAATAAAGTGAGTAATCCAAAACCAACTTAAAAGAGTATAGAGGTAATCTAATACGAAACTTAAACATTTTTTAAATGTCTAAGAAAACAGACCTCATTTTAAAATAACAATGCTATAGTTTAGTTCATTTGACAATTCTTGTGATCGACTTTACAATAGAATTCGCAATACCAAACTTATCTAAGTCTTCTTTATATGTAAGCCTAGACTTCAAAAATATATTTTGTGAATTCTTATTGCTAGGGGGTTTGAAATAACGATGTCCGCCCGTCTGTCCATTCGTCTTTGAAATTAAATTTGTCAAGTCTGCTTAGGGATATTTGCTGTATATTATAATATTTGATATAAGCTATAAGCTAAAAAATTTTGGTAAAAAATGTCCATATGTTGGGTATAAATAAACAAAACTTTGTTAAAAAAAATTCTACTTTTAGAAGTTACCATTTAACTGAAGGAGTTCGTACTTCCACTGATCTGCAAGATTTTTTTTTTGTAAAGAAATCATCTATTCCTTAAATAACCGAAAAATCCCCGAAGACTTTTTCATGAATTCTATTATTGAGTTTTTCTACAAAAAGGACTAATTAAAAAAAAATATATTATTAAAAATTTTCAAAAGTTCCAAAAGTACAATTAAATTTTCTAAAAAAATATTTATTTCATACGAAAACGGTATAAAACATAAACAGCATTCATTCTCAAAATATTTACAAATAGAACATAATTCATAATTTATAAATAGTCTTCACTTTCAAAAAGAGATCCAATTTTCGAAAAGAGACTTATTATAAAGAAAGTTAAAGGTAATGTTAGCATTTAAAAATTTTCAAATAAAAATTAAAAGAGAAGGTATTAATTTCTATAAAAATACTGATGTTTAAAAGAAATACCAGTGCACAGTGGGCCAATTGCAAAATAAATGGTAATAAGTCTGAAACTTTGAAAGTGCTGAACCGATTCTGATGAAACTAGGATTTTATGGAGTGTGTAGCTGGATCACAGATGGGGTTACAGTAGGCCAAAGTTGACCACCTTGAGAGTGGAAAACATATTGAAGCTTGTAACTTTTACAAATCTTTTTAATATTTCTACATTTTTGAATTTTATTAAGCAAGACAAAAAAATATATTTTACTACAAAAATTAAAATGTTCAAATTTTAAATTTCAAAACAGGTCTCAAATGTGACAATTTTTTACCTAAAAATTAATTTTATATATATATATATATATATATATATATATATATATATATATATATATATATATATATATATATATATATATATATATATATATATATATATATATATATATATATATATATATATATAGATATATATATATATTTTTTTTTTTTTTAAAGATCAAATTTTGTTCGCATTTTCTGAAAGACGCGGTACTTCCCCGTATTAAATTTGATAGTTCAATATATTTTTAAAGGTTTTGCAAAAAAATATGACAACCTTCCGGTAAATTTATTTACATAAGGCAATTTTTGGAAAAACTATATTAAATATTTTGGGATTAAAAAAAATATATAGTAAAATTTTATATATTTTTTTAAACTCCATTAACTATTACTTTGTAATGTGAATAAAAATTACTTGGATACTCGTAAGCGTTTGGATAATATTCAAGCTCAAATTTATGAAATATGTCTATGTAAACATAATTTGCCTTTCTTTTTTTTTTTGTTTCATTTTAAGACAATTTTAAAATAGTAAAATTTGTTATATTTACTTTTATATAATTAGTCAATTCTTCAGCATATAAACTCAGGAAAAAACCTCTCGAAGCTTGTGTAGTGGCTCCAGAAATTCGACAATTTCTTTAAAAAAAACGTTTTTTTTAAACATATCTGCGACATTTATAAATCAATCTACTAAATTTCAATGGAAAAATTCCCGAAGGGATTTCTAATTGTGTGATATATATTTTATATATATCAAATATCGGTGGGCTTCTTAAACGCTATTTCAACCGACATAATGATCCAAAATTTATAAACTTTTTTGCTCTCCGCAAAAAATTGTGGAAATTACAAACGGAATGACAATCCATATTAGAGTGTCCCATAGACAAAAATTTTGTTGGAAGACCCCTAAAACGAAAAGTAAAAATTAGCTTAATATGCGAAAAATACTTAAAAAAATTTTAAAATTGATTTTCTGTTCCCTACCAGCGATTAAAAGTCAAGGGTCTAGAACAGTTCGTCTAAAAAAAGGTATTGAGCTTTTTCTTGAAATGCGTATAAAAAAAAACGCTATTTTTAGCCAATTAATAAAAAAAAAAAATATTATGAAAAACCAATTCAGTAAATATCGCAAAAAAAAAAAAAAGATCTAGATTTTTTCTTGAAAATGTCTAAAATATGACAAATATTAAAATATAAAAAACTACTGGACTGATTCACAAAAATGTGTATTCAAAAGTTATTATAATAAAAATATTAGCTTAATGGTTGTAGAATTAACCAAATTTATAAAATTAACTGAATTATTGTAGAATTTACTGAATAGTTGTAGTATTAACTAAATGTTTAGATCTTTCATAAATATTATATATTATAATACAGTCAAACATATTAAAATTTTAATTGTTGGTAATCATTAAATTATCAAACAGAGTCATAAACGTTGCTATCATGAACACGGTATTATTCAAATCCATGAAAAATGGCTATACTAACATTGAATAGATGTAGTGATCATGCTGTAACCATGTTATTTCTCTGCATGTATCTTGTAAGCTTATTCGTTTTTTTCTTTCGCTATAAATTAACAGAATATTTTTGATACAGAATATTTTTGATATCATATAATTTTCGGATATTGTGTACAGTGAACTTTCGATCCTTAATTTTTTGGTTCATTTGGTCAGAAAATATCGCCAAAAAGCCTTTTTAACCCTGGAAGGACTTCGTTAGTCGTTTCGACTAACAACAATGCTATTTTGAGTGATATTTCTTTATTCGATGCATATTTTTTTTTTGAGAATTTTGGTATAACACCTGTCGTAAATAAGATCTTAAAGTGTCCAGACTAGGGTATACAATTATTCGGGTGTTCATATTAATCGATTTATTTGACAAATAATTATTCGAGGTTAAAAGTTGATCGGTTAGTAACCGATTATTGACAAATTATTCGATTAACCGAATAACCTTAGTTATGCATGTAAAACATATAAATTTCACAAATTATAGCATTTAATCTATTGAAATAGTTTACTTAGAAACATAATATAGGATCAAATTCTTTTTCAAGGGGATTATTTCGTAATTATTTTCTCCAATTCGTATGAAAAATTTTAATTTTTTAGCTGATACTAATACTAAAATATTCTCCTAATTCCACATTATTTAATAATATTAATAATTTTTCCTGTAGGTATATTTTCCGTGTAAGAATGATATTTTGTTAAAAGAGTATAAATTAATATTTTTTCTGTACATTTAGATGATAATTGAAAGTATTGTGACTTGTGTAACTTTGAATTTACTTTACTCAAAGTAATGTTTTAAGAATTTTTTATTGATACAAGTTTAATTATTTATGAAGATTTAATATTATTACCCTTTTCTTGTCGGTTTTTATAAAACATTCTATCTCAACAAAAAAAGCATCCAAAGATCCTGAACTTGTGATCCAAAAGTAGTACAAATTCGTAAAATTTACATGTGTTATGTCATGTCATGTTCACAATTTTGTGCAAAATTGCAATGAACATCCAAATTTTTTTTAACGGCTCAGGGAAATTAGTTTTAATTTTTATTATTATTATTTTAATAAAGAAAATTTTGCATAAGATTGTTTTTCATTTGTTTCAGTTTTTTCCTTTTTGTAAAGATAACAACCGAAAATCCGAAAATCATTTCGAATTAATAACCCAAGAAAAATACATTTCGGTTAACCCGTTATTCGACACAAATTATTTGGTTTATTCGTTATTTGAAAATAGACAGTTTTAAATTATTCGGACAGTTAATCGACACAAATTAACCGTATAACCAAATGACGGTTAATCGATTGGATACCCAGACGTATGTTGCTGTGAGCGGTCTGGAAGTTAGTATTTTAAGCAACCTTGTTAGTCGAAACAACTAACGAAGCACTTAGTATGACTTTTTGAACTTTTAGCGATAAAGTAATTTAGTAAATAAAGTAATGCAATGTATTTAATATTTATTCTTATAGGGTAAAATATATTATTTGAGGGGAAATAAACACAATATGACTTCCAGAAATAATTGTTTGTCACATTACAAAATGATGATGAGAATGCTCTATTTTCTATATCAAATAGAGAAAGTATGCTGAAGACTGAACAAAACCATATTATAAAGTACCAATGATCACAGATCGACTTCATCTTATGAGTTCTATAATAAAACCTAAGGCACGTTTGATAATTTCGACCAAATATGCAGTGAAATATCTCTTTAAATCAAGACTTATCGGTGCTGCTCTACATTTTCTGCATCAAATTAAACATTAATTATATTTACAATTTATTTGAAAAATATGTTGAAAAAAAATTAATGAACCATTTTTTATAAAATTTCCTTAAAAACTGCGTAAGAATGTAATTTAGCGGCAAATGTCTTATCGACTGTGTTCTACTCCCAATATAAAAACCAAGCATCGTAAAAATGTCGAAAATCTCCTATATACAGATAAATTTATAACAATAGTGAACATTTTAGAAAAAGAAAAATAAGATTTGCAGCTAAAAAAATACTGAACTACTAAGGTATACTGTAAAAAAAAAAATGCAAAAAAGTATCACAAATTTGAAATATGCACAGAGTATGCAAAAACATTTAATTTTTAAACTCTTTTTTGGTTAGAATAATTATAGGATGCACACATTTAAAAAAACGTTTGTTGCTATTCAAAATTTTTTGCACAACTAACACAAAGGGTACTTATGTAACACCATCTCTGAAAAAGTACAATTATTGAGGTCTTTTCAGTTTTTGCTTAATATTTTGAAAACAACGGAAAGCATTTAGGAATTTTTGCTGTTATTTTATTTAAATAAATTCATCAACCAATAATCAATTGTTTTGTTTTTCATGTTAGTGATACGTCTTGAAATATTTTTAATAAAAGTTAGTGTTAGTCGTTTCGACTTACGAAGCCCTCAGAAGGGTAAAAAATATCGAAGCCCTTCCAGGGTTAAAGTCATACACCCAATTTAACATAGTTTAACAGAAGTAAGTTAACGCCTTAATATAACTCTGTTAAATCTAAAGGATTGTATGTACGATTTCATATTTAAAATTTGTCTTCATACACATAAAATTTTAATTCTTTAAATATCTTTGAAATAATAAAACTAACTACCATTAAAAAATACAAATACCAATTTTTGAAAAAAGTAGGTATTTGTTATTAAAAATTTAATTCGTTTATCGCAACCGAAGAAAAGCTAATATTAGTAAATTAAAAAACTAAATAATCTTATTTGCATTTTTCAAAAAAATAAATAAAATTTAGTTTAAATTCAAAAATTTTCATTATGAATAGTTAAGTTTTAATTTTCTGCAGCTTTTTTAAATTGGTATTTAAGTACTTTATTGTTTCGGCATAAATGTGCAATTGTATATTGTTCTATTGTGTACTTATTTTAGATGTTTATTTTTTTGTCAACGCTTTATAATTTTAATGACTATCGATCAATAAGCACTACTCGTATCATTTATGGAGGATGGGAAATATTGTAAATAAATCCTTTCTAATTATAAAGGATACTACTACTACAGGTCTCTACTCGTTCATCAGAGGAGTTTTAAAATTCTTAAGATATCATTGCATCTTAATTGCCCATAGCTTCAGTACTGAAACACTAACCTTTTAGTACAAATAATGTAATAAAACGTTATATACGGAACTGTCCATGTTTAAGCAAAATCCTGTGTAATTTTTCCCGCAATTTTAAGGTATGATATAGTTTAGGTAAGATAACTGTAAACATCATAGTCTTCTTTTAATTTCCCATCTATAGATATATGATCTTTGGAATTCTTCATTTGTCCTGGAATTTAGTTTGTTTATTATGTGCCGCTGTTGGCAAACATTTAGCTGAATAGTGGAAGGAACTTTAAATAAATAATGAAATTCACTGTTAAGTAGAAAACGTATTAAGTGCCACTACTTACATTCCATTTATAATGAAAAATATTTAAGGAAAAATGTGTAAAAGTTATGGAAACAGCATGAAAATGCATGCTCTTGTACAAATTTACAAAACTGTCTTAAATAAGTTTCATTGAACCTAAAAATTATTTGCTGACAGTTAATAAAATATTTGCAAAAATTTTTTTACAAATAAAATCGCTGAACATTAAAAATATAATATCAAATTGCAAATAATTATGTTGCAATTCAATATTATGTTTTTATTAATTAATTGCTGATTGTGCTTTTTATTAGGTATAAATATGACACTTAGGGCCGTTATTATAACCTACCAATAAGGTATCAGATAGTTAAAGGTAAGATAAACTAAAGTGAACGATAAAGTGAGCTTTATCTACTTTTGGTTATTACAACTTGGTTTTAAGGTAAATTTTATAATTTTGATAATACGGCAATATCAAAGCAAAAACCGATTACTTTTGGCCACTTAACATAGTGGCAACATGTACTATTTGAACGTAACTGCCACTAACGGAAATATAAACAAATAAAAAACAAAGAAATTTTTAAAATAAATGAGTTTAAGCTAACTAAAAGACAACGCCAGAACAAATATAAATATAGAAAGAAAAATGACTAAAAACTACAGCAGAATAAATATGTTTTTAATTTATTCCTTTTAAAAGCAGAAAATATGGCAGCTCTGAATATATAAACCTTCCGATAAAAGTTAAAGGTTCTTACATTTAGCTTATCGGTCACTTTTGGCTTAACTTATACTTATAATAATCAAAAACTGTTAAAGTGAACTATTATTACGTTTATACGTACCATTTACTCGCAATTAAAAATATTTCGATATGAAAATTTTGCTGTATAAACAGTGAGTTAGTATTATATTTGTAAGTTAGTAACTCACGAAAAATAATCGTGATTAGTGAAGCTAATTGCGAATAAAACGTACAGCGTTGCCATTTCCTTTTACGCTCATAGAGTTTTCGATTATAATAGTTTCATTTTTCCGATCTTGCTTGACAAATAAGAAAATATATTTCTTTGTGCAATTTGTGTATAAACAGTGAATTATTTATTTGCAAGTTATTTTTATTTGCAATAACCGCTCGTATAAACGTAATATATAACATCCTAACTTTAGTTATTGGAAAGTTATAATAACGGGCCTTAGAATTAAGGAAGTTAGTTAGTTAATTTGTAAGACGCGGTTGTAATTCATAGTGTTAAGTTTAATAATGTAAAAGTGAAAGTGAAAATAAAAATATATTTCTTTAAAAAAATATAAATTAAACAATTTAACTTAAATATGTTTTTAATTGGATAAGCCTAAAAGTATGCTATTTAATGTACTATAAATACTTATTTTGAAAATATTACAAATGAATTATTTAGTTGCGTCTATCATAAAATTCTGATATCCCAATCGAATTATGGGATAGTACACACAACCGACCAAATTCGATTGGCAAAAAATTCTTTTGCCACAATGAAACTGTTTGCTCTATGTAGTATTATTTTTTATAAGAATTTGCTTCAGCCAAGTACTTTTTATTTTCCACTTTATTATGGAATACCCCTTATGATAGAAAATATCAATATTATAAAATTCATATTGAAATTGGTGTAGTTTTAATTAACAATTTCGGAAAATTTACCTGAAATTAAAAAGAAAATATATATACTATATATTTTTTTAATATATAAATACAAATAAGTTTAAGAAGAAAATTCTACGGAAAACTCTTTTAAAAAGTACTTTAGAGGAAAAAGTTTTCTTCTTAATTTTTTTTCTTTTGTGTTTGAGTGTGTATTTTGTTCTTTATTTCAATTTCATTTCAATTTTATTTTTTCTTTGCACTCATTATTTATTATAACTGCCAAGAAAGTTTTCTTTTTCATTCACAATTTCTTTCTGTTTTCTTTTAATAGATTTATTTCCTTATTTTATTTATTCCTCTTTTTCTCTTTTTTGGTCTACAGAACAACAATTCGAAGAATGTGAAATTTATAAATTTGCTTATTATTGCTGAAATTCAATAAAAAAATATATTTTATATATTTTTGTTTTTGGAGTATAAATAATAAAAGATGTTTTCTTTTTGTGTATTTTTTTTTTGCTATGGGTCTTGATTACTGCTGATATTAACAAAAGAAGGAAATTTATTTATGAAATTTATTCTAAAAAAAAACAAAATTAAATAAAAAAATATAATTTGTATAGTTGCATAATTTGTATTTATGTGTGTGAGTGTTTGTGAATGTAGTCAACTAACAATAAACTGAAATGCCATAAAGTGCATCAGGCACAAAATAGCAACAAATGATTTATGATGCCATACATATAGTTATACAAACTCATGTAAACTTATATGTATTGAAACATATTGTATGTATATATTTAATATGCATGTGTTTGTATGTATGAGTATTGGTATGTATAAAATACATTTATACATTTTAATAGGTAGTCTCCGGCATTTCACATGATTGCTTTTAATTTTTATTTCATAGAATTTCGTTTTTTTTTTTCTTTATTCTTCTTTATTTTGGAAACTACAAATAAAGGAAAAGACTCAAAAATATTATTATTGTTATTATTTGCCTGCAAAAAAATAACATACAATTTTTGCAATTTATATTTACATACATATATGTATATCTATTTTCTACAAGGGAAGATGATGTAAATTTTGTTATACAATTTGTCATGGCCTGGGAAATTATGTTAAAATTGTACAATAGATTCACAAACAATTTTTTAAAGAAAGATGCTCTTAAACATTCTTTAATGAGAGATTTAAGGCAGTTTTTAAATGTCCTTATAAAATAACTTATATCAAAATGCAAAAGCTCAAAAATAAATTTGAATTTTTTTAAACTAATTATTGAAAATTTTAAAATTTTTTCATAAATAAAACTTTTGGTCACAAATGTATGATTTTAAATAAGAAGTTATTTTTCTAGAATTCTGAAATATGATAGTTTTTCTTAATTATATTACTTTTAACTTTTTTAGTTAAAAGTTTTTGAAAATTCCTATATATTAATTTCAAACAACCATTGCCATTTTTTGTAGGGTATTATTTCCTATTTTTTCATAAGTCCCGCACTCATATGAGTGAGATGTTCCATTCCTATTTCTATATCATCCTTTTTTTATACCCTTCACCACAGGTGTAAAGCAAAAAAGTTTATATTTTCGGAATCCTTGTAAGAAGCGATGACGATTGGACCATGTCCGTCCGTCCGTCCGTCCGTGTGTCGGTTGAAATGGCGTTTATGAAGCCCACCGATAACTGACATATATAGTATATATGTCAAACGATCGGAAATGCTTTCGAGAATTTTGCTATTGGAATTCAGCAAGATCGGTTCATACAATGCGGAGATATGTTAAAAAAGCCGATTTTTAGAACCGGTTTTCCAGTTTATGAAGCCTCTGTATATACTAGAGACTTCGTTTTTACAAGGAAGTCTCGGACATTATTTTCTAAATTTTTGTTCTGAAAAAATGAAATAAATCGGTTCAATAATAACTGAGATATCGGACAAAACGCATTTTTTATTTTTTGAAGCCCTGGTTTAAGCTACATATTTTTATTTTTATACAGATCGGTTACAAATATTTTTATAAAATTTCGTTTTTTTGAATCAGCAGGATAGGTTTATAAATGGCGGAGATATGCTTTAAAAACCGGTTTTTGGAACCGGTTTTTTAGTTTCTGAAGCCTCTACATATACCAGGTACTTCGAATTTTTAAAGGGGTCTCGGAAATTATTTTCTGAATTTTTGTTCTGAAAAAATGAAATAAATCGGTTCAGTAGTAACTGAGATATCGGGGAAAACGATTTTTTTTATTTTTGAAGCCCTTGTTCAAGCTACAGATTTTTATTTTTATATAGATTAGTCATAAATGTTTTTACAAAATTTCGTTTTTTTTAATAAACCAAATTCGTTCATAATCAACAGAGTTATGGCCCAAAAACAAATCTGTTAAGAATATAAATACATACACAAACATGTATATTAAGTATTGTAATGACTATTAGTGACGTTTTTTTGTTTTTTGTATAGACAAGTAGTTTAGTTAGAAACAGCAGTAATATAATGAATAACAGTGTTGTTGTTGTTCTTTGTATATGCAGTCTGTACAAAAATAAATAGATATGGAATTGTTGCTGTTTATTTTTAAGAACTAAAACATATCTGTTACGAATACACATAAATACATACACAAACTTGTATATTAAGCATTGTAGTGACTATTAGTGACGTTTTTGCTTGTAAGACAAGTAGTTTAGTTAGCAACAGAAGTAATATAATGAACAACAGTGTTGTTGTTGTTCTTTGTATATGCAGCCAGTTTGTATATACATACATAAAAAAATAAATAAATATGGAATTGTTGTTGTTGTTTATTTTTTAAAAGCAAAGCCTGCTATGATTGTTTTTTTATATATTCAAATTTTCGTAGTTTGAAAAAAATTTAGATTTATATATGTGAAAATATGAAAGCATACGTTAAGGCGAAAATTTTATTATTTGTCGGTAATATGGTAATATGGTGTCGATAAGATACTAAGATGGTAATATGGTAATATGGTGAAGGGTATCAAAGATTCGGCACAGCCGAATCTTTTTTCAATTTCATTTTTTTTTTTGTGTTTTTAAAAACAAA
Source organism: Protophormia terraenovae (assembly GCA_951394005.1). Classification (NCBI taxonomy): domain Eukaryota; kingdom Metazoa; phylum Arthropoda; class Insecta; order Diptera; family Calliphoridae; genus Protophormia; species Protophormia terraenovae. Next base: position 7,709,705 of record OX596073.1, read on the forward strand.
TTTCCATGGGGTTGCACAGTGAATAAAAAAGTCTTTAGTAAAATTAAACTTAAAATACAAGTATTACAATAACAAAAATTTCTCTATTTATAGTTACTAACTACTTAATTATATATTTCCTGGTATAAACAAATGTGTAAATAATATTTTAATTTAATTATAATAACGTATAATATTTAGTGTTAATTAAAAATATTTATATAAATTTTTAAACTCTATTAAGAAAATTTCATAAGAAATTTATTTGTTGTAGGCGTATAATTAATTAATAATTAATTAATAATTAATACTAAATAAATAAAAATATTATATCACTCATACGCTTCGAAAAATTTTTGTTAAATATTTTAAAACCTTAAGGCAGTATTTAAAGGTGACTACATAATAAAAACCTACACAAAAAAAAGTCACCAATCTCTAAAATATGTAATTCATTCAATTAAATATTGTATAAATTTGCTGCTCTCCAAATGATTACGAAAACTTTTAACAGTAAAAAAATGGGAAACAGAAATATGTTTACAATTAAAAAAATTATATTCAATTAATCAATCAAGTACACGATTGAATGAATTAAAAATTTAAAGGGTAAAAAATATTATTTGAATTTTATTTAGTTATGAGCATATAAGCCTGCCAATACCAGGAAATGTAATATTATAATAATAAAAATATGCTCAAACAATTCCGAGAATCTTTAAAAAATATATAAAGTATATTTTGAGGCATTGAGATGTCTGAAACTGTGAGAAATTGTTTGGATAATAATGACCAAACTTTTTGAAGCAAAGAAAAAAAAAAAAAAAAAAACGACGTAATGTAAAATTAGTTTTCGATATGATTTGAATAGCAGAAAAATTAGTATAGCAAATCAAAATTTCTTAAAACCAAAACAGATCTAAAAAAAAAATTAAATTACGTATTTCCGCACCCTGATAGAAAAAAAATCTAGCTCCGTAAGGATTTGTAGAACAAATAGTTTTATAGCTAAGCCTAATTTTAATTTTCTACCACGTCTGGGGGCTTCAGAAAGCTGTGGAAAGAGAAAACTAATTAGAAAAAGACACATAAGTCCCACTACCTTCGCTCCCTGATAAAAATTTTCGTTAGGATTTGTAGAACGAACAGTATTATAAGTAAGATAAATTTTAAATTTTCTAAGTCGTCTGGGAGCTTCAGAAAGTTCTAGAAAGGGAAAAATACTTGCAAGTTATGTATTTCACTGTACATGTATTTCACTGACATTTGTATAAATGTCGTGAAAAGTTAGCAGTATAAGTTGTCAAAATTTTTAATTTTATTATGAAATTATTGCTGGAAAGTGACTAATATTTTATAAAAAACTGCTTTTCATACTCAATGATAAATAGTTTAACTGCTGTTTTGTCATTAAAAGGAAGAATTTAAAGCTGGAAAACTGAGGCAAAAAATTGATTTTAACTTATGTTTGTCATTCGAAAAATTTCCTATTTTATAATTCTTATACATTGATTTTAACCCACTTCTTACCACTACCCGATCCCGTTAAGATAAATTAATAAAATTAGGAACGGAGTCTATTTTAGTGATTGTCATCATAAAATCGAAAGATTTGTGATCCTAGCTTTTTTAGTTTCCGAGATATCGGGTGTTGTGAAAACGCATCAATGGTCAATTAGGGTAAACGTTTAAACAAATTGTATGGCAAAATGAGTTTTATTTGTCATTTAAATTTGATTTTGTGATTATTTTACAAATTTATGTTAAATATGTTAAGTGTGAACAGAAATAATTGGAGGTGGACTATTTCAATTGGAATTTAAGGCAACTAAATAATGACGTAAAAACGTTAAATAGCTTACGGTGTAAGACTAAATAAATTCATATAGTCTATAAAATAGATTATATATTAAATAAAATATGTTACACATTAAAGCATTTGGAATTTAATGTACATTGCATTCAATTATCTGTTTGCACATCATCTCGATTATGATTTCAATACGGTGGTCAGGAAAGCATTTTGGTCCTTCGTACACACTGCCTAACCACGTTGTGCTTCAACACAAATGTTACGTAAATCGTTTCTGTTATTCTTGCAGAATATTCCCAAATTTGTAAAATCATAAATCCTGGAAATGTACTAAATGCAGTGTCTCATAATATGATGCATTCCAATTGAAACAGGATTTGAAAATTGGGGTAATGTACCAATTTTCAAATGACTAAGAAAAAAATTTGTTTGCTTTCATTTATCCGTGCATTCACAGATTTTTTCTTTACTTTACCTTGAATATCCTTGGAGATTTTATTTTGTTTATATTTTGATATCCTCTTAATCTCATTTAATTGAAAATCTAAAATGAACTAGCACTTTGAGTAGAGAGCATATCCTTTTATAGAAAAAGTCTGTTTCGAAAATTATGAAATTTTACCTATTCAAATTGGTTTTTAAAATTTTTAAATACTTTGAATAAATAATAATGTTGTTTTTCTTTAGAAAATTTTATGATTTTGAAGAAAATTTATTATCCTTTTTTAAGACAATTGAAAAAATTTAGCAACAAATTACATAATTTTATTGGTTTCATTCATCAGTTTTCTAAATTTTTCAGGTAACTCCTTGAATTTTTGTGATCATATTCGATATAACAGCATCCTTCACAAATTACACTTCATATTCAGGTAGCGTCGATCATTTGGAAATTCTTTTCCTTACATTTGTTCTCAATGAGTGTAAAAAATATAACCACTTGTAATTTTCTGACAATTGCATATTTTTTCACTACATAAGTCATAAATAATATAGAATACAACTTTTTTAAGGCTAGAGTAAAATTTTCTATTGCACATGAAGTCTTATTTCAAAAAATTCTATATTCGTTCATCTATAAAGATTTTCTTAATTATTTTGCATAATTTTAACATAAAATGTAAAAAAAAAAATTTTAAAAAAAATTTTAAATTTTGGAAAAGGTCTATTTTATAGACCTTTTTTTGATCCATTCTACCGGGGGTAAAAAATCGTCGGAATTAATTTTTTTTTGGTTAATAATATAAAACATTATCAATAATTTGAAACTAAATTAGTTACGGTAAAGTTACTGACGCGAAAACGCAACAGTGGTTGGAAATGGGTTAAGGTTTTCCAATTATAGTAATGTTTGTAAGTATATATTTTTTTATAATAATTTAAATTATTTCTTTAAATTTGTGAAATTCTGATTACACTAGGAGACAGTCATTTTCACAATTGAAGAAATCGATATATACATGAAACTAGCGATTATAAGCAGTAAATATACACATATACCTAGTTTTTCTCTAGAGCGTCAATTTTCCTCTAAAAAGTTTCGAAGTTTTTTTTTTTTTTTTTAAAAAATATATATATAAAATATTTACATATATTATTTCAACACAATGGATGTCAAATGAAAGCTAAGAATCCCTGCAAAATAATTATATTTTTTATTTAAATGTTGCTGCGAAAAAAACTTAAAAAATATATTTTTGAAAACGTTATTTTTACAGTTTATTTTTTTAGTATATACATATGTATCAGCCTGCAAAAATAATTCACACATTTGAATATGGGTAAAACTAGAGACCATTTATTACAAAACTGTAAAAACTAGTTTTGCTCCAGGATGTAAAATTTCCTCTCGAAAGGATTTTAAATTTTTTAATAATTCTAAATTTTTAAGAAAATTATATCATCCCAATTAGGTTAAATGAGAGCTGTGAATAAATGTTTTATATATATATATTTTTTTTTAAGTTGAGCATTAATTTTGTTGTGCTTAGTTCTTACCTTCACTTTATTTTCTGGTCATGAGTAAATTTAAATAATTTAAAATAAAAAATATATTATAGTATAATGAGTATATTTTTAAAATGTTCTTTTTAAATTAAAACAAATTACTTTGAAAATTTTTTACAAATTCTTTTTTTTTTTCCTTTAAGCCACAGTGCCAAATAAATATTGGTCTATCGCAAAATTTACCGAAGAGTTTACCGTCCCGAAAAAAAAGTAGACTATATTACTGCTGAATATTATAGAAATTTTTATATATGAAAGGATAAAAAATAATATCCCTGCAGCTTTAAAATAACTACTAATAATAGCTGTTGATTAACTGTAACGATACTGAAAAATTTAGTTTAATATTTTTCTTAAAGTTGGGACAATTTTTAATTGATTCACTGCCATTATCAATAGTTACTTCTGCAATGAATAGATCCACCTCAGCATTATTTTGTTCTTAATCCATTCGATATTTCCAAAAAAAACATCGACTAAAATTATTTTTAATATAAAAAAAGAATTTTACAAAAGATTAATCTGCACTTAGAAGGTCAACTGGTTTTATTAAAAAAATTTCAAGCAGTTTTGTAGTTACTAAATCATATTTTTTGCGGAATTCAAATGAACCAAACTGCTCAAAATTCATCCACTTCAAAAAATTTTAAACATTTTGGAATGGAGTTTTTACTGCATATTTTAACCCTTGCGCCAGGTTTTTTTATGTATTTTCATGTAAAACCCTTATTTTATATCATATTTTAGCAATTTAAATGGCATATTCTTGCATATTTTACATTAAAATGCAGAGCAAACGTTTCTGTATTTTAGCCTAATAGAATTTTTTTTAATAATTTATTAATTAGTAAAATTTTCTTTTAATGTCACCTAAATTTTTCAAATCTGATTATCTAACATTATTCATTTTATAAATCTATAGAAATTTTTTAATTTCCTGATATAATTTATTTACTTTGAAAAATGTTTGTTTTAAAAGAAATTTTTTTTTTTTTTTTTAAATTGCTAATAAAAATAGTTATTTTTAGCAGGAATAACTGGTGAATAATTTAAAATTTAGAAAAAAAAATTAATAATAAATATGATTATGATAATTATAACATGATTCAAATTTACAATATTATGGTCTGGTTTTATCAGATTTTGATCTAATATATTCATAATAAAATCCGATTTTAACAATATTGTGATTAGTTGTATCACATTATTAATTAATTATCATAATATGATCAAAATCTATCAGAGAAAATTAGCCAATTTTTTTTTATTATGATCACACTTCATTAAGTAATTTTCTTTTATTATTTCATTATTCCATTATATGTTGTGCAGAATAATATAAAAGTATTTTTTATTAACTAAATTATTTAATAGTTTTTTAATATTTAACTTTTTCAATAAAAACTAAAGATAAAGTAAAGTACGTAGCATAAAATAGATGGAGTAAATATAATATAGTTGGGAAACAAATAATCAATATTAGTGGAAAGCAAAATATGTTTAAAAACAAATAAATATTAATTTTTCAAACATAATATATCAACTTGTAAAAAGTTGACATATTATGTTTAATCATAACATTTTATAGTTATTGGAATAATATGTTTGAATGGTTATCATATTTAGCTTTACTTCCAAAAACTGCTGGTATACATAGGTATATGAAAACATACACATATGTACATAAAAATGATAAAATATACACTCTTACATTCGGGAATTCCCATTCATAGCTTATACATATATAAATATGTATCTACTCATAGGTATGCAGACTGTATCATATAAATATGTACATATGTATGAGTGAGTATAATACTTTTGGTTTTCCAGAATATGTCGCTAAAATGCTGGCTGTTGCTGGCTGCTCTTGATTTATTACATGCAATTGTATTCACATTTAAAAGAAATATTTGCTGTATAGTAGTTGGCCTGATGCGGCAATCTATGGTGTTGCACACATTATTATATTTTCTTTTTGTTTTGTATACTAACGTTTTTTTTAGGGGAATAAATGTTACTACTGCAATGAATTGTTCAATGTTGTGGAATTTTTACCACATGTCTGTCTTAATAATTTCATTCTCAACTTTTTTTAGGTAGTTGATCCTATTTAAAAAAAAAAAAAAAAAAAAAAACACCTCAAATGGTTGTTTGTGTTTGTAGCAATTAATTTAGCCCCCGACATGGAAAATGTTCAATATTTTTTTGCCACAATATTTTTATTTTTTTCATCTTTTTTTTTATAACGGCTTATCAAAAAAGGGATAAAGTTAAAAAGAAAAAAAGAAAATTGACTCATTCACCATAAAAATTGGAGTAACCAATAAAAGTCTAAAAAAATGCCAAACAAGGATTAAATACAAAATCTGGGGACATTAATGGATAAACTCTGTGCTATTTTACTAATTTTTATTTGTGGTGCCACAAAAACCAAAAAACCAGAAACAGCTAAAATAAAAAAAATAAAAACTGTTTATAATGTTAAGAAAAAAAAAAAAAATAAAAACATATTTTTCTGCTTGACCACATGGTGGTTTGAATAATTTTCCATTATTTTCTTTTTTTCTATTTTCACTCGCTGGGTTTTTAATTTACTGATTAATTCATAAACTGGAGCATTAATTTAGAGATTGTGGTTTGCATGGCAAACTAACACTGCGTTCATAGAAGTTTAATTTAGCGTTTAATGTTTAATTACTTAAAATCCACATGCAAATGAACTCTGACTGTATGCCAAGAGAGGAAAAAAAAAATAAACTTAATATGGGACAAATACAGTTTTTAATACTCGTTTATATTTTTTATTATTTGTTTTATTTTTTTTTAGAGAAAATGAAAATAATTTTAATCAAAAAAGGAGTTATTTTTTGGAACACAATTTAGAGCAAATTTTTAATTAGAATTGCCAACTTTTTTTATATCCTACACCACTATAGGGTGTTGGGGTAATATGCGTTTGTGCTGATAATTAGAACGCACAAAAAAACTCTTCGGACCCTCACCTTAAAGTATATCGTTCGACTCAGAATCACATTCTGAGTCGATTTAACGATATCCGTCCGTCCGTTTGGCTGGCTGGCTGTCTATCGATTTGTTAAAGCCAGGATATTGTTTCAATTTTGCAAATATTTTTGCTAAAAATTTATTGCTGAATTTCCCTAATTAATACATTTCATAAAATACATCGAATTTGCCTATAGTCGGCATGCATATCCCAATATTCGGCATGTAATGATCCAATAGTCGGCATGGCATTTTTATAAGTAAATATAAACAAATTGCGCTGAAATCTATCTTTTATGCCAATTGTCCTATAAATAGTGAATATATTGAATTTTTCATTGTGAAAAATTTGTGTTGTTGGCATCTTGAGTGTGCCAAAACTAATGCGAATGAATATACTTTAGAGTGTGCATAGAAAGTGTTTTCTTTGGAATAAATGATGTAGAAACACAACTCAAATGAAGGGTATCAATGTGCTAAATAATGAAAAATATTTAAAACTCTTTAAAATTAAAATTCAGTTCCCTTCCACTAATTGAAAATCAAGAATATGGCACATCTTGGTCCAAGAAAAGTTCTAACATTGGTATTGAAAATTTCCGAATTTGGAGGTGTTATGGAAAAACATAATTAAATGGTTTGCTCATGCATTTATACTTTTTAAGCCATTCGGGCGGAAACAAATCAAAATTTTAGTAAAACAATTTTTTAATATTTTATTCATAAAAGAGAAATGTATAAAGTTCTAAATGAGAGAAATGCTAAATATTTTTTTTCATAAAAACTCAAAAATTAAATTATTTTAAACCACTCCTAAATGAAATTTGTAAGTATTTTTCCAAAGAATATTTCAAATCTTTTCCCTCGTGTTCTAAAATGACCATAATTTTTAATCTCTGGTAGAAAACTGAATATGAAAAATATATATATTATTTTATACAGCTCTTAAATACGCAAGTTTAAGTGGTTTTCTTCGATTATTTTTAACGGAACACTATAATGTGCATTGATATTAATACATATCCAAAATAAATTCCCGTTGCTCTAGTAGTTTTAAAAAGAGTATGGAAATAAAACTGATGCCGACTTTAGGATTGAAGGGAAAAATGTATTTGCCTAAAGTCGGCAGTCTATGCCGACTATAGGAAATTTTAAACCTTTTTTGTTCCTAAGGTCGGCAGTCACTAAAGTAAGAAATGCAATAATTTTTCACTTAATAATCCACTTTTGAAACAAAGTTTGAATAGATATATACCCTAAGGATAACTTGTTGTTATAAAATAGCTTAAATTACAGTGGACGTCCAGTAGTACGAACGCTCTTTATTACGAATTTTCAATAATACGAATGGCAAAATTTTTGCATTGACTTCTCAGTACGAATAGATAGGCATTTTTTATATTCGATAGTGCGAATGGTGGTTTGTTATAAGATTTTTTTTTTTTTTTTATTTACGTATGAATGAAGTTTTTATTATGTTTTTACTTCATTCTTTCGCTGTCATCCACATTTAGCAAAGTTATTGTGAAGTTTTTTTATTTTTAAATGTGTTTTGTATTTTTAACTGTCAAAATGTTGCAAGTAAAACGATGTAAAAAAAAAGACAATTTCTTTACAAGAAAAATTAAAAATTATAGCAGACTACGAAAATAAAACATCGTTGTTTGAAATTTCAAATAAATATGGATTATCCAAATCCATAATATGAACAATCATTAAACAAAAAACGCAATTGCTGGATAATTCCATGAGTTCGTTAAAAAATCGGTATAGACTTACAAGTGATGAATTTAAAAAAATTGAGGATGCACTTTACGAGTGGTTTTTAGCACAAAGAAAATTCCATATCACAGTCGGTGGAGAACAATTAAAATGCAAAGCTGTGGAGCTGCACAAAAAATTCTACAATGGTCAGTTTTGTGCCAGTGATGGTTGGCTAACAAAATTTAAAAAGCGTTATGGAATACGATTGTTAAAATAGTCTGGTGAGAAATTATCTTCTTCTAAAGAACTTGTTGCGCCATTCGTTAATAAGTTAGCGTCTAACATTATGGAGCATTGGCTATCAAACGAGGCAATTTTTAATGCGGATGAATCCGGTCTCTACTGGAAAATGTTGCCAAACAAAACATATGTTTACAGTGGAGAAAAATCTGCTCCAGGTAGAAAATTGTCAAAGGAGAGATTAACATTTTTATGCAGCTAATGCTGCAGGAACTAAGAAAATTAAACTTTTTGTAATAGGAAAAGCTCAAAAACCGAGATCTTTTCGGAACAAAATTCTTCCTGTTGAGTACGGAAACTCTAAATCTGCTTAGATTAATGCAGCTCTGTTCAAAAAATGGTTTTTTGATAAATTTATTCCAGAAGTAAGTTTTAGTAAATTGTTTTAATGTTATTATTGATTTTAAAAAAAAATTACAGGTAGCGACATTTAAAAAAAAAAAAAAACTGCCAATTAAGGCTCTTCTAATATTAGACAACTCTCCAAGTCATCCACCGGCAGATGAACTGGTTCATGATACTAAAGATGGACATATTTGGGTAATGTATATGGCCCCCAAATGTAACTCCACTAATACAGCCGATGGACCAGAATGCAATAGGCTCTTTAAACTGCATTACCGTAACAGTTTACTGTCAAAAATTGTAGAAACGTCCCTCAAACAAACCACTTTATTTGAAGCCGTTTCATTGGTTGCCATAGCCTGGGAAAAAGTATCCAGTGATTCCATAAAGAAATGGAAGAAAATTTTGGGCGAAGACAATTTTGATGACGAGGATGATATTCCACTATCAGTAGTGCGTGACAGTGAGGAGATAAAAGCAATTTCCAAAATGCACAATTTACTACATGCAAATTTTCCAAATTCACAATTTGATGATCCAAATGAAGAAATTGAATTGGATGATGATGTCGATGAGGATAATATTTTATTAGTTCCTGACAATAACTCTACAAAAGTAAAACATGCGGATGCAATAAACTGCTTTGACACATGTATTAAATGTGCTGTTGAGAACAACATTGAAACCTCGAAAATACTATTATTGAGAAGTCTTCATGAAAAGGCTGTAGAAATCAGTTTAAAAAGTAATAAACGTCAATGTTTAATGACGGATTTTTTAAATAAGTAAATTGTTTTTTTTTTGTTATATGTACACAGAAAAAATTCACCAATTAACAAATATATATGAAAATAATTCATTTAATTATAAATTTGTTTAAATTTGCACCTCTCACCAAAATGATTATATCATTTACTAAAAACTATAAAAAATACAAAACAGAAAAAAATTAATAAATTAATTAAATCAATCAAATAGATGATTGATTGAATTAAAAATGTGTATAGGAAAAAAAATTATACCAAAATTTATTTTTTATTCTATTTTTTCTTGAACATATTTATCAAATTTTGATGCAAAATTAAACAACTGAGTTAATTGTAAAAAAGACTGTAATAACTATTTCTGTGTATATGTACATACATTAGTATGTTCTTTCATGCCTGTTTAAGTACAAAAAATTAATTCAAAATAATACAAATTAATTATATCTTGTTTCGTTATGTAGTTTTTTATAAAAAAATAGGTATATATTAATAAAATCTAAATATTTTATGTGAATTATTTGAATTGGAACATAAAAATGCGTTGTTCAATAATACGAATTTTTCGGTACTACGAAAGGGCCTGACAATATATAATTCGTACTAGCGAACGTCCACTGTATTATGCTTAATTACCATTTTAAAATTGGTTTATACACTTTTTTTTCTTGAAAAACTGATAGCTTTTTTCAAGAGCAAAAAATTTTTTTGTGTATAATATAAAACTTTTTTATTTAAGAACCCATATGATTTTCATTTCAGTGATTTTAAACCTATTTTTTTCTAAAAAGTTATTAGAACAAAATGTTTTTTGTGGAAATTAATATGATAGTAATAATCACTAATCTTTTTTTTTTTTTCTTAAATGAAATATCAATATTATCGCTTCGTTCCGCTGACGTAAAATCCCATTCGTTTTTTACTACATTTCAATTGGCAAACCTTTTCTGAATTTTTAATTTTTGTATTTTCCATTAAAAATTTTTTTAATTTTTATTCTGTGAAAAAAAAGTCAATATCTTTTTAGAAACATTTGAGCTACACATAGGTTTAATTTATAAAATTGTTAACTATACAATCATTACTAAAAACTACAAGTTTCTATTTTCTGTAAATCAAATTGAATTGAAAATATTCCAAATTTTTAAAAAATCAGGTTATAAATTAAGGACTGCGCACGAAAAAATCCGTGCATGCTCTTGGGCTTATAACTTTTGATGTGGTGAAAAATTAATAATTCTGTTAACTGGTTTGTATTTGCCATTATTCTCACTTGCCATGTGCTAAGTTTCATGGTAATAGCAAAATTGTTTTTTCTTAAAATTTTTTTAACAAAAAACACATAATTAAAATTTTTCATGAAATCTTGCATTGGTCATATAAAATAATTGCAAGGAAGGCTGTTGTGCCATTAGAAAATTTGAAAGGAAGTCTAACCTGAAGACTTATAAAGCAAGAAAAAAATCCTAATAGAAACGCAAGCAAGAATTTGGACGTAAAAAATAACAATGAAAGTTCTTCCAACGAATTTTTTCAGAAATTTTGTTTCTGTATAGTAGACGATGAAACGTTTGTACAGGGTGAATTTTTTCAACTTCATAGCCAGGAATGGTTGCATTAACACAGAAATATACGTGAATGAGTGCCTTTGGAACATACTCCTCTCTTTCATAATAAAATTCAGTGTATTCCATGTTTTCTGGCCTGTTCCCGCTTCTTCTCATTACAACAACAAAACAATGGAGTGTAACAAATCCATCAAATTGTCCAAAACTCCGTGCAATTGAAAGATATTGGACTCTAGTAAAAAATAATTTAAAGGACATTAAAAGCTCAGCATAAAATGAAACGGAATTTAAAAATAGTCCACTAATTTTTTCGTGCAAAAAAGTGAACGAAACACAATAAAACCTTTAATTATTATAATTCTGGTAAAGATCAGATATTTCCTTAAAAACCAACAGGAACTTATTTATTATTTTATGTTTAGAACTTGAACATAACAGTCATTAATAAAAATATCACTTTAAAAAAATTCGCACACTGGTTTATAAATAAGCAGATTTGCATGCACGGTTTTTTTTCGTGCGCAGTCCTTATATTTTGTCATAACTAAAGCTGAAGTGCTTGATTTTAAGGAATTGATCTTGGACTTTTTTTTCTCTTTAAGTTTATTTTAATAACTATAATATTTAATCTGAATAAAATCATTTAATGATTGGGTTGCGTATTTAAACCTTCGTTTTGAGTACACAAATTACATTATTTGAATTTTTCATTAAATAAATAATGCGTAACTATCAAGAATTTGAATTTTTAGTACTCTAATGGTGAAAAAAGTACTATTTGAAATTTATTTTGATACCCAAAAATATTTTCATTTTCCATCCCTGCCAGAGATTGAAAGACACGGGTCTAGAACATTTTGTAAAAAAAAAAAAAAAATATATAGTTTTGAGTTTTATCTCGAAATGGGTATCAAAAAGTTTGTCATTTTAAGCCAGTTATGAAAAATATATTTAAAAAAATTTTTAATAAAATTGTGGTACATAAACCGTCATTTTGTAAAAAATAAAAAAATAAATAAAAAATATTCATAATTTTGTTCCTTTGTGTATCAATAACAATAAAAATTATTAGCCTAAGTTACGTTGTTTTTGTGTACTGAGCTGTCAAAGTTCAACATTTTTTTATATTTTGGAAAAAGGGCAAAAAATTCATTATTTTTTGTCCAGGTATTTTTGTTATTTTTTTGAAAATTGTCCAAAAATACACTAATTTTCAACTTTCATAGAGTGCAACTAAAAATGTTACAGGATGTTTGTTCTGAAAATTGTCTGACAAATATAACATATTGTCTACTTTAATATTCTGAAAAAAAAAAAAAAAAAAAAAAATTGTGCGCATATGTAGTTCGATTTTTGTGAAAAAACTTCAGTAGATTTCATACAAAAAACAGCTTAAGTGCCAGACATTTTCTTTGCTTTATCAAACATTAAACAGTGTGGAAGAATCGAAATAAATCTGTAACTTCTAATCGGCTGGTTTGCATAAAATTTCATACAGGCGTAGCAAAGAACAGTATCATTTTGAGTTTAGAAGCGGGGTCCAATATTCGCAACAGGAGCAGAACTATAGGGGTTCAAAATAGACAACTAGTATCATTGAAAAGGTTTAACCACTAGCGAATTTTTGTTCCTTACCCGATTTCCAAGATTTTTATATCACCTTAAAGTCCTTGATAAAACATGCTTGCATATACTACTTATCTTATATATTTTTCGAGTTATATACATTTGAATTTTCAAAAATCTAAATTTTACAAGATCTTGGTCAAGATTTTTTCATATATAGGCAAATATTTTCAACCGATTTTATTGTACTTTACGTAGTTAGTTAAAAGCAAAATTATTTATCGAACAAAGAAAATTTCGAGTCGTTATCTTTATTGAGTCAAAAGTTAAACGATTTTGAACTGGAAAGTTTGCAAAAATTAACAAACACATGGACAGATGGACGGACATTAGAATTCTTAAAAAAAAACTTCAAATTCGAAAGATATCTTTTTTTCACTTCTCGATTAATATAAAAACCAAATGAAAGTATTAATCTTTTGATATCACCTTTCCCCGAGTTAAGTGGCATTTTCGACACATTTAACCCAAATGTATAGACGGACGGACATTGCCATGCTACCAAAAAATATTTTAGAATTCTAAGAATGCATTTGTTTACTAACTAATAAATAGCAAAAAATAGAAAATGATCATCAAAATTTGTATATCACCTTTTCCTGAATGTAGCGTCATTTTCGTCCCATTTAACCCAAATGTATAGACGGAAGGACGGACATTACCATTCAGCCAAAAAACATGTTATAATTCTAAAAGTAAATTTGTTTACTTACTAATAAATAGAAAAATTAAACGTGGTCAGTAAAGTGTTGATACCAGCCTTCTCTGAATTATGCATAATTTTCAACCCATTTAACTTTAATGTAAGACGGACGGACAGACATTTCTGTTCTGCTAAAAAAAATCTTAAAATTCTAAAACTGATTTTTTTTTAACTAACAATCAATAAAAAATAAAACATGATCATTATAATATTGATATCACCTTTCCCTGAATTAAGCGCCATTTTCGACCCCTTTTACCCCAATGTGCGCTGATAGGGATCTGAAGATGAATTTAAAAAACTTTTTAAATAATTTTTCCATATTCAGCACATAAATACTCACGGTTTTCTGGTATCTTCTTACATCTAAATCCCCCCCCCCCCCCCAAAAAAAAAAAAAACGTTTCCACGGGACCATTTTATGTACATATAAATCCAAATAAACATATGTATTTCACCTTATTTCCCTCTCTTGCAATACTGCTGATCAAGATTTCTCTAGAACCATTTTTTAGTACAATAATAATTTCACAATCATGTCTGTGTTAAATCCCTTGTTTATTTTATCTTGTTTTGATTCTAAAGAAAATTTTTCTTAACTTTTTTTCTTTTTAATATTTGTATTAAATAAATTCTTTATTTTATTGTACATTTCTTGAATTTAAACTACATCAACAAGATGGTTTCTATTATTTTTTAGATTTTTTTGGTGTCTCTCCTTTTATACGGCAACAGCAACAATACTATAATCATTTCTTAAAAAATCTTTAACTTTTTCTTTTTATTATTTTTATTATTTTTATCATTTTTTTTTTGTTTTTTCTTAAACATCTTTTAAATTCAATTCGTATTCCCCAGCTCTTTTCACTTTTGGGTCATTTGCGAGTATTGATGCATTTGAATTGTAGGGAACATTGTGAACATAATCTATGTAGATGTTGTTGTTGTTGCTGCTGCAATATTGTCTTGGTTAAACAACCATTCATTAGTTCAGTTTAGTTTAGTTTAGAACGTTGTATGTTTAAGAAATACATAAACAATAATAGCAATAGCAGCAGCAGCAGCAACAGCAATAATTTTTCTTTGGCCAGCTTTCTATTCTAACTAAGTTGGAACGAGAGATATTGAGATAAATTGTACAAATTAATCTTCATTCAGTCTTTTATAAAACGTTTTTCTTCTTCAGTTTCATTTCGTAGTTTTAGCATTTTATATAAGTGTGTGTATGTGTATGTGTGTGTGTTTATCTTTTGCTGTTGCACTTAAACGTTAAAAAAATATAAAGAGTTTTATTTTTCGTCGTTTACAAGATCTCTGGTCTGTTTCTGTGCGAAAACAAATGACTAAAATAGATTGTCAAAGTTCAAACTATAAGTAAATGCTGTCATATTTCCAATGTCATTTTCTTTTTCTTCCTCGTCGTTTTTGTTTTTTTGTTGCTTTTTAGTTTGAAGTGGTAGTGTTTTGTTGTAGTTATTATTGGTACTGGTGCAGTGTTGTTGTTATTATAACAATACTGTTAGAGCTCTGAGAGCGGAAAAGGAAATTGCATACTAAATAAAAATGCCCCCGGTGAGCAATATGAATGAACGAACACATTTGTTTGGAAAAAAGGGAGAAACAGTGGTTTTAGCATATAAATTGGAAAAATATATCTGTATATTTAAAAAATAGCAAGTATAGAGTTTCCTTCTAGGTGTTTATTTTTAAAATTAAAAGGTATTTTTTTTTTTAAGCAATTGGTCCAGTTTCTACTACATTCTCTTGAAATATATTTTTTTGTATCATTTAAATGAGATACCTTTATTTGTGAATAAACACCGAATTTAATGAAATATAAATCGTTTCATTTGTAACATATTCAGTAGAGTATCCCGTAGAAAAAAATTTTGTAGGAAGACCCCTCAAACGATGCGTAAAAATTGGCTTAATATGGGAAAAATATTAAACAAATTTTTAACATTGAACTTCAGTTCCCTACCAGCGATTAAAAGCCACGGGTGTAGAACATTTCATCCAAAAAATAGTATTGAGTTTTGTCTTGAAATAAGTATCGAAAAATTAGTAATTTTTATCCAATTATAAAAAAATTTTCGCAAAAATGTTGGTCCATAAACCCTCATTTTAGTACATCATGCAAAAAAAATTGTTTGATATTTTTCTTAAAAAATGGATAAGAATTTTATAATTTTGTTCCCTTTATGGCTAAATATTAAAAATTTGCATTGTAGTAAGTACTGCTGATAATATATAATTTTCCAAATTTTTCCAAAAAATTTCTCATCAAAATGCCTTAAAAAGTTTTATAGCAAAACAAAATCCTATAGAATAAATTTTTTAATTATTTTTTTCCATAACCAGCATAAAATTAAGAATTTTTTGATACCCATTTTGATTAAAAAATCGAAACTTTTTTTGAGCAAAATTTATGGGACCCATGATTTTTCAATCGCTGGTAGGGAACTGAAGACCAATTTTAAAAATTTTTTAAATCATTTTTTCGTATTAAGCAAATTTTTACGCATCTTTTGAGGGGTCTTCCTATATCGAAATATCGAAAAAGGCTTTCCTCGGGACACTCTAATATTCAGCTTTATGATAGTAAATAAAAGATATAATTTTTTTACCGATTTTTTTTTTTAACCAAATTTTTTTTTTTTTTTTATATCTGCAAAAGCATTGAGCAGAAGAATTTGTACAAAAGAATTTGTACATTGATAGGAAGCTTGGTTCGGAGAAAAAAATTTTACACATGATAGTGGGAAGGCCAAAAACATTTAAAGCACATTTAAAAGAGTTTCAAAAATATCTGGTAGAAAAGCAGCCCGGTCAGCTCAGTGCTCTGACTATTTGGTGCAAAAAGATAAAGCCAAGGCAGGCTTGAAAACATATGAAGTCCAAAAAGTTGCAGGCAGGAATGCTGCAAAAATTTAGAAGCCAAGAATAGAGCACGGAAATTAAAATAAAATTTCATACAAATATGAGTTGTATAATGGACGACGAAACGTAAGTATTGGCAGATTTTTAGCAGTTTCTGGGTCAAAATTTTTATGTTAAGGACAAAAAAGCAGACAGAATTTCATTAAAAATGCCTGGTATGGCAAGATTTATGCAGTTGCGGCAAAAGCAATTCGCACAAATAAAATATAGAAAAATCGGCCAAAAAATTTCCATACAAATTTGGATCGAATTTCATATGAAAAATTACACAGAATTTTGCGGTGATTTTCCCACATTTTTGGGCAATAATTCCTTTTTGATAACACATTTTTGATATTTTGGGTGATTTTTCGCTTTTTTTAATTTTTATAACTTTCATGAGAAGGTCATACTATTCAGAAAAGTTTTATTTAGCGGTACTGGGATTTTGAATACATCAGAGTTGAAAATTCCTGCGTCCAGCTGTCAAAGAAACCGTTTTAATCCAGACTAGAATCCTATCCAGACCAAAGTTTAAACTATTTTCATTCTGAATGTGACGGATTTTACCCAGAATTTTATCATATAACTAGACCACATATCCCTAATTTCATGTTTCTAGGTTCATAATTATACAAAATTCAAAAAGTACCATTAGAAGAACGAAAAAGTACCACAAAGTCCCCTCTTGTGAATTCTTTCCAACATCCGACCATGCGTATTTAATTTCATGTTTTTAGATTAAATATTACAGAAAATGCAAAAAAGTATTAATAGAAGAAGAAAAAAGTTCCACAAAGTCCATCCTCTTGAATTCTTACTCACATTACCATGTATCTTTTAGTACCACCAATTCCACTCTTGTGAATTCCTATCTACATTTTTTTTAATTTCATGTTTCTATGTTTAATGTAATTGAGAATTCATTATTAAGTTTGAATAAAATATAATTTCCCGCTTTTACCCCTTTTTTTGGTACTTTTTTTCACCCATCGAAGTATAGTGAGATCCCATATTAAAATACTCATATGAATATTTCAATAAATATAAAAAAATGTTTTATGAAAAAAAGTACCAAAAATAGGTACGATTTTTACCCCTTAAACGTTCGAATTTCTAAAAAGTACCAAATTTGTATTTCTCGATTTTTGTTATGAATACGACATAAATTTCATCTGTATGTTGCTTGGTTTTAAAAATACAGTTTTTACCCGTTTTCTCCCTAAAACGGCTGATTTTCAAAAAAGTATCAGACACCTGTCCAATTATTTTTCAAATGAATAAAGATAACCATTCAACTTTTTTTGTATATCCATTAGTTTTGTCTCTCTAGGTTCAGCCGTTTGGGCTGTGGGATGATGAATCAGTCAGTCAGTCTCTTTTATATATATATAGATGAACAAGGATGATTTTTCGTAAATATTTAGGCATTTCATCACTATTTTTAGGCAAATTTTCCATTTTTTTTTTTTGGGCAAATTTTTATTTCTTTTGGGTAATTTTTCAGTTGGGTGATTTTTCTATATTTGATTTGGGCGATTTAGCTTTGGGTCATTTTGCTGGCAGCCCAAAAGAAGCAAGTCATTTGTTATAGAGGGCTCTATAAATATCGAAATATACATCAAAGAATGTTTACAAAAAAGGCTTCTTTCCTTTCATAACATATTTTTTTGGCCAAAAAACTTTGGAGTGGTACCAAAACAATAACATAGCTTTTGTATCAATAGAGGTCAATACTCCAAATTGTCCGGAGAAATATTGGGTTTTTGTGAAAAGAGAATTGAAGAGCACAAAAATGGTGTCCAAAAATATTGAATATTTTAGAGGGAGATGGGCAAACTCTTCCAAAAAAGTGACTATAACAACAATCAAATCTCTAATGGAAGGGTTAGCAAAAAATGTCCATGAGTTAAAACTATAAAAGTTATATTTTCTGTGATCTGTATTATAATATCAATTAAATAAAATAAATTCAAAACTCTTTTCAAATTATTGAATTTTTTGGATCTCACACCTTAGCCTAAAAATGACGAAAAGACCGGAAAGTTTTTAATTATTTTTCATATGAAATATGACCCATATTTGAAGGCATTTTTTTGGGTGATTTTTCTATATTGATTTGAAAGATTTAGCTTTGGGCCGTTTTGCTGGCAGCTGAAAATAAATTAGCTACGTTAATTAGCTATGTTAAGAGCTATTTTCTTTCTACTTTCTAAACCGATAAAAAAACTAAAATTGACTTAAAATTTAGGTAGCTATGAGGTTTTTAAAGCAGCAGTTAGTCCTAAAGTAGTTTTTTCAACGATAATTAGAAATTGTTAAAAATTGGTATGTGATGTATTTAAGAAAAACTCTAGTCCACATTATGTCTCTTCTCAAAATCCTGATACTTTCGACTTCCTTCCTCTTTTCTATAGTGACTAAAGCTAGAAATAATATATCACGAAAATGAACACATTATTTAAAAAATTAATAATATTTTCTTTCAATATTCTTCCTGTAAACGGGAGTTTAACATACTGTGCATTAGAATGAAATTTTAGTTCCATAAAAAAAAAAAACGAATCTGTTTTTAAAAAAATTCATCCCCAAATGTGTTGATGTATGTTTGTTGTATAGAGATGATGGCCATTGTTGAATGTAAATGTTAGTGAATGAACGAATGAATAGTAAGCCTATAAGTATAAACTGCATAGGGACAACAAATTTACATACATATTTACATACATATATATGTATATGTTACTTTTTTTTTGTTGTCTATGATATATTCCGATCTCTACCTACTACTACCGATTCTATTTTGTTATGGTAAGTGAGATCTTCCGGATGCTAGAATTTGTCATGTCGTTTATTTATACACTCGATGAGATATTCACGTTTTTATATTTTTTTATACTCTGCTGTTGATATCGTTTTTTTTTTTTTTTTGCGCATTTTTATTTAACATTTAAAACTCGAGAGCAATAGAGGAGAACTGGACAAAAAATAACATAAAAAATAAAAATCATAAAATGAAAATAAAATTCTATAGAAATTGAAGTACATTTGGAGTGTATATGGTTGGCTGTGATGTGACCTGATTTTATTTTACTATATATATGTATTTCTATTTTAATTCTGTCTCTCTAACTGGGCTTCAATTCAAATACTGAAGACTACTAAAGTTTGTGTAGCGGGTGAACAGTAGTAGCAGCTTTAATTTTTTATTATTATTTCTAGAGTAGTAGGAATAAAAATGATTGCACGGAAGTTAAATTTTATGTGTATGTAATCTATACCTTGTTCAAATATCTACTAATACATATAAATAGATGGACTTAAATATATACTTAAACGTACAATACGCACACTTTTACACGTACTTTCTACATAAAAACCTATAGATTATATAATATAGTAAAACAAATTCATATTTTGCAATGATTACATATTACGTCAGTATGTAAAATAAACACATAGACATATGAATAAAATACATATTTACTTATGTGTACATGCAGACATTGTTACAAGCCCGATTTATAAACGGTGAGTTTGTACTTTATAGTGTGTTAGTATGTTAGAGTGCTAGTATGTTTAAAAATAATACATCTATACATATATAAATGAATTTATCCCAACAAACATAGAAATACGAAAGAAATTCGCCAAAGATATTGCCTGGATGAAAAATATTATTGCGGCAATAATAGAATTTGTATTGTGGAAGTAACTTTTTTCGCTAGAAAACGCGTACCGATGACAATTATACGAAATAATATGAAAGTGATTCTTCTAAATTGGCAATATATTCGGAACAAAAGAATTACATTTATTGAAAATTATTTTTATGCATTGCGTAAAATTACTGATGAATGAAATTATAAAATGTAATTAATTAGCATTATCATCTGGATAATAGGTCTTCTACTTGTTCGCTGGGATGTATAGATGGATACTATTTACACTTGAGCTTATTGTAGTATGTGTGTTAAATGTTTGCGTATGTGTATATTTGAACATTAATACATTCATTGATTGCATATGATATAGAGGAATGTGTTTAGTAAAACTAGCTCATAACTAAAAATTTGGATACAGTATACCGGTTTTATGTTAATGCTAATAAGAGCAAAGCCAAAGCATTTTGCTTTATAATTTTTTATATTTGATACTTTAAGCCATAGATTTAGATTTTTAGATAAAAGATGAAGATTTGTAAAAAAAATCATAGTAAAATAAAATTCTTTTAATTACACTGGTCAAAAAAATCCTACCCCAAAGAAGAATAGTTGGATTGATGGATTTTGGTGTGCTAAACACGAATCTGCTTTCAGTTTTTTTTTATCAGGTCTGAATTATTTTATGGGTATATCTAAAATTTCGCATATAATAAGACCATTATTCCAGGATATTTCACCATAATTCAAGAGTGGTGTGTACGATCAGTGTTGCCAGGAGGTAAGAAAAAAGAGGCTAAATTAGTCTTTAAAAAAGGTCAAAATGCTTAAATTATTTTTATTTAAAAACATTTGTTTTTCTCAGTAGTTTTTAATATTTTTTTTTAAAGCTATAGTAAAATATTTTTAAATCAAACATGCCAACAAAATGATCCAACCAAAATTCACCCAAAAAATTCCCACACAAATTATAATTCCTTTTTGAGTAATTATACCCACCATCAAAAAGATTGATTTTGTCATTCCGTGTGTAACATATCAAAAAAAAAAAAAAAAAAAAATCATTTAAGACCCCATAAAGTATATATTTCCTGGGTCCTGGTTAGATTCTGAGTCGATCTAGCTACGTCAGTCCGTCTGTTGAAAGCAGGATTATATTCAAAATAGTTTTTCTGATTAATAAAAAATGTTTAAAAAATAATTATAACAATTTATTAAGTGAGTTAAGTTATATTTGATTTGGAAAATGAAGCGCCGCACAATGTACTTTTTTAGGGGTATGAGCGATCAAAAATCAATAACTTTTGAATGAGTTAATTTTTTTGGTCGCGATTTTTTTTAAGTTATTTTGCAAAAAATTAGCAATTGCCAACAATACAATAATCATTACATATTTCCATATTTTGCCTTGTAAAATTACAACAAAAATTATTTAATATGCATATTAGGGCAATATTCATTAAAGTGTTTTGAATTTTAAAATGTATTCATCGGAATATTGTATATGTAAAACTTCCACCAACGCTAATAATTCCAATGGAACGCGTACGGAGGTCAAAGATCTAATTTGCAGACAGACGTCCGGACGGACACAATTAAAACACAATGTGGTTATTAAATGACATAAAAAGGATATAAGTATTATCCACTAATGCGTTATCCATACGTCCATAAATGATAAGTTGTTCATAAATTATTAGCAAAAATGTTCTGGAAAGTATAAGATCTTCATACAATTTCTACACTTCTATTGAAAATAAAGAACTATTTTATTTCAATGAAACTTCTCCCTTTTATTATGTCGAAATGAGGTTTTTCGTCTGAATATTCACAGTAGCCTCTATTTGACCACACAGACTAACTGCAGATTTGGTTATTTTTTGATTTTTTGTACTTTTTTATGGTATGTTAATAAGTTTCCTTTTTCCCTTAAAAAGTAAAACTATTATTTTGTTTTAAAAAGTACAGAACAATATGATTTTTTATTAAAATCATTACTACTTCCAGTCTTGCACTTTCTTGCAGCTAAATTATACATGAAACAAATGAAGATAACTTACACTATAAGCCCATGTAAGTAGAATTTTTTGCTGGTTTTAGCAATATAGTTAAAAGTCTAGGTAAAGGTAAAATTAAGGTTTTTTTTATTTTTAAAAGTAGGATTTGCACTAGACTAGACTTGAACATACCTTTCAAATAAAAGAGTAAACTATTAAATATATCTAACGGCTTCAAAATATCGTAATACTAAAAATTTTTCTAACATGTGTGTAACATGTCGAAGGAATCATCTAAGACCCCACAAAGTATATATTTTCTGGGTTCTGGTTAGATTCTGAGTCGATCTATGTCCGTGTGTCTGTCTGTTGAAAGCAGGATAGGGCTCGAACGGGGCAACGTAGGGGGACCAAATTTGGCACAAATATTTATCTTATGTAAGGTTTGTTTGGTATTGAAAATGGGTATCGGTTAATAAACAAACAAGTTATGGACTAAAAACTAGAAACACAGGGTGTCCGTTTCGTACTTTTTTGCTGATATTTCTTCAATAAAAGCATGTACGAAAACGAAATTTTGTACGTATAGTTCGGGGGTTAATATAAACTCGGAAACCAAAAATGGGCGTGGTCCGCCCTCTCTACCGCCCACCTCCTATATAAGGTGAAATTGTGTTCAAATAGTCCAAGAACCAATGTAAACTCGGAAACAAAAAAATGGGCGTGGTCCGCCCACTTTACTGCCCACTTTACCGCCTCCCTCTCATATAACGTAAAATTTGAAAAAGTTGATGGTGGGTATATAGTTTCGGCCGGGCCGAATATAACATTCGCGCTTGTTTTATTCTGACTAAATGTAGCCGATTTCCAAACCAAATATCTTTTCAAGTAAAAGAGATACAATAAAAGCAATAACATATTTAGAAATTTCATCATGTTTTACATAAAGATTACGATTTGAATTATACAAAGATTGATTTATATGTTTTTACTTATTTTCGATCACTTACACCCCAAAAAAATTACAAAATTTTAATTAAATATAAATAATATCAATTTTTTGTGCAAATTAATACACAAATGTTCTTAAATGTAAAAATAATATTGGTAAAAGCAAATAAGAAATTATTTTCTTCTTTGTTGAATACTAAAATTTTAGCCTTTTTAAGGCTGTTTTAATAATCAAAAAAGGCTATTAAAAAGGCTAGAAGCTAAAACGAAAATTTTGTGTGCGATTGACATAAGTGATATATCATACGATGGGGACTAAAAATATCTTCAAGCCATCCAAACTTAATTTTTTATGTGCTTAATAATTTTGGAGTTATTTCGAAATTAGTTTCTGAAAAAAAATTTTTCATGCAAAATTTATTAAAATTTCTTTCTATAAATGAAAATATTAAAAATGTTTCAGTTTATCATCTTTATTTTAAAGTGAATAAAATATGTATTATTAAAACTGATGCACAAATCTTGATTTTATTCACAGTTAATTGAAAATACCCATGTATATCTGTAACTTATAGTCTGGTTGAATTTCTATCTTTTATAGAAGCGAAACTACGCCACTTTAAAGTTGAATAAGTCACGGAAAATTCCAAAGACATTGTACTATTGTGAATGTGTAAAATCCATAACAAAATAAATAATTTGTTCTCGTAGACAATGTTCGAACGTGTGTTTGTGCTAAAATAAAAAAAAAAAAAAAAAATGTAATTTTCCGTGACTTATTAAACTTTAAAGTAGCATAGATTCGGTTTTATAAAAGATATTGATTTCAAACTTTTTCTATATAATTTAGCTAAAAAAAAATCAAATCCTTGCTTTTTCTAGTTTTTGTAATTAAAGTAAAATTTTTGTAAAATACTGATCGTATAAAATGAGAAAGTGAAAAAAAAAACTATAAGATTTTTATAAAAGAAATTCCACAATTCCAAAAAAAACGCCGAATATCAGTCCCGCAGATTTGGACTGAAAATGTTTAACAACATATAATAAGGAGTGCGTTTGAAAAAATCTTAACATATATAAAATTTAATAAATGTGGTCTCTTATGAAAGGATGGATCCTTTTTTGCAAATATTCTTCGATGTATATTTCGATACTTATAGAGCCGACTGTAATAAAATACTTGCTTGTTTTTTTCAACTGCATAAAGCTTGTCATTACCATTTTGTAAGAAATTCTGTCTGGTTTTGGGTACTAAACATATCAACACGTTCTCGAATATTAGAAGCTGCGAAGAATTTGCCATTACTTACGTTTCGTCGTCCATTACAATTACTTACAACATGAGTTTTTTTTAATTTCCATGCCTAAATTAAATTTAATTAAATTTTTTGTGGAATTCCTGTCTGGAACTTTTTGGACTTTGTATGTTTTCAAGTCTGCATTGGCTTTAACATTTCGCACCAAATAGAGAACTGAGCTAACCGGGCTGTTTTTCTACCATATGTGTTTGCAGCTCTTTTCTGTTTTCAATTTTCTTCCTTTCCTGGTTTCCTATCAATGGTCAAATTCTCCTAATATTGTTTAATAACATTGAAAACAGTTTAACGGCAGACCTTTAGTTCTTTGGCTAATTTTTTGTAGGACCAATTTCGATTTTTTTGAAATTTTTTGATAATTTGTAGCACGTAAATATTTTTTGTCACTCATTTTGATCAAACTCACAACAAATTAACATGGTTATCATTAAAAATAATAACTAACATATTTCTCAAAGATAACTAGATAAAAAAAAAAAAAAATAAATATTGGTGCCGAAAAAAATTAAGAAGCAAAACGTGTGTTAAAATTGTTTCGATCTCACTCATATACGTTATGCATTTTAGTAAGACACCAATATTATAACTGTTCGCATGGGTGTAAGGAGTCATAGTTTAATTTTTCAGTAAATTGTTCTTATCATGGTCATATCGATTTCTTTAAACTATTAAGTTTATCTCTGTTCTTTGAAGGAATTCCGCAATTTTATTACGCAGTATCGGGTTAAATGCTAGTCTTAAAAAAAAAAACATTTTTGGACACACTATTTTTCACAAACGATACAGATTTTTAAAAAGTTTAACAATTTTTCTCACCATCCAAACCTTAACTGTAAGTTGTTTTAGTAAGTGACACAAAATTACTAAACTCAGTCCTTAACTTAATCTATATAAGTGTTTGTATTAGATTGTTTTATATACATCTATTCATATTTAGGTTTTGTCATTTATATCATTCAATACTTGTAATTCATGTTGTAGTTGTTGTTATTGTAAAATCTATATATATTGGGAGAGTAATGTGTGTATATGTATGGATGTAGGTTTTTTTTTTTTTGTATTTATGTTTATTTGTATCTACTATGTATCTTATCTATTTATGTTTACCCAGCAGGCCACATGTCCATTAACGACACTTTCATCGATGATGTCGCCGAAATTTGTCGTCAAGAAAATGTATGTAGAGGACAAGTTTGACTAAAAGTCACCTATATTGTCATCTTACCCCATTTTCGGCGACTTCAATAACAAAATATACTGAATTGTCGTACATATTTAGTTCGGTGACAACATGAGTAAAATGTCCAGCGAGAATGTCGTAAATTAAACCAAACACACGACATGCTGCATGACTGCTGCATGACAATGTCATCAATACCTATCAGATAAATAAAAGCATTAATAAAACCATTAAAAAGTAGAGAATGTTGTAGCTGAAGTGGTAAGTGCGCTTGACTATTCAATAAGAAAGAGAGAAATTGGTGGCCTGGGTTCAAATCTCGGCGGAACCCAACTTTTTTTCATTTATTTTTCTTAAAATGGTTGACGAAAATATACATGACACTGTCGCTTAGGTTATCGTTGATGACTTAAGTGCCCTTTGTTCGAAAATGTCACCAATGTTTGTTCGGAGCTGTCGTACATGTGTCATCGAAGACTGTGACAAATCATCAAGACATCGTCGATATTTTCTACAAGACATGGCCTGCTGGGTAGTTGTGTCCATTCATTTGTGTACGTGTTAAATATATTCAAACATCCTATACTCGTAATACAATACACATACAATACTACACTTAAATACAAACACATACTTAAATATAAGTGTAAATGTTTGTATATACATTCAAATACATAAATATATATTGTTTATATCAACATATGTATTTTACTGCATCAATATAACAACAATTTGTGAGTTGTTGTATTGATGTTGTAAATTCAATAGATTTTTGTTGTTATTATAATATAGATTTTTTTTTTATTTAGGTTTACATATTTATCTAAATATTATACATTTCACCCGGTATGAATTCATTACAATTTATGTCTAAAAATATGTTACACTTAAGATAGTTTAAACGTGTTGTAATAATACTGCAATATTTTATGATGTTGCCACGTACTTTTAGTATATTTTACCCTTTTTAAGATTGAAAGAGAAATCAAAAATGGTATAAATTTGTGAGATGATTTATACATAAAAAAAATTTGATTTTTATGAAAAAAGAATTAACATATATTTTAATTTGATGGAATAAATCTACACAGAAAAAAAAAAAAAAAAATAAAAAATAAATATTTGCAAAAAATTTTAGAATTTTTAAAATGATTTCAAATATTTTATTTATTTTATTTAGATACCTATTAAATTATTTTATTAATTGAAATTCAACTTATGAAAAAATTGTTTTAAGGAGTGCGATCGAAAAAATCTTAACTTTTTTCGGAATCACTATTAAATTTTATTTTTGATCTAGTTATCATGGAAAAATATGTCAGTTATTATTTTTAATAACAACCATGTTGAATTGTCGTGATTTTCATCAAAATGAGTGACAAAAAAGATTTAAGTGCTACAAATTATTAAAGAAATTCAAAAAAATCCAAATAGGTCCTACAAATAATTGGCCACAGAATTAAATTTCTGCCGTCAAACTATTCCTAATGTTTTTAAACAGTATCTGGAGAATTTGAACATTGATATGTAACCTGATTTGTAATGAAAAAAAGGACCACGTGATATTGGGAAGACCAGAAAATTTAAAGCATATTGAAAGGAACTCCAAACAAATCTGCTAGAAAAGCAGCTTAGTTATCTCAGTGCTTCGACTATTTGGTGCGAAAATTTAAAGCTAATGCAGAGTTGATAACATATAAAGTCCAAAAAGTTGCAGACAGGAATGTTGCAAAAAATTTGGAAGCCAAGAATAGGACACGGAAATTAAAACCAAATTTCATACAAAAATACTCAAGTTGTATAATTGACGAAGAAACGTATGTTCTGGCAGAATTTTTGCAGTTTATGTGTTAAAACTTTTTATTGTTAATGCTCAAGGCAATGTTAAAGATAAGTTTAGGACCAAAACGCAGAAAAAAATTCTTATAAAATTCCTGGTATAACAAGCTTTTTGCAGTTGCGGCAGAAAAGGAATGTCATTTAATACATACTGATCTATAAATACTAAAATATGCATAAAGGAATATTTACAAAAAAGACTTCTTCCTTTCGTAAGAGAGCACAATGTGTCCAAACATTATTGGCCCGATTTGGTATCATGTCACTACGATAAGAAAGCTCTGGAGTGGTACCAAAGCAATAACAAAGAGAGGTCAGTTTTCAAAATTGTTCTTAGCTTAGACCAGTGGAGAGATATTGAGCTCTTGTGAAAAGTGAATCGAAGAGCACAAATAAGATGTCCCAAAATACCGAAAAATGGTCCACAAGTTCATAAGTAGTGGTTAGAACTATAAAAGTTATATTTTTCTGTGATCTGTAATAAATTATCAATTAATTCAAAAAAAAAAAAAAAAAAAAAAAAAAAAATGAAAACTCTAAGATCAACCACTTTCAAGTTATTGAATATTATATATGTTAAGATTTTTTCGAACGCACTCCTTATATTAAGTTATTCAATATAGAAATTATTATAAATTATAAATTATTTTTATTTATATTTGAATAATTTATTAACTTATACAGCAAGAAAAATAATTTAAAGCCGATAAATTGTTTTATTTAAAAAAAAAAAAAAAAAATTTAGAAAATTTGAATCTTGATCAATTGAATAATTATATGTATATATATTTTCCCATAGTTTCTAGGAAGAGCATAGGGCCTTAAAAAATTCCTTCCATTTTATTTTATCTAAAGCTCCGTTCTTAATTTCTCGTCATGTAAAGCCTGCTTCTAGTGCTTCTGCCTCTACCAGTCGCCTCCAAGTATTACCGGGTCTTCCTCTTCTGCGACTACCCTGCGGATTCCAATCGAGAGCTGAGCGTGGGGCTTCCTTATGGTACGGTCAATCCACATTCACTTACGACGTCGGATTTCTAAGGCTAATTGTTCCTGATGCGTGGCCGACCATAAATCCGTGTTGGTGATGGTGTTCGACCAAAAGATGAGCATGGTTTTATGTAAGCAGCAGTTGATGAAGGCTTGCAGAACTTGCAATTGTTTGTTGGCTGCGTTCCATGTCTCGCAGCCGTAAAGATCAACAGATTTTATGCTGGCGTTGAATATTTAAATTTTGGTATTTCTTGTGATATGAGCTGAATGCTGCACGCCCCTTATTAATTCGGCATCTGATGTCTTCAGCTGTTCCGCCTTTGGCAGTAATGAGGCTGCCTAGATAGCAAAATGAGTCCACATTATTTATTTCACCTACGGAAATTGTCCGGTCGTTATGTGTGTTTATGTGCATTACTTTAGTTTTAGGAATGTTGATTGACAATCCTGCTAGCGCAGCATAATGTTTGACATCGGCCACCATACCAGTTATATCTGTGTGCTTATGTGCGAGGAGGCCGATGTTATCGGCATATGCTAGGTCTCCAAGATTGCCTTGTAGTCCTCACATAATTTCTCTGATATCTTGAGAAACACGGATCATTACGGCGTCAATTATGATGTTAAAAAGTAATGGAGATAGGACATATCCTCGACGCACACCTTTCTCCACTAGAATTTGGTCACTTAGTTGTTGTTCGTTTCATATACGGCAGGTGGCGCCTTCGAATAAGCTTCTGGTTAAGATTACATTGTAGTTCATAGTGTCGAACGCTTTCTCAAAATCAATAAACACAGGTATAGCGGTGTGCGCCATTCGACGAATTGCTCCGCAATGTGTTGACATGGTAGACACAGGATCGATGCGCTCTAAAACCAGCCTGCTCGTCTGAGGTGACACATGATCAGATATCCTCCTATTGATGATGTGTACGACTTGTTCACTATGCTCAGTAAAGTGATTCCTCTTCAATTTTTGCAGTCAGAGAGGTTCCCCTTCTTTGGCAGCAGAGTTGTAATTCCCTTCGTGAGTTCAGATGGCAATCTTTCGCTGTCCCAGAAGTCAGATATGAGTGGATGTAGGAGGTCAGCGCTTAGCATACAGTCTGCTTTCAGCAATTCTGGGGGTAGGTTGTCAGGACCAGGGGCCTTGCCGGACTTCAGGGATGAGATCGTGAATGATATTTCAAATTGATTGTCCTCCTGGTGTTGGAGGCAATTACATATAATCTCTGTCGATGCTTGAGGTGGTGCTGAGAGAAGTTTTGTGTAGTATTCTTTTCATATCTTGATTTGTTTCTCTTTCGACGTTGTCGTTTCACCGTTGCTATCCATTAAAGGTTTGGTGGTAGAGAATGTGGAGTTCGTTAATTGACGCATTGAACGGAAGAGGTCTCGGCAGCGGTGGGTATCTGCTGCTGCTTATGCTTTAGTTGCAATTTGTTTGCTCCATAACCTGTTATCCGCCCTTGCGCTTTTCTTCACCATCTAATCCAGTCTGGCGTATTCCTGTTGGACTAGAGCTTTCGCAAACCTTTTGGCACTGTTTACACCATTTTTTCCCTTGATAGTCGGTCAGGACCGACCATATGATACCCTACACCATTATGTATGACCATAAAATTTCGGGAAGGGGACTTATATTAGACCAACACTTTTACTAAATGTAAAATAAAATATACAAATACGTGGTGTAGGGTGTAAAGAATTAAATATTTGTTAAAATAGTAAAATTATTCATAAAAAATCTATTAAAATTGTTTAATAACCATTTTAAAATATCAAATCAAGTTTTTAAAATTTAATCAAATATTTTGTAAAACAGTTTATTCTTACTTTTTATTCCCCTTATTTCAATTTAATTAACTTCTCTTGCAAACTCTTCCCATCAGCACTAATGCTATTAATGTTTTTTGTTATTTTTGTTGTATGAACTAAAGAAAGATAATTATTGTTTTAAGTAACTTCAAGCTGACACACTAACTTTAAACTCATATAACAACATTGTGGTCATTACTGTTACAACCAGCAGGATATTGGGTGCAGGGTGATGCTATGGACTTATGTATAACATGAATAGCAAAATAAATGGACACGAAATATTGAATTTCCTTTTTATGTTAAACAATCTTTCATTCATGTATAAACACTAGAAACACACACACTTACACAGTTTTGTTTACGTGAGTTTACGTCATATAGGTACTCAAGTACGACAAAATGTTTATTAACGTTGCATGAACTAGTCACACTTTTTTGTTCTTGTTGTTGTTATGTTCATTGTTGTAGTATTTTAAGTGGATGTATTAGTGTTTTAGTGTAATGACTAGTTTTTGTTTTGTTGTTTTTGTTTAATCGTGTTCACAAAAACATTTTCTTTTTAATGACATGCAACCAGGATTTTATCTCTACAAAATTATTATGCTCGATGACGTTAGTGTGGATTTTGTATTGGTGTGTGTGTTGGTAAAAGGGAGATTGGAAAAACTTTAAAATGTTAAATAGTACCTGTAGCGAATTGTTTAATTTACTATGGTATAATGCTACAAAAGTTATGTTACATAAGGAGCAAAAACAATGAAAATCTATGATCATTAAAATTTCCTACCAAATATTGATTTTATATATAAAATTTTAAAATCGATTTTAAAGCTAAACCAGAGTAGATAGAGGAAAAACAATGGAAATCAGTGAGCACTCAAATTTTCTACCAAAACTTTATTTTTCTTATAAAAATCTTAAAAATGGTTTTTATGGCTAAACCAGGGAAAATGGATGAAAAACTGTCATGACTCAAATTTCTAACGAAATGCGTAAAAATGGCTATTAATTGAATTTTAAAATTAAAGTTTTCGTATTAAAGTTGGGTACCAAATAAAAATAGATAAAATTGTTTGTCAATAACAATTATAATCATCAAATCATCGTCAAACTTAAACTGTTTTTACATTTTGGAAAAAAAGTAAAAAAATCAATTTCTGTTGAATTTTTTTATAAATAACTTTAAATACCTTGTTTTGATTTATCAAATATTAAATAGTATCAGAATCCAACATTTTTGGAAAGGAATCTGTAACTTATAATCGACTGGTTGACTTTACACAAAATTTCACATAAGCCTCCAAGAGGAGAGTGACATTTTAGGTTTGGAAGAAACGGAGCTATAGGGGCTCAAAATATGACAAAGGCTCAAAACGTTTAATCACTGGCCAATTTCCGTTCTATAATCGATTTCAACTTCTTTATCCTATTTTATTTTTTCTAATTAGTTAAAAAAAATTATCTATCGAATAAAGGAAAATTTGAAGTCGATATCTTTATTGAGTGCAAAAATAAACATTTTGATTTTCAAATTTTCTCAAAAGAATTTTTAAATTGCAAAAGTATATTATTTGTTTACTTTTCAATCAATTTAAAAACCAAATGTAAATACTGAAATATTGATTTCACCTTTCCTTGAGTTAAGCACGATTTTCGACCCATTTAACGGCAACGTATAAACAGACGGACGGATAAAAAAAATCTTATGATTCTAAAAATGCATTTTTATTTTACTAATAAATAGATAAATAAAATGTTATCATTAATGTGTTCATGTCACTTTTCCCTGAATTAAGCATAATTTCCACCCATTTAATCCTAATGTATAGACAGACAGACGGACGAACATTACCATTCTCTCAAAAGAAACCTTAAAATTCTAAAAATAAATTTTTTATCTAATAATAAAATAATGAAATCATTTAAAGTATTGATATCACCTTCCCCTAGAATATTGATCACAAAATCATTTTTTTATTAACTTAATATTTCCACACACAGAGAAAGAACATGATTACAGCTTCAATATATGGTGCAACCTTGCGACTTATTGCGTTAACTAAAGACAATTAAAAAAAAAAAAAAAAAAATAAATAAAAAAAATGGTTTACAGACTTAGTACTTATTGATACCGTATATCCGAATTGAATGGGAAATCCCGTGCCGTAGAAATTTTGTTTTATTTTTTAACTCTATGTCATTTAGTATACCTAGATCCTTTTTATAATATTTTGCTTTATCTAATTTAAATTGTGCTCAAAAAAGTACATCTTGTTCAAGTATAATCATCTCTACTTGTTATTCAATCTAATGTCCATAACAAAACATTTGCTCAAAGTGGATGAACAATTTAATTTTAAACATCACCATTGTATTGCAAGTGTTGGCGTATTGTTGATAAAGGAATATGAACAACTTTAGTTTAGATTTTGTTTTTCCTACTACTTCATTCATGTGTCAGTTGCTATAAAAAACATTATATCGTTATACAAATTTTTCCCCTACAAACACTCGCACACAAAACAATAAAAACAAAATACAATTTTAAAATTGTATTGTCATTGTGCTATCATTGTATTAGTATTTTATATTTATTAAACCGCGTGGTAAATGTGAGTGGGATGGATAAAAATGACTTACTAGTTTGTTGCTGTGCCAACTACATACATACTATAAGAATGTCCTGTGTATTTATCTCGTTTGCCATTATGTTTGATAGCAAAGTAATTGTATTGCACACTGTTTTTGTTTAACAAATAAAAGTGTTTGTATACACATTCTCCAATTTTTTGTCTTGCCATTGTCTTCTTGTGTCATAGTTGAAATTTAACAGCAGCTCCTTGTTGCTATTGAGAGCATTTTTGTCTTGTTTTCAATTTCTTTTGTACTTGAGTGCTCGTGCAAGAATATATATACACATATACACACTTATATACTAGTGCATTATAGATTTTTTATTTTATTTTGTTATTTTATTTTTATAATAAAATGTTTTGTATTGTTAAAAGTTTATTAAAATGTAATTGCTTTGTTGAGTGGCACTTTTATTAACAGAAATTTATTTTTCTTAAAATAAATCACAATATCGAAAATTTAAGATTTACTAGGGAAAGTCAAATAAAACTCACAATGTCTTTGTTAGATATTAAATTTTTTTTTATTTACTGAGAAAGTTTTTCTACTAATTTAAAAAGACTTTCTCAGTAAATTTTAAATTTTTTCACTTTTTTTTGTATAAAACTTTTCTTTGAAAAACGATTTTTTATGGAAATTTTTTTTAAAGAAATTTTTAAATATATTTATAAATAAAAATATAATTAATTAATGTTTGTATTGATTTTATTTTTTACTTAAAACTAATTTTGTAACTTTTTGAAAAATATTACGTAATTTTTTTTTAAATAAAAAAAAAAACAATGTTTTATTAAATTTTTTTTTTAAACTTTCATAAGAAATATCTTTGTTATTTTTTAAGAAAAATAAAAAAAATCTTCAATGTTCTTATTGTTCTTATTTCTTCAAAAAAAAAAAAAAAAAAATTATCAATTCAAGTTTTACGTAGAAAATTTTGTAAAAAGAATATTTAGGAGAAAACAAAAACTTTCGAAAATCCAACGAACCGCACCATCTCCGATTTCCATGAAATACAAAATTTGAAGTTCTACAAAATTATAAAATTCCCCAGCAAAAACTTTCTGGTTTTTGTAATGGTAACTACTTAATTGAGTAGTTACTTGGTAATGAAGTGTTATTATTGTACATAAGTACTTAGCAGTAAAATAGCACATTAATATTGTTTTCAATTGAATCATTCGGCTTGAATGCCGAATTAATAACTGGAAGATTTTTAGTTCAAGCCCAGACTGGTGCTGTTATTTTTATTTTTTTTTTTTTATACCCACCATCAAAAAGATAGGGGGTATATTGATTTTATCATTCCGTGTGTAACATGTCGACGGAATCATCTAAGACCCCACAAAGTATATATTTTCTGGGTCCTGGTTCGATTCTGAGTCGATCTAGCTATGTCCGTCCGTCTGTCCGTCTGTTGAAAGCAGGATAGGGCTCGAACGGTGTAACGTAGAGGGACCAAATTTGGCACAAATTTTTGTCTTATATAAGGTTTGTTTGGTATTGAAAATGGGCAAAATTGGTTAATAAACAAAAATATTGTGGGCTAAAAACTAGAAACACAGGGTGTCCGTTTCATACTTTTCTGCTGATATTTCTTCAACAAAAGCATGTACGACAACGAAATTTTGTATGTATAGTTCGGGTATCGATATAAACTCGGAAACCAAAAATGGACGTGGTCCGCCCACTTTACCGCCCACCTCCCATATAAGGTTAAAATCAACAAAATTGTGTTCAAATAGTTCAAGGACAAATGTAAACTCGGAAACAAAAAATGGGCGTGGTCCACCCACTTTACTGCCCACTTTACCACCCCTCCCATATAACGTAAAATTTGAAAAAGTTGATGGTGGGTATATAGATTCGGCCGGGCCGAATATAATTCGCGCTTGTTTTTCTTTCAAATGTACATGTTCAAAACGCACTGACGTCAAAATTTTCTTGTTGTTTTTCACTTTTGTTTAACATGTTCATTGTACAAGGGGACAACACGAAAAAATATATTATTTTCTAATATTACTTGAAAAAAATAAATTTTTGAAAAATAAGATAACGAAATCAGTGTTCTTTTTATTAAGGATATTTATAGAATCGTGTCACAGTGATTCGTTTCATTGGCAAAAATACAAATGTAATAAATTTAAGAAATTTTTCATTTTTCTTATAGCTAATAATATAAGCTATTTAAAAATGTAAGTCCCATATTTTTAGAGAACAAAATCATGCCAGTAGAGGGCGCCAAAATCAGCAGATATATAGCAAAAATGTGTGTATTGAAAAAAATTAATTTCGATGGCTCTACTTAAATAATTGGTAAAAATATATTTCAACAGTTTTTTTTTTGTTATTTCTTTTGAAAACGTAAATTTATAACTTCATCTAAAAACAATATATTTTATCTTTTTAATTTTTTCTTAAATTATTAATAAAATTTTGTTTGGAAATTTTCATTTCATTAAAACTGAATTTACAGGGAAAATAAAAAAAATTGACTAAATTTGAAAAACTATTTCAAGGAGATTAGTTCATGGATTTTATTTTTTTTAAAGCTGATACTATAGCTTGATACCTGATATACTTAAAGCAGCGAAAAATAAAAAAATAAAATATTTTATAGAAAAGAAAAATAAAATTCTTTATTAAAATATTTTTGAACTGAACAATTAAAAAAATAAATTTGAAAGGATTTTTAAATTTCTTTAAAAATTTTTTATGTAATTAAGCTCAGCATAACACAAGTTTTAACAAAATAAAACCTTAGTATTTAGTTTCTATTAAAATTTAAATATTTTCATAAATTTTATATGTGACTTTATTTTGTGTTAAAAATATAAAATTGATTAAATATATAAGGAAGATTAGTGCATAGTTTTTAAACTTTTTTTTTCTGTTTAATTTTCCCTTTTATCCTTAATAGTAACCAATAAAGAACGGTACCACTTTTTGCTCAATATTTTTGTAATTTATATTTTTTTAGGAACAAAAATTACAATTTTCAGTAAAATAATTCTAATACAAATGAATGTAAAAATTCATTAAATAATTTTAATTTCACATTTTTTAACTCACGGTCTTATTTGCAGATAGGAAATCTAAACTTAATTTATTTTAATTTCATTAAAGAGGAATAATCATTTAAAAACTTTTTACACTCCAATATACTTTGTCAAAAATATTTGTATATCTTTCATGTACAACCATGCGTATGAGTAATATATATTACTTATAACACGTATAGTGTAGTATTCCTTAATAATATTTATATTTTATTTTTTTTTTTAATATATATTTCTCAATAATTTCTTATTTGTCCAAATTCAAAAAAATTTTGTACGGTTAATAATTAATAATTATAGTCATAAAGGTACTAATAAGAGCAACTTTTAGAATTTTGTTTTTAAGTTTGTGAAAAATATGGCATTTTTAAATTTCAGGATGTATGGGGGGTATATGAGTCCTTGCACCGATTTTTTTTAAACTTCGTATTTTTCTTAATTATTCCAAGTTTTAATAGTACACAAAAGCCTAGAATAACTCCTTCTATTTTTGTCCAGTCGTTATATGGGAACGTGACTTCAATTTTTATAAGTTTTTTTTAAAAATTTCCCTTAAAGTGTTTATTTTTTAAATTATAATTTTTATAAATTTAATTTTATTAAAAAAAAAAAAATTAAAATTTATAAAATATTGTTTTCTGAACAAAAAAAAAAAAAAAAATAAGATAGACAACAATTTGTAAAAGCCCAGGAAAAATTTTAGAACATGTTCTAAAATCATTAGTTCTAGAACTGATGTAATCAAAACCACTTCAGATACTTTAATAAAATTCTCAGAACTAGTGGTATCACAACCAATTCTGACACTAATGGAGAAGAACCTTATTCTGATTCTAAATTCGTTTTAAGGAATGTTTTAGAGAACTAGTGCTTAAGAACTAATTCTGTATGACTTCTACATCACTTCCGAGAACAAATTACTGGTTCTCTAATGACTTCCTAGAATTGTTTAAAAAACTTTTATACAAAATTTCAAAAATTAAAAAATGAGTATTTCAAAAATCAAATTGGTTTCAAAAGTAGCCTTTAGGATATAGTCCATTAGAATAAAAAATAAAAAACAGATTCTGAAACCGTTCCCTAACGCTTCTATGGAACTAGTTCCAAATGTGACAATTTCGAACAAAAATCACTAATTAAAGAACTAGTGCTAGAACAGTTCCATAGAATGTGTACTGGCTAGCTAACACTTCCACAGAACTAGTTCTGGAGGTGACAATTTCAAACAAAAATCATTGGTCGTAACTCCAAAGTAGAACAAGTACAGGCTATTTTCATGTGTTCTGGAACTAGTTGTAGAAGTGATACAATTTTTCCTGGGAGTATTATTTTTATATTAAAAATATATATTTTTTTCCAAAACATTTGTAAAACAAAAGTTAAAAAAAATTTTTAGGTGCAATTTTTTTTTTTTTTTTTTAAAGAATTTTATATTTTCGAATTTCGATTATTTTTTATTCTTTAGGACTTTTTTTAAGAGTCAGATTTTTACACTTTTTCATTGTGAAAAATTTTGTTCTTAGTTATTTTTCATACACCCAGCAAAAACTTGGTAATGGCATGTACACGCAAAGAAAAAATATGTTTCTAGTGATCATAAACTAAGAGCAACATACTATGATTGTAATATATGATTACAGATGAAAATTAGTATATTTGTACGTAATTATTATTATGATTCCATTTTATAATTTTTTCATCATTTAATGATTCGATTTAATAATGTTTATAACTTTTTCTTATAATATGGCTTCCGATTTCATCATGTTTTTATCATTTAATAATACAATTATATCATATATATGAACTAATTTTATCATATTATGGGATGATTTTATCATAACGTTATTTAATTATATCATGTTATAATTCCATTGTAATATATTTTGATTCCATTTTGTGGTATTCTGACTCCATGTAATCGTATTATAATTCCATTTTATCATATTTATTCATATATAAACTAAATGAGAATTTAAATATTAAATAGTATACTAACTAAATAAAAAAATATTGGTTTAATGGTTGTAGGATTTACTAAATTTTTGGATTTATATAAAATATTGTTTCATATAAAAATATTTAAATACATATTATTGTTAGTATTATTGCAGTCAACCATATACAAATTTTGATTGTGGGTAATCAGTAAATTATAAAACAGAAACATAAACAATGCTATTATGAAAAACAGCTATACATGCAATAATTAGTTCTAGTGATTATGCTGTAGTCATTTTTTTTCTCTGCGTGTAGTTACGGATTTAGTTACTTTTCAATGATAACAACATACAGTCTGCATTACTTATTTTTTACTTGAAATTACTTGATATCATATTTTTGAAAATATTACTTTTTATCCATATTTTAATTTATATTATAAAAATTATGTATTTTAAGAGTAAGTAAAACATAAAAATGCATTAATTTCTTGTTTTTTTATATCGAATGAAAATTTAATTTCGACAATTCAGTTTCAAGTTATAACAACTGACAGACAGCCTAGCTTATTGTCAACAAATCTATTGGGGTACTCTATACAAAATTCATTCATGAAAACATAAGCATTATGTTGGTTATGCAACCTTAAACTTATCGTTAACTGAAATGCAGAATTTGATTATATTAAATTATTTATGTTTTAAATAAATAAATTTAAAAAATATAATTTTTTTTATTATTCCATATTTTGGTACTTATTTGTAACCAATAATGTAACTAGTTACAATTAATTTTGCTAATAATGATATCTTTAACACTTTTAAATTAATGAGTAATTGAATAGTAAGTAATAAGTTTTGGTAATGAAATGCCTGCCTGTAATAATATAGAGTAAGTAATTGCCGTGTTAAAATAATTAGTTATTCATCGAATTTGTAAGTAGCGAAGAGCCATAATATTAGCTTCTTAACTCATTACTTTGCAAGCAAAGTTTTTGTTGGGTATTGTTGAGCTGAATACGGAAAAGATATTTAAAAAATTTTTGGATCAAAAATTTTTTTATTTTTTTTTTTGTTATTGAAAAAAAAAAAAAAAATAAAAAATAAAAAATTATAAATTATAAATAAAGAAAAATCGAACTAACCTAACCTAATAACAGGCTTAAAGTTTCCAAATTTTTATAACAATTTCAAGATAAACCTTTTTAACAAATTCTAAGCCCGTTACTTTCAAATGCTGATAGGAAACTGAAGATCAGTTTATTATTTTTTTTTTATGTTTTGTTCTATATTCAGCTTATTAATGGGCATCATTTGAGGGGTCTCCTATACATTTTTTTCTGCGGGACACTAATGCACATGAATTATTTTGGGAGTAATTTTTATATATTTTGTTTTTATTTTGAAAAACTTGTCTAATTTTTTTTTATTTATACAAAAATAAATAAAAATAAAATCAAAATTATTTATATTTCTCTACAGACCTAGAGAAAACATTAATTAAATATATCTTTAATTACATGTTCGTCTTTATTAATTGCTTTTTATATATATTATTAAAACAAAACCCTTAATACATCTATTTTTATTTAAGAAATATGTAAATAACTATTTGTTATTTCCTCAATCCATTATCAATTCTTTTAATAACATATGCCAAAAAATCGATTTTAGTATT
Source organism: Protophormia terraenovae (assembly GCA_951394005.1). NCBI lineage: Eukaryota > Metazoa > Arthropoda > Insecta > Diptera > Calliphoridae > Protophormia > Protophormia terraenovae. The sequence continues at coordinate 7,749,503 of OX596073.1, forward strand.
AATGAATTAGAAAAACAAGAAAACTTATCTTGATTTTATAAATATAAGTTTGTAGTCCATATGTTAATTTAACCTTCATGTTATTGAAATCCATACTTATTATAAGTACTAACTCCTAGACATTTTTAATTTATTCTTAGTATTAAGTAAAAAATCCAAAAGTCATGCAAAGAGTTTTGAATTATTTACTAAAATACTGATAAACAATAGAAACAAAAATTATATTGATTGTCTAATTATACAAATGCTTAAGGGGAAAATACGTAAATCCTATTAATCATATACCTGCACATTGTTTTAATATCGTACTTAAATACATATGTGTATTATTTTTATTTAATGTCAAACTAGTGGGTATTTATTTCATTTGTTCTATTTTAGTTTTATTATCTATATTTGAATTTATTTTGATCTAAAATGACTAATTTGTTTTCAGCATGTATGTTAAGTAATTGTATTAATATTTAATTAATTAAATACTAAATTAACAGAAAACAAAATAGAAATAGTATTTATATAACTGAGGTTTCTGTAGATGTAGGTGTTTGATGACGTATAAGCAATATTTTAATTGCTTAACAGTCATACATACCTAGTGATAAGCAGTTTTAATTGTCATTGTCTTTTAATTTTAAGAATATATCTACATAAAATATATATGATATATTTTATTATGTCTTGACTATAATGTTTGTGTTTCTAAATTTAATCCTTATAATTTATTTAACTAATTTTATTGCTAAATCTAAAATTAACTTTTCATCGTCATTTTATATTTTGGTCGTGTGTGTTGCTTTTATTTTTTTTTTTATATTTTAATATGATTTTGTAAATGTGTAATCTGCCAACCAAAAATAAAGTAAATTGCCAAATTTGTTTAAGCTGTAAATATAATTTCTAGGTTAAATTGAGCAAAATTTTTTTTAAAAACTTAATAATACTTTTAATCACAAGGTACTTAGACTTAAGTGTGTTAAGGTAGTTAAGTTGAAAAAAAAAAAAAAAAAAACAAACAACAACAAAATTTTATATTCATACAAGAAAGACGAACAATACACCAGGTGATTCAAGTTGTGCATATATATTTTTATATACTTGCATAAGAAGACTCTTTAAAATTTTTATAATTTTCCACTTTACCGTTTAGCATAATACCGTTATTTATTAAACTTGTGTTTAAACAAATTCCAAAGCAATTTCAAACAACAAATATTATGACTGCATTTCCGTAAAGTAATTTTTAAAAGTTTACTTTTTTTGTTTGTTTTCCAAAGAGTTAAAATTAGCTGCATAACAACAAGAAAAATAAAAATTTTAGCTTAATTTGAAACATTAAAATAAATTGCTGTATTTTAAGAGGCTATAAATATTTGAAAAAAATAACTGCATACAAATTTATACCTAAACAATCTTAACCCTTCGGCATACAGATATTTCAATTGTCACATTCGTAACAAATATGGTCTGGCCAGACCAGCTCTGTAATTTTATATATTTTAATGGACATTTCGGTGATTTTTTTTTATATTATTACATTTGTATAACTATATTCTAGCATCACTACTACAGATTTTTGCAAAATACTACATTTTCTCATCAACAAACTTCACTTTCTTCTCCTTGTTTTGAGTATACAAACGCATACAATTTTCCTTTTCAAACATTAGAGGTTTATCGGTATTACTCTCATAACAAAAGATATGAACGAATAGTTGGAAAATCATAAAAAATATGTGTAAACTGATGAAAGTTTAGTTTAAAAGATTTTAATAAAATAAAATACAATAAAAAAGAAAGAATAACATCGTCAAACCACATAATTTTCCACACAAAATATAACTGGTCCAGCCAGACCATATTTGGTACGAATGTGATATTGACTCTAATTTATCCTCATAACTATCCTTGTGTTAGGTTTATAGTTCTGATTTTTTTCACAGATCGTTAGAAAACAAAATTGTAGGAGGATACCTGAAATTTCAAGTCTCTACACTGAAAAAAGTAATTTCAATGAATGAAGTGCATTAAATGAAATTCATTAATTTTTTTCCAAAAAATTATTAACTTGATGTAGAAATTCATTGCTTCAATGAAAATATTCAATGAAATTATTAACGCTATTATGAACATTACATTGAAACCATTCATTAAATTTATTTCTTATTACAATAGGTAAATTAGTTAATTGATTTAATGTATTAGTTCATAGAACTAATTTATTCAAATGTATTTAATTAAGAAGAAGCATTACACAATGAACATAAGCATTGAACCAATGATAAATTTCATTAAATTATATTAAAATAAATGATTTCTAACGGGAAATAAAGTAAACTGAAAACAAATACAACTCAGTTTTCTTTTATCTTTTAACAAGAAATTACGCGTTTTAAACAAAAGCAAAAAGTAAAAAAATGAGTGTTATATTAAAAACGAAAATAATTAAAAACTAAATAAGATAAATCGAATTATTAAAATACATAAATATAATTTATTCGCAAAGGAGAAGTCGAGCAGCATAATTGAATACACCAAATTAAATTAATTACCCAAAAGAAGGAATTTGGAGACTTGCCTTCATAACACGTAAGTTTAATAATGTTTATGATTTTAAACAGTTTTTAAATATTACATTTTATTTATATTTATGTAGATAAAAATACTAAGATGCAAAAGAATGTGTTATTAGCCTCAAATACCAGGGTTTCAAAAAATATTGCGATTTCAAAATCAAGAGGATTCGATTCGTAAGTATACATAAATATATGAAATATTTTAATTGAATTCTTAATAAAAATGTATTACAGACTAATCAAGATTTGAAAGCTACATTTGGTGATAGTCAAAATAAGGAAATTTCTATAGACCAAAAAGATTTAAAGGTAACTAGTTCAAATATTTTAAGCAATTGAACGAATTTTAAAAATTTTATTTATAAACTTTCTTTGTTAAGGATAATGCTGTAGTTATATTAATGTGGCATCTAAATGGATATTCCATACCATCATTGAGCAATATAGAGGACAAAAGAAATTATTATATTATAAATGACAAAGCAAACACGATAACTTCTGTAACATGCTTTTTTTTTATTTAAATTTTTTAGTGAAATGTAATAATTTTATTTTTATATTTATATTTAATTTTTGCTTATATTAACTCAATATTATATACTTTAATCATTTAATATAAAATAAATTAGAAACAAGAAATACAGAACACGCCTATTATTATAATACATTTTTAATGTATAGTTTCATTGGGACAAAATATGAGTTCATTGAAACCAATGTACTGTTCACTGAAATTATTTATTTTATTTAATGAATGATTCAATGTAAGAATAAATTTAATCAATGAACTTGTACATTGAATTATAATATTAATGTATGACAATTCATTGTTTCAATGAACCTGTACATAGGGTCAAAATTAGTGCACAAATTCATTGTAACAATGAACTTTTTAATTGTATTTATGTACCTTTTTGGTTCAGTGTAGCATAATTATAAATATATGAAAATAACATTTAAATCTGCAATTGGTCTGGCCAGACCAGTTTATAAGACGAAGGGTTAATGAAATTTATACACATACATCTTCATACATACTTAGATTTAGTTATCATTAATGATTATCATCAGTCAAGAAAATTTTAGACAAAAAACCTATAAGCTGCACTTGTCAAATTTTCTCCAAACACAGAGATTTTAAAATGTTTGTTGTTGTTAATGTCGATTTTATTGTTGCTTTTTTAGTGTTATTGGTAATGTTATTAAAGCTATTATTATTGTTAACAGTAAAATCTTTGCAAAAGGACTGAGATTAATTAAATTAGAGTTTAAAAGATTGGCAAAATAAATTGTTGCCTTTTTCCTATATGTTGTGCAGAAAAAAGTAGAAATAAAAAATGCTTTGGTTTTGATTAGCAATTGCGAGAAATATATTTTTTGTTATTCGGAAATAACAGGAAATTCAAAATTTTCTAACCATTAATGGGATGAAAGTATTTAGAGAATTGTATTTGACAGACAAACGAAAAATTTTATAATGACAAATTACGAAAGAAGGAATCTTTTGAATGGACGATATACCAAATTATGATTTTTATTGAATATTAATATGTCATTTTAATGGCAAAAATATGTTTAAAAATATGTACTTCTCACAAAAAACATAATGAAATATTTAAAAATATGCTGTTGAGACCAAATAATAAATTCCAAATTTCTTTGAATTGTTTTAAATTTATAAATAACGAGCACTATACCCGCTACTTTGTTAGCGTACATTTTTTTGAATAAAAACCTTACTATATTAATTCAAATTGTGTTTTATTAAGTTATAATTTCATGACTATAAATTTTTTAATAATATTTATAATAGCTTAAAAACCGTGTGCTTCGCTACCCCTTCGCATACTTTTATATAGATAGCATTTAATCTAATCATACATACTCCAGCTAAAAACGGTGGCCATTTACTCACAAATTTGGGTAAATTCAGTTTTATTCAGACATTCTATACTTTCAGCAACATATTATGATTGTATGTATATGAATAAAAAGAAACATGTTTACAAAGAGATAACACATTGTGGTCTATCCAGACCAAGAGGGCAACTTAGAGTACTTTTTCTTTAAACCCAAAATTTTCCTAGTTATTGTTCTCTAATCGACACAAAATTGATTTCATTCGATTCAGTAGATATCAGTTATAGATATCATGTTCATCCTTTTTTGATTTTCTACTTAAAATAAAAGATATTGAACTCCAAAGTCAAATTTGGTCTGACCAGACCAAGATAGTAATCCTAGGGTTAAGTACATATTGTCCTAAGTGAGTGAGAATTCACAAGAGGGGACGTTGTGGTACTTTTTTGATCTTCTAATGGTACTTATTGAATTTTTTGTAATATTAAACTTAGAAATATGAAATTAAAGATACATGATCCATGATATGTGGATAAGAATTCAAAAGGGTAAACTTTGTGGTACTTTTTCGTTTTTCCAATTTTATTTGTTTTTCGATTATTTGAGAAAAAGTATAAATATATTTTTTATATACTTATTACATAAAACAACTAGAAGTCCAACTCCTTTCATTCGCTCAGCAGAAAAAAAAAAAAAAAAAAAAAAAATTCAAACGTATAAATTAGTTCTGTAGAAAATTCTACTAACAAATATGAAGAGTTAGTATTTTCTTTACAGCTGAGTCAGGTTTTTTTGAGAGCAAGTTGGATTTTTAGTTGTTTTCTATGACTTAGTATTTACTTTTAAAAATTAGTTACGTAAATGACTGATACACTATGGGGGAGAATGAAAGAGATTTTAATTGAATTTTTATGTAAACTGATTTTTGTGGACTCTTTACAATATTTTTCATAAGTCGAAATAAGGTCATAAAAGATCATAAAAAGTACATTCAAAGCATATCTCATATCTTATCAAAATTTTAAATGTCCATATTGATTTTTTTAAACAGTTTGTAAAAAATTCACAGCTATTATTGTGAAAAATATACATTTTAATTAAAAATTATAAATATTCATTTTTGGGAAATTAGTTCTTTTTAATATTATTTATCTTTTTCAAAAACTGATAATTTAATTTCGGTTTGCAGCGCCATGTTTTCGATCTGCAATGTTATGATTTCGGTCTGCGTCGCTATAATTTCGATTTACATCTATATATAAAACATATTTTTTCTTTGGAAGTAAAGGTAACTTAAGTATTTAAATGTGAAAACTTTATTTATTAAATTCTCTGTTTTTATAAGAACATCAAAATAGAATTTTTATAGGTATTTTAAATTCACCTCTTTGTACAAAAAATACTCCTTCTTTATTATTGATTAATTTCTTTTCTGTTCAAATATTTTTGACCTGGAACCAATTATTAAGAAAACAGAATAATACATAAAAAAATGGTAATTTGATTTGCGTCGCAATTCTTAGGTTCCTATTAACGACGCAGACCGGTCCTTAAAGTACTCTTTTTAAATGTTTACTTTTTGTTAATTTTTTCACAGATAACAATCCATAAAGTTTATCTTTTGAAAAAACGAAATCAGTATTTAATTTCAAAAAAAAATTAAAAAAAATTAAATCTTAAAGGCGGACAACCAGACTGACATTGTTTCATGGGTTCCCTAGCGAATATTAAAGAAATTACTCACAAAATAGCAAATCTGTATAAAACTTTTGTTAAAGTGTCTGAAAACTAAATAAAAGTTTCAAGAGATAAGATTACCAATTGATAAATTTATGTGAACATTTTTATTTCACTGTTCTCAGTATTTCAGTCTAATACAAACATCTATAAATAGACATTATTCCTTTTAAAAGTTAAAATGTCTTACAGTATTAGCATTAAGCATTAACCTTGATAGCCTGTAAAATAGGTAAAATATACAAACACACTAACACTTGCTCTTAAAAATACACACACAATCACTTAAACATATACACTCATTCACAGATAACACGTATTGTTTATATATGAGCTGGTACTCATACCATTAACAAGTTGCCTTGTGCACTGATATTGATGTGACATGAATTTGTATTTCTTTAGTCCTGTTTATTTCTCCAGTTTATCTTGATATTTCTTGATAAGATGATGTGTACTAGAGTATGTACATATGTATGTTGGTAACAGCTGTTTGGGAATATTTGTGAGAAATTTAGCCCAAATGCATAATTAAAGTAATTTACATGCGTTGCGGGAAAACGTTAATATTATCTATGTATATAGAAAGATTAAACATCAGCAACTTGAACTTAATGATAATTATCGAAAATTTTCAAAATCTGTGTATAAGTATATGAGTAGACAAAAATATTTATATGTATGTGAAGTAGACGAAAGTGAATAGAAAAGTAAAATAAAATAAAACAACAAAACAGTACTTAGAATTATCAAGGGAGCTGTTATTATTAGAAAAAGATTTATATTAAAATTATATATAATTTAATGTACATTGGCATATAAATAGATTAACATACTAACAGATTGTATAAAACAAGAGTTGTGTTGAGAAATAAATTCCTAAAGAGCGTATGATTAATAAAAGATTTTATAACATACGTGTATTTATTATGACTAAACGCTGATTAATAAAAATATGTTTGGGCATATTTTTTAAAGCAAATTTTTTGAATTGTTATAAAATTTTAGAACATGTTCTAAAATCATTAGTTCTAGAACTGATGTAATCAGACCCACTTCAGATTCTTTAACAACATCCTCAGAACTAGTGGTATCACAACTAATTCTGACATTTCCCATCAAAAACTTAGCTTCTATTGTATCAATTCAATGTAGCCTTATTCGCCACTCCCAGCGTTACCAAATAATACTTCAATAACTAGTATTTAGTAAATATGAAAGTAATTTGATTTTTTCGTTCGTCAGTTGTCTAGAGCGCTTAACTAAAAAAACGTGTATTTAAATTTAAAGAGAGTTCAACTCCCACTTAAGGCAAATGTTTTTTTATAAATTATATTTATTTATTTCCCTATATGAAAACCACTTTTTAGCACACAAAAATATAAGTCGATTGTGGTGTAGTGAGTAAGACGGCAGACTAACAAACACAACCAGTATTCTGATGCGTGGGTTCAAATCTCAACAGAGCCAAATGTTTTTTCTTGTGCGTAAAAAATCAGCATCCAAAACACTCTTTTGGAACCCAAATAAAAACCTATGAAATTTTGGACATCGCGATCAAAATTCATCAGTTATAGCACTAAAAGTGGAAGCTGTTTTTCATACTGATTTTGCTTACAAATCACGTTATTTAGTAGTTTTTGCTGGGTAATTTAGTAGAACCTTATTGAGATTCTAAATTCGTTTTAAGGAATGTTTTAGAGAACTAGTGCTTAAGAACAAATTCTGTATGACTTCTACATCACTTCTGAGAATAAATTACTGGATCTCGAATGACTCCTAGAACTGTTTAAAAAAATTTAAAAATTAAGAAAGAGTATTTAAAAAACTAAATTGATTTTAAAAGTGGCTTTTAGTAAATAGCCCATTAGAATAAAAATAAAAACAACATCTGAAACCGTTTCCTAACGCTTCTATAGAACTAGTTCTTAATATGACAATTTCGAACAAAAATCATTGATCATAGAACTAGTTCTAGAACCGTTTCATAGAATGTGTACTGGTTAGCTAACACTTCCACAGAACTAGTTCTGGAGGTGACAATTTCGAACAAAAATCATTGGTCGTAACGCCAAAGTAGAACAAGTACAGGCTATTTTCATGTGTTCTGGAACTAGTTGTAGAACAAATACAATTTTTCCTGGGAACATTTTTAATTTAATATTTGTTTTTTATTATTTTTTTTTTATTAAAATTTAAAATAAACAATAAATGTCTGTACACAGATAATCTATTACTTTTTCTAAAACAGAAAAAACTAATATGCAAAATATGTTTCATAAATTTAGTATTTGTGATAGTTTTTCCTTGCAAATAAACTTCGTTGAGAACAACTATTAGATGCAAAAATTTACTTTAGGTTATCTAACAAACTCCTTTAATATTTAGACAATTTAGCAAACAACTACAGCTTAGCAATATAAAGTTGAAGGAAAAATACAAAATTAAGTAAGATTGTAAATAACAAAGTTTCTATTAAGACAAAAAAATCTCTTTGCAATTAAAACACCCTCTGGTACATGAAACATATTTAAATTTATTGTGCACTTAAAAGGTCACTTGTTTTTCTTTCTTCGGCATTCCATAAATTGAACTCTATCTGTTGTTTTTTGTTTCACTTTCTTGTTCACATCCTCGGCCACTTCCACTTGCAATTTCTCTATATTATTTTACTAGTTTATTTCTGAGTTTCTTTTTCTAATAGTTGTTGTTTTAGGTAAATTTTACTTATATTTTTTTGGCTTTTTCTTATCCTTTCCCACACTTCATGACTCTTTTCCTTTCTATGGGTTCATTTATATTTCACATATATTTTCCCTGTTGTTTACCCAGTGCGATACTAACCATAAAACAAAGTTTTTCATAACAAAATTCGAATTTATAGTTTTTGTTTAGATTTTTCTTATAGAAACTTTAAGAAAAACAAAACAAAACTAAACAAAAAATTCATAAAACGAAATGAAAACTTAAAGCCCATGCAGCTACAAAACAATGGCAACAACAAGTTGCTAATATTTTCCCATGTTGTTTATAATATAAAAGTTGTTGTGCATTGCTTTGAAAGTATTGGTTTTGCTTCTCTACTCGATTATTTTTTCTAAATTTGTATGAATCTGTATGTAGCAGGCAGCAAAACACTAACACCACCACCACTAACAATAGTTCTGGCTTTAACTTCCGGTTTAAAAAAAAGCTTCTAGAGAAAATTATTCATTGTTGTTGCTGTTATTATTGTCTTACGTAGCAAAACTTTTGCTTAACAACAAACTTTATTTTATTTAAGTTTATTTGTTTCTTTGTTGTTATTAAGTTGTTGTTGCTGCTGTTGCTGTTCGTGTGTTTTCTTTGTTGTTTTGTAAATAAGTGCAAATAAGTAAATACATTATATATGTATGTAGGTATATGAGAAGAAAAAAGTGTTTGTAAGTTTATAAATATAAATAAATGCATGCTAAGACCCCAATGTGTGAATTCAACTCAACTTTATTTAAAAGGAAATTGTTGTTATTGTTTTGATTTTGTTGCAAACTTTTTTCCTTTGTTGTTTGCTGATTTCATTTTTTATGCTTTTTTTTTTTATATATATTTTTGTTTATTTCCTTAAGTCAAATCAGAATTATTATCATCTTTGTTTGTATTATCTTCTTGTTGGGTAAAAGAAAAATTTTCTTAATATTTTATATTGGCAAGAATTTGTGGAAAAGATGAGTCCAACTAAAAATGTAATTTATATAAGAACAATCCAGTATATAATGTAGTCCATTAATTGCTATATAAGTAGATAAGGCTATAGGGCTATAGTTTAGTCTTTGAAATAGTTTATAATCTATAGATTATATTAGAGGCTATATCATCTCTGTCTGTTGAGTCGCTTTCCCAGATTCAATCAAGTCAGTCAAGCTGCTTGTACTGTTCACATTTTAATGCAGCATCTATTTATACCCTACACCACCATAGGTGGTTGGGGTATTATGCGTTTGTGCTGATGTTTGTAACGCATAGAAAACGTTATCCAACACCCACCCTAAAGTATACCAATCGACTCAGAATCACTTTTTGAATCAATCTAACGATGTCCGTCCGTCCGTCTGGCTGGGCGGCTGGCTGTCCATGTAAAACTTGTGCACAAAGTACAGGTCGCAATTTTGAAGATAATTGAATGAAATTCGGCATGTGGAACTTGTATGATACAGGGACGAAGCCTATTAAAATTGGTTGTGATCGGTCCACTATTTCACCTAGCCCCCATACAAATGTCCCCCTGTAATTGAGTTTCAACACTCAAAAAATGCCTTAAAAATAAAAATATTTTAATGAAATTCTGTGCAAAGAAGTTTTGTACAGGTATCTATCTTTGTACCAAATTTTATGAAGATCGGTCTACGATTATAGCTCCCATATAAACCCCTGTTCCGAAAATCATTTTAACGTGCATAAATCCCATACTAATGTTAGTGTAATTTTATTAGAATCGGTCCATAATTTACCATAGCTCTCATATAAAACCACTTCCGATAATCGGCCTAAAGTGCATAAAATCAAGTAGATGTTAGTATCATTATTCTGTATTTGTATATTTTATTTTACATTTAGTAAAAGTTTTGGTCTAATATAAGTCCCCTTCCCGAAATTTTATGGTCATACATAATGGTGTAGGGTATCATATGGTCGGTCTTGACCGACTATACCTTTTTCTCTCGTTTTAGTTTGTAAATGTACTGATACTATAACGCTTGGTTTGTATTTAGCAACAAATTGAACCTGATGAAATCCCAAACAATGCGCTTAAGTTGGCAGTTAAAACAGCAACTAAATCGTTCGTGGATTTTTTTAATGATTGCCTAAAAGAAGGAGTATTTCCAATCCTTTGGAAAAAGCAAAATTGAGTGCTTATTTCAAAACCCAATAAACCAATATGTCTACTCGACACAAAAGGGAAAATCTTGGAGAAAATCATATACAATCCCATTGTAGAGAAAAGAAATGGTCTATCGAAACAGCCATTTGGATTTCGAAAAGCTAGGTCGACCATCGATGCAATACGTATAGTGGTAGATACAGCACGAATGGCAATAGAAGGCAAGGGCGTAAATAGGAAGTACTGTGTTATCATAACTCTTGATGTAAAAAACGAGTTTAACTCTGCAAACTGGGGAATAATAATTCAAAAGCTAAACAGAATCGGCATACCGGCGTATTTGACACGATTAATAGAAAGCTATTTCACTGACAGAAAGTTGTCACTGAAAATGTCACTGCAGGAGTTTCACAAGAATCTTGGTCCACTATTGTGGAATATAATGTACAACGATGTTCTAATGCTTAACATTCCAGAAGAGGCGAATATTATATGTTTTGCTGATGACATAGCAGTTACGGTTTCAGCAAGGTATATGGATGAAGTGGAGCTAATCTCGTATGAAGTAGTATGGATTATTAGTAGAAACTGGAAGAAAAGTGTGGGACTATAACTTGACGAACATAAAACAGAGGTTGTATTAGTTACAAGTAGGCGTAAAAGAGAGAGCATGAAAATAACAGTTGGAGATCACCAGGTGACATCAAAATCCCATATCAAATATTTGGGAGTTCTCATAGATGCCAGACTTAACTTCAGGACACATATCGAGTATACTACTAACAAGGCAGCAAACATTTGAGCCGCTCTTGAAAAAATGATGCCGAATGTACATGAACCAATGCAAACCAAACGGAAGATTATATCAACAGTGGTTACGCTGCTCCCATATGTTCAGAGGCCCTGAAAGTAAAGTCCGTAGCGAGGAAACTGAAATCAGTATACAGGTTATCGGTGCTACGGGTATGTTGCTCTTACCGAATAACATCCGATGAAGCAGTCCATGTCATAGCGGAAATGATTCCCGTGGATATTTTGGCTGACAAAGCCAAACGCTTGGATAAAATCAGAAGAGATTCAAATCAAATAGGCACTCGAGTACGTAAACTTGAAAGTGAAGCTTCTAGTGGCAAAGCAGATGGGAAGAAAGCCGCAAAGGAAGGTGGACCTTTAAACTAATCCCACAAATAGATGTATGGCTTAACAGATGACATGGAGAAGTCAATTACCACTTAACGCAATTCCTTTCAGGCCATGGAGGTTACCGAATTTACCTGCACAGATTCGGGTTAGACAACTGTCCATATTGCTCTCACTGCCCAAACCAAGTAGAAGAGCCAGAACACGTCGTATTTAACTGCCTACGCTTTCGCCACGATAGGCAGAAAGCAGAAGAAGCCCTTGGGATCCATCTGAATCCGCAAAATATCGTTGAAATCATCCTTAATAAGAGAGAAAATTGGGATGCAATATCCTCAATGATTAAAAGTATCCATGTAAAACTTTCAACGGAAGAGAAGCTGAGGAAATCTCAGATACCCAGAACACGTCGTGTTTAACCGCCTACGCTTTCGCCACGATAGACAGAAAGCAGAAGAAGCCCTTGGGATCCATTTGAATCCACAAAATATCGTTGAAATCATCCTTAATAAGAGAGAAAATTGGTATACAATATCCTCAATGATTAAAAGTATCCATGTAAAACTTTCAACGGAAGAGAAGCTGAGGATATCTCAGATACTAGACGTAGCCTAGATAAAGCTTATCTGCCCTGCGATGCAATATCTTTGTAGACAGTTCCGCAGGGTTGCTGAATGACGAAGGAGGTGGTTTTAGTCGGTACGAATCCGACATATTTCATAGTTAATTTATAATCGTGAGGATCTTATGAAAGATTTCCACTTGCCTAATGAAATGAGAATGCGAATGATCTGGCATACAAAACTAGAGAACTACGGGATATAAACTTGGTAAACCGAGGTTTTAAAAAACAAATTAAAAGACTGGGCCTTTAGAAAACTGAGCAATAATGAGACATTCTACAAAGCAACCAGAATACTTTGCGACGATTGTTATATTGTGACATAAAACTTACGGGTCTATTTAATCCACATTGATGCGTCAAGCAGCAATAAATACAGAGCTTATAGAGAGGACGTTGAATAGTTGCAATACATGCTATGTCACTGCCTAGCTTTCGAACGATAGAGATCTCAAATTTTTGCATTCATCTACGAGGAGAAAAAGTTAAGAAAATTCATACATAATACAGATTTCCTATATCTTGTACTTAGTTCTTACTACATTGGTTGAATAGGTTGATGTGCTTCTGCCTATTCATATCATAATATTGCCGATATATCATAATATTATGTAGGTTTCCTCCCTCAACCTTCTTACCTACCTACTTACCATATCGAGCCATTGTACCTTTAACAATAATTTATTTAAAAATTTTAGTTGGTCATTTTAAGTTTCTGCATATATTAAATCATTTCATTGTCTATACAATTATATCGGCGTAGGCATGTGTGCCTTCTTACTCCTATACACTTTTATTTATTTATTTCCAAAAAAATAAAACCAAATTCTCTTTAGTCTAATTTCGTAACCATTTTTGTAATTCAATCTTAAGGAAAATTTGTGTATTTTACAAATTTTTTGGGCTTTTTTTTTTTTTTTTTTTTTTTTGGGGGGGGGGGGGGTATTGTTTTTGTTGTTATATATTTGACCTTTATTGTGGTCTTTAGATATATGCGAGTGTACATAATTCTTAAGTAGGAAGTAGTTCATAGTGTATATGTGTCTGTCTGTGTATAAGTGGGCTATTATATTGTTGCCTTTATTTTATTTCCAACTGTAGTTAGCAGTGGCTGTTGTGGTGTTGTTGGGCTGACTGCTGGCTGTTTGGTTGTTTGGTTGAGAAGATTTTTACAGGCTTCTTTCACTTGAACTAATTTGGCTTCCTCAAGCAGGGACTACCACAAATATTTGGTTTCTAAATGAAAACTTTGCTGTTTTTCTTTTAATGTCAAATGGACAGACACGGAAAACAGACACATCTTGGAGTTGGAAAAAAGCAACTTGTTTTCATATAAAAATATAAAAAACAAAATAGCTACCAAGTAATTTAAAAGAATTTCTATGTTTTTGTTTTTTACTTTTGCTATTTTGTGTGTTAAGTTGGAGAGAAAAAACTGTGCCTTGGTTCCATGCTGCATGACAAACCAAAAGTTTAGAATTTTCGCTTTTTATTTTATTTTACTTTTCAGTGTTTTTTTGTGTCTTTTGGTGTTTCTTTAAGTTTTGTAACAAATTCAGTTTTTTTGCTTACTAAAAATGTGTGTGTTTTCTTTTTTAAATATACATATTTGTGTATGTATTGTGTGTGTGTTTTGTATTTAAATTTATTTACATAAGTGTATATGTGTGTGATTGTGTTATTTTATATTACAATTTTGTTTTATTTTATATGTGTGCTTGCTGTTTCGAGTCTATATCTATGAATCAAGATTTTAATTTTTGTTTAAAAAGTTTATATGTTTTTTTGTTTGTTTTTTTTTGTTTCTTGTGCTCCCTTTTTTGTAATTCACATTTGTCTTATGCAAATTTCCGTCTTGAGAGTTTAAAAAGAAAGAAATAGCAAAGTTTACATATGACACAAGCACATACATATACTCCCGCCTTTGGATTTTTATTTCGTATTTTTTTATTTTCCAAGTCGAATATGTTGTAGTGGCTTAAGTGTATTTATTTTCTTAGAAATTCCCTTTGCCTTAACTTCAAATATACAGTTAATTTTAAATAAATATTTAAATACAACTTTTATCGATAGGAATTTCTTAGCATATCTTGTTTTTTGTTCATACTTTATTTTTAAACATATCTTATGCAGCTACATACTTATGCTGTTCTATTTGTATAATTGTGAAGATACTTATGAAGTTTTCGAATGCACTGCTAATGCTAGAAATAATATTTGGTAGTCTTCATGTATTTATGTAAATGAAAAAATGCCCATGATTTGGAAATTTTATTATAATAAAAAGTAAGTACCAAATTTAATGAAATTCATATTTTTGATAAGAATTATTTCATTTAGAAGTCATTTCATGGTAACAAACCCAATTTGAACGGATAAAGTTTTGGGAATTATTTCATCCTTTGGCTGGGACTTATTTCATTTGGGAGTTATTTGAAGGTACCGAACAATACTATGAGGAGTTGTACCTTTTCTGTATTTTGAATAATTTTTGTAATTTTGGCGATTTTTTTATTCCAGCGTAATACCGCTTTTGGGTGTTGATTTAAAATTTTTTGATTTCGATTTTTTTTTGTTTGCTTTTTTTAAATTCTTTTCTACGATTTTTTCCGTTTTGGCGATATTTTTTGTTTTGGTGTTGTTTTAACTTTTGATGGTTTTTAACTTTTTTTTTTATTTTAGATTATTTTAATTTTGAGGATTTTTTATGTTATGTTTTAACGATTATTTTATCTGCTTCGCTAATATTTTTCAATCGACTTTTTTTCGTTCTTTTGATTTTGGAAGTTTTTTTCCGTTCTGAAGTTTTTTTTGTTTTAACGTTTTTTCACCATGGCGATTTTTTTTTTCTTTCGGTTTTTTGCCGTTGTGGTAATTATTTTATTTTGTAGGTTATTTCGTTTTGCTGATTTTTTATGTAACATTTTGTTGTTTTTTAGCTTTGCTTTTTGACTTTTTTCATTTTGGATTTTTTTTTAATTTTTTTGCTGATTTTTTATGTGACATTTTTTTTGTTTTTTAGCTTTGCCTTTTGACTTTTTTCATTTTGGATTTTTTTTTTTAATTTTAAGTTTTTCGTTTTGACTTTTTTTTTTTTTTTTAATGCACTCTGCCGTTTGTTTCGTGATTTTTTCCGTTCTGAAAAGGTTTTTTCGTTTTTTTTTTTTTTTTTTTTATAATTTGACGTTTTTTTTTTTGGTTTTGGGTTTCGACTTTTTTCATTTATTATTTTTTTAATTTGACACCTTTTCTCATTTTGGAAATTTTTTAAATTTGAAGATTTTTTCTGTTTTTGGCACTTTTTTTCGTTTTAGCGGTTTTTTGTTTTGTTGTTCTGTTTCCTATTTATTTATTTAGTTTTTTTTTTTTTATTCGTGCACAATGAATCGTTCACTTTTGACTCTTTTCATTTTGGATATTTTTTTATTTGTAATTTTTTTTTTTCAATTTTACGCTTTTTCTCGTTTTGGATTTTTTTTTTTGGTTTTGGCGTTTTTTTCTTTTTGGCGCTTTTTCATTTTTATAATTTTTTAATAATTTGGTATTTTTTAGTGTAGCGTTTCATTTTAAGATTTAATTAATTTAATGCTTTTCTCTTATTGCCAATTTTTTTCAATTTTACGCTTTTTCTCGTTTTGTATTTCTTTGGGTTTTTGGCGTTTTTTTCCTTTTTAGCGCTTTTTTCTTTTATTTTGGCGATTTCTGTTCAAGCAGATTTTTCACTTTGGAAGTTTTTTCGTTTTTGTAATTTTAAGTGAATTAAATTTAGAGAATCGTTCACTTTTGTTTTTTTTATTATTCGACATTTTTTTTTAATTTTACCTTTATTCTCATTTTGTCAATTTTTTGGTTTTGCCGTTTTTTTTTTACATCCTACACCACCATATGTGGTTGGGGTATTATGTGTTTTTGCTGATGTTTGTAATTCACAGAAAAAATTATCGGACTCCCACCTTTAAGTATACCGTTCGATTCAGAAAGTGATTTAACGATGTTCGTCCGTATGGCTGGCTGTCTGTCCACGTAAACCTTGTGAACAAAGTACAGGTCGCAATTTTAAAGATATCTTGATGAAACAGTTATTTTGACACAAGGACGAAGCCTATTGAAATTGGTTATGATCGGTCCATTATTTCACCTAGCCCCCATACAAATGTCCTTCCGGAATAGGGATTTAGGGTCATAAATGCCTTACATATGGAATATTTTTATGAAAATCGGTTCAAAGAAGTTTCTTATAAGTGTTGGTCTTTGTGTAAAATTACATGAAAATCGGTTTTTAATTAATCATAGCTCCCATATAAACTTCTCTTCCGGGAATTATTTTAACGTGCATAAATCCCATACGAATCATAGTATCAAGTTAATATTCGACACAAATAAGTTTTATATAAGTAGAAAAAATATCGAAAAATTTTATGAGAATCGGTCCATAATTTACCATAACTCCCATAAAATTCTTTATTCCGGAAATTGCCCTATAGGGCACAAAATCATATAGATGTTAGTATCAACGCATTCGTCTGTATTTGTATATTTTATTTTACATTTAGTAATAGTATTGGTCTACAGTTGTTTACAGGTCTAATATAAGTCCTCTTCTCGAATTTTCAGGCTCATACACAATGGTGTTGGGTATCATATAGTTTCTTTCTCATTTTTTTTTTAAGAAAATGCACTCTGATGGATTTTTTGACAATTTTTTCATGTTGGATGTTTTTTTCGTTTTGGCGATTTTTTTAATTTGACACTTTTTCTTATTTTGGCAACTTTTTTTCGTTTTAGCGATTTTTTCCGTTATGGCACTTTTTTTCCCTTTCGGCATTTTTTTTAGGGTTTTTTTTTTTTTTGAATTTTTGTCTTGTTTTTCGTTTAGATTTATTTATTTTTTTTCTTTTGTAATTTTTTCGTTTTTTTTATTTTTTTATTTTTTTTTATTCGTGCACAGTGAATCGTTCAGACTTTTGACTTTTTTCAATTTGTATATATATTTTGTTATTTTTATTTTAAGCTTTTTCTCATTTTGGCATTTTTTTTTGGTTTTGGGTTTTTTTCCTTTTTGTCGCTTATTTATTATTATTATTTTTTTCGTTCTGGAAATTTTTTCACGTTAGTGGTTTTGGTAATTTTTTTTACAATATGTTTTTTTTTTAGTTTTGCGTTTGAACTTTTTTTCATTTTGAAGATTTTTAATTTGGCGCTTTTTATCATTTTGACAATTTTTTTTCGTTTTGGCGATTTTTTTCCGTTTTGGCGGTTTTTTGTTTTTTTTTTTTTTTTTTAAGTTTAGGGTATTTTTTCCCATTTTAGTGATTTTTTAGTTTAAAATTCTTTTATTTTGCCATTTTTTCGTTTTTGTTTTTTTGATTTGTGCACAGTGATTCCGAGTAAAAAGTACTGTCATTGTTACCTTAAGATATTTTTGTTAGATATATGTATATGAATGGAAATTTATATTGGAATAAATTTTAATAATTTTAACACTTTAGTGCAGTGATTCATATATGAATCAAACATTTCTTTCTGTTAAATATCTGTGGCAAAAAGGAAAAACTACATAATTCATTTTTATTACTTTTTAGGAGACCGTTTTTAAGGTTTAAAATTTAAATTAAAGGTCATAGTATACACTTTTAAATTACCTTCTGTGTAAATATATCCTAAATTCGTATGAAAATTATTTGGTATAATTTGGAATCGATATGTATACTGATTATCGAATTATATACCAATAAATTAATGGTGTTTTTTTTTCCTTTTTTTTTTTTTTTTTTTTTTTTTTAATAATTTCTCAAGTTATATATTTTTTCCAAAATGGAATTTTAAAATATATTATGAATGAGTTAAGTTATGTACTTATGTTTAATTATGTGGAAAAGAACTCACTGTTTTTATATCATTACAGGTTATTTTTTAAAGAAATAGCAACAATGGCACTAATTTGAATTGAGAGATTTGTATGATAGGCATACAATTTCGAGCTTTATATAAATACTTATATGTTAATAGCAACGTTTACTGCTTAATAAATTTGTATTGTGTAAAACTATCTATGAAAGAATACCTTTATAATTTTCTTTTATTATTTTTTGTGCTTAAAAAGGATTACAGAAAATATGTTTGCCTATTAATTATATAGATAGATTTTTTATTACACCATAACATTTCTCACATTGATTTCTCCAGTTATTAATGGGTACTTTAAAAATATTTTATAATCATCTTTACTTTTGTCCTTTCATCATGATTAAGCAAAAAATCTATACACAAAGTATAAGAAATTTATAATATTAAATAGGAAGAGAGTGTTGGCCAGAAACAAACTAAAACTTAAACAGGAACGTGAGCAATTAAAAAGTAGTTTAGCTTAAATTTGTCTTGTCATGCAAGGCATTCCGCAATAGATTGCAATCCTAAAATACCAACAATAAATGCAGCAGCCTGCTTTACCATTCATAGAACTGTAGTTGTGGCAACATCTACAATTCCACATTTAATACAAAATGCACCATTTTTACAATTTATAGACAGAAAAAGGTGGACAGAGTGAGTCATTGATTATAAAATCCATATTATTTCCAACCAGAAATAGAAAAAAAACGTAACTAAAATTCTAAAGCCACAAATTGTAACTATCGAATGAAGCACAAGTTGGTGGGTTGTGATTATTAAAATTCGCATTTTGCTTTTGTCTTGCTAGCAGTTGGCTACATTTGGTCATTAGGCGCAAATGCATTTTTTGACCCAAAAAATTTAGTCAAAACACATAAGAACACAGGTATAGAAACCTCTAGAAAAACAAAAAATATAGAACTCTGAGCATGAAAACCAAAAAACGTATTTTCAAAAGAGTTTTATGGTGTGCAAGCGGACATGTGTTTTGTGGAATTTACAGGTAATAAATGGGTCGTGCCAAATTCTTTGCTTGTATAACCAAAGTTGCATATATGTAGAAATGTTTGCAAGGCTCGTGTATTCAGCATGTGGTTGTGCATTAATGATGTAGAAATTTGTTAAATAAATTACAGTATTACGTACACACACACCCAAAATACTAGAATGGTGATATTGATGCTGGTTTGTAGAGGAATTATTGAGAATTAAAAATCTATTGAAATTTTTAAATACATTTCAAAATACTCATAATTTGTATGTATGGTCTGTTTTTGAAATTGTTATCTATGTGTGTATTATTTTTGTTGATTACTGTTAAATTATTATTAATCATACGTCGTGTGTGTGTTAGGAAAAATTAAGTTACACATTTGTTATTGGATTTTTATTGCTGCTGCTATTACGTGTTAGTATTTAATTGTGTAATTTTATATTAATTTGGGTCAAGGCCTTAAATATTTAGTATTTGAGTAGATAAATTAGTATTGTGTCAAAAAATATAAACTTTGATTTTACAATAATTGTAATTAATAAGTAATAAGGCGACAAATGTCAAACGTTAAGTGTAGTTCGTACTATGTGGGAATTTTAAGAATTTCAGGTAAAATGTACAAAAACTCTTTAGGTTACAGCTATTGAACTTAAAAAGAAAAAAAATATTATTGGCATTTTTATTTTTCTAAATTAAAATAAATATTTTATTTTAAAGAAAATTATTTAGTATTTTTATACTGATGCAAAGTAATTTATTAGAGGATTTAAATTGCAAAGATTATATAAACATCGATATGTAAAGTTTTTACTTATATTTTAACACTCACAAGTACATAATTTTAATTTAAAAGCCAATAAAAATTTAATTTCATGAAGCACATTGGGCCAAACGTAAAATTTTTGGTAATAAATCTGTAGTTTCTAAACTTTTGATCGGATTGAATTAAAATGTATGGAAAAGTTGTGGAAGAGAACCAAAACTTTCAGAAAAAATATCTTGTAATCACCCTGTGATAACTTGAAATATGCTACAGGGTGCCAAATTTGTCTACCTCGTATATGTAAAAGTTTCAAAAAATCGTTTCTTCCACAAATTCAGTCCAATTTCAAAGATTTTTATATTTTTGTAAAATGATTGGCAAGATAAAAATTACTGAATAATTTTAAAATTTTATATCTTAGGACTTATTCGAGAAAAAAAAAAAAAAAAATAAAATCGAGAAAAGTTTTTAAGTCAAGTCTTTTTAAGTTTAAGAGACAACTTAGAAGATTATTTTTAATCTTGCCAAGAACTTTACAGAAATATAAAAATCTTTGAAATCGGACTTGATTTGTAGAAGTTATGATTTTTAAACTTTTAAATAGTCGGGGTAGTCAACTTTGGCACCCTGTGGCGTATCTCGTGTTATCACAGGGTTACTACAAAATGATATTTCTGAAAGCATAGGTCCTTTTCTACAACTCTTCCTTACATTTCAATTCGATCTGACCAGTAGTTTAACAAATACAGATTTATTACCAAAAATTTTACGTTTGGCCACACAATGTGACGTATGATTAATATTTATTTAAGCCACATTTGCATAACTTAATAAATATTAATCATACGCCCAAATAGCCATATCTTATTTGCCTTATACCTTGTCTTAAACCTAACTATAAAACAACATTTTTCTTCATTTCTTTTTTTTTTAATATTTTAATGTTTCATATTTTCTGCAATTTTTCTTATTCCTGTTAATAAAGTATATTTATTCATCATACAATAATAAATGAAGAAACCCCAAAAAAAAAAAAAAGTATAAAATAAATTAATTATAGCCTTGGAGACAAGTTCATTGGCTGGTTTATCATTATTGTTATGCAAAAATATTCCTTTAATGTTGGTCAGACAAAAGCATTCACTTTGTCTCAGATGATTTTTATAAATGATGCTGTCTTTGCTGTCCTTGATAATGATGATAATAATGGTTGCTATATAAGGATGATCCATTAAATCCATTAATTAGGGGATTGATTTTTTTCCAGAATATTTATTTTTTGAAACACATACAATTTTATTTATAAGAATAAATAAGTAAGTAAATAAATTAATTTGAATGAAACCATAATCTTATTTATTAAATGATACAAGTGATATATTTTTTAAAAAAGCTCTAGTGATTTTAAAGCTACATAACTTTTTTGAAGCAATTTGAAACAAAACCCATTAAACTGTGATTATTTGTAAAATTATTTGGGCCATTGCCTTTTAAAACATTCGTTTGTAATTAAATTTTGTCTTTAATTTTATTATTTTTTCATTGTAATCATTGTTGTAATAAGAAATATTTAATTACTATGATTTTTAACAAGAACTTCAATTCATATTAAATGTGTAAATTAAAGATGAGTAGTTTTTTAATAAACTGAAATACAACACTTGCTGCAGACTATGAGACTGAAACTGAAAGACAACAATAGTCGTTGGGAAACACGAAATGTTACTTTATAGACATCAAGGACATTAGCATTTGAATCGATGTTGGTATTGCATTACAAAAATATATTACACTCAAAGAAATCTTATAACAATTTCCTTTAAAAACAGATTTGATAAAACACTCACGAGTTTTCTGAAATATTTTCAAAAGTGAATGCATTAAAAGTCAATGAAATGTTAAGAATTTAAGAAATTAAATGGTATTTTTAATTTTTACTAAGAAATAAAGACTGCAATTTCAACTATTTGATAACACAGAGTTACAAAAAAAAAAAAAAAAAAAAAATCCGGCACGGGTTATCAATTTGGATACACGGAATTAATAAGTACTAATCCTCTAATCCACTTTTTACATCAGAATTCGGGGAGGCGTCTTCTTTTTTCTAGACCTGTGGCCAATTATGGACCGATACTTGTATTAAATGTAAAATAAAACATACTAGTACAGAATATTACGTCGATAATAAAATTTATATAAATTTATTTACTTTTGGTGATTCCCGAAAGTGGGCCTTATATGGGGGCTTATGGTAAATTATGGACCGATCTTCGCAAAAATTGTCACTATCATTTATATTTATATAAAACTTATTTGTGTCGAATATTAACTAGATAATAGAATTTGTGGCCGTTAAAGTGATTTTCTGAAGATGGGTTTATATAAGAGCTATGGTCAAGTATGAACCGAAATTCGGAACACAAATTTAAACTTATATGTGCCAAATTTTATTTTAAATATTTAAGGGATTTATGATCGTTAAACCTATTTTCTGGAAGAACATTTGTGAGGGGGCTAGGTGAAATAATTGACCGATCATAACGAATTTCAATTGCCTTCCATTACAAGGTTTACATGAACGGACAGACGCACATTGGGGTAAAAGGGGTCGAATATGGCGATTAATTCAGGGAAAATTGATATGAATATTTTAATGATCACGTTTTTTTTATTGATTATTAGTTTTAGAAAAAGGTAATGTATGTCCGTCCGTCTATATATTTGGGTTAAATGGGAAGAAAATTGCGCTTAATTCAGGAAAAGGTGATATCCAAATTTTGATGATCACGTTCTATTTTTCCTATTTATTAGTTAGTAAAAAAATGCATTTTTAGAATTCTAAAATATTTTTTAGCAGCATGGCAATGTCCGTCCGTCTGTGTATACATTTGGGTTAAATGGGAAAGGTGATATCAAAATTTTAATACCTCCATTTGGTTTTTATATTAATCAAGAAGTGGTAAAAAAAGAAGCGATTTTCGAATTTTAAGATTTTTTTGAAAGAATTCTAATGTCCGTCCATCTGTCCGTCTGTTTGTTAATTTTCCAATTCAAAATCGTTTTGACTTAATAAAGATAACGACTCAAAATATCCTTTGTTCGGTAGATAATTTTGCTTTTTAAATAACTGCATAAAATTGGTTGAAGATATTTGGCTATATAAGGAAAAATCTTAACCAAGATCTTGTAAAATTGAGATTTTTTAAATTTTTAAATGTATATAACTCGAAAAATTTGTAATAAAAGTCATATATGCAAGGATGTTTTCTAAAGGATTAATCATAGACTTTAAGGTGATATAAAAATCTTGGAAATCGGGTAAAGAACAAAAATTCGCTTGTGGTTAAACATTTTCCATAACACTAGTACCCTATTTTGGACTCCCATAGTTCCACTCATGATGTGTATATGGGATCCTGCTCTAAAATGCTACTGTCTTCTGCTACGCCTATGTGAAATTTCATGCAAATCCAACCAGCCCATTGGAAGTTACAGATTTATTTCCATTCTTCTCTCCTGTTTAATGTTTGATAAAGTAAAGAAAATGTCTACACTTAAGCTGTTTTTTGTATGAAATCTACTAGTTTAAAAAAAAAAAAAATTTTTCAAATCGGGCTACATATGCACACGATTTTTTTTCATAATATTAAAGTGGACAATATATACTATTTTTTAGCAAGTTTTCAGAACAAACATCTTGTAACATTTTAAGTTGCTTTCCATGAAAGTTGAAAATTATTGTATTTAAATGAAATTTTCAAAAAAATAACAAAAATATAAGGACAAAATATAATTTACAAATACTTAAACAAAAGTACACTTAAATATCTGAAGTTGATGGTTTCGTTTTAAATTTTTACCTTAAAAGACTTTTTATTTAAAATAAATTCACTGAAAGCTGGTGAAAATTGAACTTTTTACTATTTATCAAAAATGTAAAAAAATTATTAACTTTGACAACTCCTTATACGAAAACAGCACAACCTAGCTTAAATATTTTAATTGCTATTAATAGATAATTTTTTCTACTTGTATTCGGTACCCAACTTTATTAGAAAACTTTAAATTTTAACATTCAATTAAGCGCCACTTTTGACACATTTTACCCCAACGTGAGACGGTCACACGAACGGATGGACGGACATCGTTAAATCGACTCAAAAAGCTATTGATATAAATTATGACCAATATTTTTGGGTGTTACAAACATCATCACAAACGCATAATACCCTCCCAACCTATGGTGGTGTAGGGTATAAATATGACTTTACCGATTAATTTACTTAAAAACTCGTAGAAATATTTGTGACAGCTCTTTACAAGAACAAAGACCGTAGCTTATATTGGGGCGAAATTTTTGAAAAATATTTATGACCGTTCAATATAACAACAAAGTCTGTGGTCTGTAATGCGTTTAGGCCGATATCTCAAGCACTAATGGAACGAATGAGTTTATTTCGAATGGAAATTTCTCTGAATAAATTAAGTCTCTAGCTTATACAGAGGCTTCAAAAAGCTGAAAAAACCAAACTTGATATAGTTTTTTGTTGTTGTTGGGCACAGAAAAGCTCATAAAACCATAAAATAAATAAAAAAAAAGATTTGCCAATAACTCGGTTGTTTATGGATCGATTTGAAGAACCGAAATTTTGGAAATATATCCGTGCTTAAATGCATTTTGGCCCATAACTCGGATATTAAAGGACCGATTTTGTTCATTTATTCAATAAAAAAAATTAAAAAAGATTTTGAATTATCCGTGCAAGAACAAAGTCGCTAACTTATATAGAAGCTTTAAAAAGCCGACAACAAGTACGACTTTTGGAGGTATCTTTGGTTTTTTGGCGATGTCTCGGCTAATTATAAACCGATTTTGATAATTTTTATTGGCGTTCTTTTAAGGAATATTCCATATAATTTGTTGAATTAAACATATATATCCGATAACTGGAGCTTTCTAAAAACTGATTTCAACAGACAGACGGATATCGTTAAAATTTAGCAGCGACTCTTTGGAAGACAATTTCAAAACCAGTTGCGATAACGTTTTCAAGTAAGGGGTATATATTCTATATAAGTATTTAAAGTTCCAAACATTTGGCTAATTTTTTCGTCCTAAAAATCTGTCTCCGATTTTTAAATTAATATTATTAGGGAGAGGAGATACACGGATTTAGTTTCCTAAGCATGTTTTCTCTTTCCAGAGCTTTCTCAGAGTTGATAAAGAAAATTAAAATTCGGTTAATATCTAAAAATATTCATCCTTTAAATTCTACGTTTTTGGTATTTTGTTTTTTTTTTTTTTTTAAATAAAAATTTTTGTTTTGCCTTGCGTGGACAATTTTACTTATTTGTTTTCTTAAACTAATATTCGTTTTACAAATACATACACATTTTAAAATTTCTTTCAGGGAGCGTAGGGAAGCGGATTTATGTACCATTTCTTAAGCATTTTTTCTCATTCCAGAGATTTTTAAAACTCCCACACTATGTAGAAAATACAAATTCGCTTAACTTATAAAACTATTCGTCCTACAAATCCTAACGCATACAAATTTTAAAATTCATAACAAAGAGCGACCGTTTTATTCAATTTTATAATTTGAAAAACACTTACAATAGCCAATGTCTATAGTGAGTTAAAGTGAGTATCAAAAAAATCGGAGATGTCGAATCCGATTGCTGTCCGTTTTGATATAGTTTCCCTCCAGTTTTGTTTATCATTTAACACTTTGATTTATATTTAACTAAATTTTATTAAATTTAAGTTAATTTTTGCTCAAGAACTTTAATGCATTGCAAAATTTAACATTATTATTTTTGCAATGACTGCAACTAAAACTACTATTATATATATGTATATTTTTTCTATTATATTCCTTTATTTCTTAAGTTTATACTTAAATTTGTACAAAACAAATTCTCATTACTTTTACTTTTATCTATTATTTGTTTCTATTTTTTCCTTCTTTTTCGTTATAAGTATGAGACTTTAGTAGTTTTATTGTTGTTTTAAGCTTTTGTTTTGTTTTTTTTTTTTTATTTACATATACTTGAGTTCTTCGTGTCGTTTCTTAAGTAGTGTCTGTCCTTCTGTCTGTCTTTTTGTCTATAGTGTATTGTTTACTGTTTTTCAAACTTGACACTTTTGTTGTTTTATATCGAGTCGTTTAGTTATTGTTGCAAATGTCCTTCGACACATTTTTAGATGAACAAGCTAACAAGCAGCCCAATAGTATAGAAAAAAGAATGGAATAAAACAAGACTGAAGCCAAGTCAAGCAAACAAAACCACTAACATTGTTCATTGTATAGAAGTTTTGTATTTTAGTGGCTAAATGGGGGAAAGGTATCTAGAAATTGCTGGATATTTGGTATGAAAATAATGAAACTTTCCCTAAATTTCATTAGCGAAATTATCTATAGCGAGTCAAAATTCAAATTTCAACTTAATTTATTGCATTAAATACAATATAAATTTAATTTTTATACTACGTTATTTAAAATATTGTCATAAATTCAAATTATCTGTAAAAGAATACTATCCCCTAGTAAATAATAGAAGTTCCATTTATTACATTGTTGTTGTTATTTATCGACATACCAGTGGGCTGCATTTAGAACTTATTTTCTCTATTTTTTTGTTTTTTTCTACATCATTTGTAGGCATGATTTTATTTCAAAAGTCTTCACTTTTTTGTATTCTTTAGTTTTTAGTTGCTGTTGTTTGCAAATGTTACCAACTTGACGACAATGAAGAGTGAAAAAAAAAAAAAAAAAACACAGCCGTTAACCAAGTTGTATGTAAGTATGTAAATGTACTATAATGTAGTATTTAGCTGCACAAGTTCGCATAAATTTGCAACTTATGAAACCTTGGCTTGTTTATGAAATTTACTCACTAAATGAAACACAACACACTTACTATTATACATATAATAGTAAGTGTGTTTGTATTGATGTAGTAATATACTTACCAACACCATTAACAATGTTTTGTTTAGAGACCACCTACTGACTGCACAACCTTGAAGTACTCATAGTAAAATGTATATTTCAAAGAAAATTTTCAAAACAAGACCTATTCTCCTACATATAGTTAAAACTACGTTTTAGCTATGTAACCATATTTATGTGTATGTTTGTATGTTAGTATGCCAGTAGTAAACGCGATAAGATTGTATGTTATAATGCGAGTATAAATTCGTTTAGATGTATATACAGACACTGACTCGTCTACTTATACGTTGTAAATATAACAACGAAACAAAAAAATTTAAAAAGGATTCATTATTTATCAAATGATATTAGATAAGGTAAATTGGGGGAGAGGTGTTAAGATATCAATTCTATAAAATTGAGTTGATAATCGCCCAGAAAAAGTTTCGTGATAAAAGTTACAAAATATAATTAATTAATTAAATTTGAGACAAAGAAAAAAGAAATAAAAACAATTTGGTATTTAAAAAATAAAATATAGAAAACTTGGTCATTTCTTCTGGAACTGGTGCCACACACAGTGGGGCCAAACGCAAGATTTTTGGTAATAAATTTGTATCTCTTAAACTATTACTGGATGGCATTGAAATGTATGGAAGTGTTTTAGAGGAGGAACTAATCTTTTAGAAAACTCATCTTGTAGTCAACCTGTGATAACAGGTTGAGGTAGTGTTTAAGTTAACTACCTTGAGTATGTAAAAGTTTAAAAAATCTTTTACAAATCAAGCCCGATATCCAAGATCTTTATATTTTTGTAATGCCCAGTAATAAGCTTACTCATCTAAGTTATATCTTAGAGTTAAAAATATATTTATGATAAAATTCTGAACTTTTGATCATTTGCATCGATCCTGTTTGGAGACCACTGTACGAGTGCATCGACCCAAGTTACTGAATTAGAAATAATTCAGTAACTTGTGAATCGTAGCCGATATCTAAATAAAATTTCACAAGATCAGAGCTGAGGTCTTTTCAGTTGATTTGGAGGAGCACAGCTCCTACGGGTAACATCGGGTATGCAATTAAAAAAAAAAAAAAAAAAAAATCGCCAAAAAAATAATTAATGACTTGAATGTAAAAATACATATAAGTAGTCCTTGTAAATCTCTACCAAAAAAAAAAAAAAAAAAAAAAAAAACATGCTTACACATGTAGGTCATATCTTTCAGTTAAAGAGATATTTATTTCGTAGTAAATTTTATCCTCATTTTTGGACTATTTTTTTAAAGTTCTTGGGGGTCTTAATTTAAGCCCTAAAAATATTAAAACTATCCACTACAAAATTTCAAAAAGTATTTCTTCAAGAATCATAAAAATATATCTTTCCAGAAAACAGTTTTTTTGAAACAGGTTTTTATTATTATTTTGTAAAATCCTCAAATGTTAAAGCTAAGCAGTGTTGCCAGTTTAGCCTTTTTAAGGCTAAATCTAGCCTTTTTATTTTGCTTTTAGCCTCAAAATTTTCGTTTTAGCTTCTAGCTTTTTTTCTAGCCTTTTTTGATTTTTAACATAGTCATAAAAAGGCTAAAAATTTACTAATGTTATTTTTACAGAATCATTCATTTAAGCATTTTATATATTAATTCGCACAAAAAAATCTAAATTATTATTATCTAAAATCTTTCTACAAAAATAATGTAATTATTTTTTAACAAACTTTATTACCCATAAAAACTATTTATGTTATATTTATAATTCACAAAAATATCTTTAAGAAATACCTTGTTTTTGGTTTTTTTTGAGATCATAAAAATAAGTACTTTTTTGAATAAAACAATATATTAGCTTTTTTCTAACATTATATTTTGGGACATTTAGCCTTTTCTGACCTTTTTTAAAGTCTAATTTAGCTTAATTTTTTCCTGGCAACACAAAAGCATATTGGCCTCATATGGTGCTTAAACGCGCCATTTTCAACGGTGCACATTGGGGAAAAAGGGGTCGAAGATAGCGCGTAAATCAGGGAAAGCTGATAACAATATTTTAATTATCATGTTTATTTTTTCTACTTATTATTAGATAAAAAAAATTATTTTTAGAACTATACCTTTTTTTTTTTTTTTACGAATGGTAGTATCCTTCCGTCCATACATTGGGGTTAAATGGATCGAATATGGCACTTTAAGAAAAGGTACTATCCGTATTTTGATGACCACGTTTTATTTTCTTTAAAAAAGTAAGTAAAAAATTTATTTCTTGAACAAATTGATGATTTTTTTTTATAGAATATTAATGTCTGTCCGTCCGTCTATATATGTGGGCTAATTGTGTGGAAAATTACGCTTAATTCAGGCAATGCTGATATCAATATTTTAATATTTATATTTGGTTTTCATATTGATCGAAAAGTAAAAAAAAAAAAATTTTTCGAATTTTAAAATTTTTTTGAGACAATTCTGATGTGCGTCTATCCGTCCGTTTTACTCTTTAACCAATTGAATAAAATATAATCAAATCGTTTGAAAATGTTGGGCGATATATATGGAAAAATCTTGATCAATTTCTTGCTGAATTTAAATCTTTTAAATTTAAAATGTATATAACTCGAAAAATATATAATATAAATTAGATTTATTAAGAGTTTTAGGGTAATATAAAATCTTAGAAATCTAGGTTATTTGTAGCTTATTTTGAGCCACATAACACCACTCGTAAAGGGGTTTGTGGGGTACCCGTTCAAAATCTAAAATTATACACTTCTCTGCTAAGCCTATGTGAAATCCATCCATGGGATCAAAGCTACAAATTTATTTCTAAAAATGTTCAGTTCTGCCCAACTGTCTTAAGCTATTTTTTGTATGAGAGCTACTGGAGTTTTTTCGAAAAAAAAAAATTTTCTAAAATCGGGCTACATATGCGCACAATTTTTTTCACACTATTAAAGAAGACAAAATGTGCTATTTCTCCGAAAAATTTCTGAAGAAAACATCTTGTAACATTTCAAGTTGCATTCCATTAAATTTGAAAATTAGAGTATTTTAGGACAATTGAAAAAAATAAAATAATAATAATAATAATAATAAATAATAAAAATATTAATACAAAATATAATTTACAAATATTTATAGAAAAGTACACTTAAATACCTGAAGTTGACGGTTCCATTTTAAATTTTTACTTCAAATGACTTTTTACTTAAAAGGAATACAATGTGTAACATGGATGTAGTATACTCAACATTACTATTTTCACGTACATACATATTTCTTATTCAATTTATTTAATGAATTAGTCTATTTTCCATTGTTTTAATATTAATATTAATTATTTTTATTTATAAACTAAAATATTGAATAACATATTAGTAATAGGTAATTGCATTGAAAGTCCCTACTGTAAATATCATATATATACACACACACACATGTAATAACAGGGTTAGTTGTCCAGTTGATATAATTCTCATTCAGTTTGTATATGAATAAGTATAACTAATCAAGGTTTGGTTACAGTCGGGGCGATTTAAACAAGACAAGAATACGCCATATAAGTCTCGGAAATTGTTATACATAATTGAAGAGCCGACTATATTTTTCAAAAGTAAAATTAAGTTATATTATTCAAGACACTTGACCTCGGTTGGGTGAAAAATTAATTTCACGGTTGACTTCGGATAGCTGTTCTCAAGAGTGATTTTGGTTGCTCCTTATCACGAGTGGCTTCGTGCTGCTCGCTCTCATAGTTGAGTTCGGTTGGCTGTTCTCACGAGTGGCCTCGTGCTGCTCGTTCTTACAGTTGACTTCCTTTAGCTGTTCTCACGAGTAATTTCGGTTGTTCGTTCTGATGAGTGGCTCCGTGCTGCTCGTTCTCGCAGTTGACTTCGTTTAGCTGTTCCCACAAGTGGCTTCCTGTCGCCTGTTTTAGTAGAATATTAACCCGTAGAAGTGCATAGTAACAGTAGTTTGATAAGTAGCTAGACATTAGTTTTAAGAAACAATTGTACGTATTGGAAAAAAAAAAATATATATATACGATTTTCGATCCCCGGCCGATTTCGCCGTAAAACCGAACCTATCTGACAGCCGAAAGTATAGAAGTGAAACGTACATTCTAATTCTACTGTTGAATCGGACCTATTACAATCCGAATAACCGAACCGATCATATTATAAGCCGAGTAACCGAACCGATCCTATTATAAGTCGAATAATTGAACCGATCTTACTATAAGCCGAATAACAGAACATAGTATAAGCATAGAAATCGTAATAAGTCTAGTTGAAGGAAAATTGATTGAAGCCAATAGAATCCGATTCAGCATTATCGTAGTTATTCTCTCGTACTTAATGTTTTGCATTTGAAATAAATAAATATTCAATTAAGATCGTAATTATTTTCACCACCAGAAAGGGTAAATAAAACGTCTTATTACTTAAGGTTTGTTGATCCGTAAGTAGACACTGGAGGCGACTAATTACCTTAGTCGACGATAAAACCAGGTTATAAACTACAATTTATAGAAATTTGTTTTTTACACTTTTTCCAAAATGTAAAAAAATGTTCAACTTTGACAGCTTCGTACAAAAACAACACAACCTAGCTTGATGGTTTTAATTGCTTTTGACACACAATTTTGTCTATTTTTATTCGGTACTCAACATTGTTATGAAAATTTTAGTTCCAAATTCAATTAATAGCCACTTTGACACATTTTACCCCAAAGGCGGGAGATCATTTTAATGAAAAAAGTCAATTTTTAAAACATGTTTTCCTTGGACTGGTATTTTGGATATTTTGATACAAAGAAGTGAAAGTTTTTTAATTCCCAATTTTAAAACAAGTTTGTCTAAATTGTGCCAAAATTTAATTGGAACCAGCGTTACCGTTGAGAATTTTTAAAAAGTGTCCAAAAAAGAGAATTTCAAAATAAAAAGTCGCCAAAAAAGGGGATTTTTTTAAAAAAAGGGGCCAACTGCTTTAAAACCTAAAAAACTCCTTAAAATTTGTTTATTTGATAACAACGAAAACCAACAATTTTGTATGTTAAGAAAAACTACAAATTTCAGTATTAATAACAAAATAATTTATAATTTTTTTTCAACAATTTTTATTAAATAGACAAAAATAGTTAACATACAATCCTCTTTTAATTCATTAAACTTTTGCACTCATCTACGAGTTCAGTTCATTTCATTTATAAATACTCCGCATTTTTTTTATATTACTATACTGTGAAACAGTCTCAAAATTATTAATTTATTTGTTGAATTAATATATAATGGATCGATATATTTCATACAACTTAGTTTCTCGTCATTTAGCACATAGTCTTAAAAAGTCGCCATTTAAAAAAGTGGCCAGGTGGTTGAAAAAGTGGCAATTGGCGACTAAAGTCGCCAAACGGTAACACTGATTGGAACATGTCTGCTGTTTTAAATTTTATTTCGATCCAAATACTATTATTTCTAAAACATATGCTTAAAATCTAAAATTTTCGGTTTAAATTCTGAAGGACTTTTACCTCATTTAATTAAATCCTTAAAAGAAAATGTTGGTGTGGCATGTAAACAAATATTTTTTCCTAATATATATCGCTGCCCTAAACTTGGCTAAAGAAATGCATTATAAATATTTAATGAATTCATTCCTTTAGAACAATATAAGTTTTTAAGTTGTGATGGTTGTTGATATTCTTGATACTTGTATTGCTGCTGCTTGCTATTGTCATTGTTGTTATTATTGTTACAGTAAATAATGTGAAAATTATACCACCTTTATATAAAATAGAATAGAAAGTTGAAAATGCGTTGAGAACGTATTGTTAGTAAAGTATCATTGTATAAGTGGATGGATGAATGAATGGATAGTTAGATGAATGTTTGTATATATAACCATGTTCAATTATATGAACGAATAGTGTTGTGTATATATAGTAATTTAATGTTATTTTACTTTTTTTGTACATTTATTGGTATTCACTTGAGTTAAATGAGTTAAAATAGTATTGAAAACGTCAATAATGAAAATATAGATAGATGGCTCAATAGTTTAATATATCGATGGTTGTTTAGTTTGAGATATTTTAAAAGTATAAATAAATGACGTCAATATAACCCTACGTACATATAACACTTATACATAAACAAAATATTTAA
Source organism: Protophormia terraenovae (assembly GCA_951394005.1). Taxonomy (NCBI): domain Eukaryota; kingdom Metazoa; phylum Arthropoda; class Insecta; order Diptera; family Calliphoridae; genus Protophormia; species Protophormia terraenovae. The sequence goes on from OX596073.1 coordinate 7,783,034, forward strand.
TGGCATGATGTTTAAACATAATTTGTATAAACAATTATTGAAACTTTTCAAACACATAAATATACACATACTTGTACATTAATTTTAAATGTTCTTAAGTGAATAGTTTAAATTGTTAGATTGTGGGGTAAGTATGAGGGGCAATAAGAGGAAATAATAAATAGTAGACCAATCGACAGCTACGCCTTCAAATTCAAATTAAGCTACAAATTACACACTAAAGAATGAAATAAAAATTGTGTACAAACAAATTTTCTCAATTAACATTAAGCTTAACGGGTGTTTAATTTTTAATGGGGTTGGGGTTTTATTGAAAATGTTAAATTATACTTTTAAAATGAATTAATTATGGCAAATTTATAATTTGTTATAGCAAAAGTTAATTTCTAGGAAACAAAATTAAATACTTAATGTTTAGTTTTAAGTTCATAAAAAATATTGTACTTAGAAATTCTAAAAGGATTTCTTCGTACTATTAGAAAACTTTTTCCGGGTATGTACTTAAATTATATGGTAATACATACATACAGCTTAAAACAAAATTGTCTCTAATTAAATGATTATGTTTCTATTGAATTGAAGAAGATATTTATTTGAGGCTTAATTAAGTTACTTGTGAACTGCTAAGATTTGAAGCCATAGAAATTTAAAACTATAAGAAAATAGCATTAATACTTGGCTAGTTGTATTATAATTGTACACCTTTTATCAACTACGTGTCTGCTTCAATTTGGCCGGGTTAGGCTTAATATCTAAAATGTTAACAAATAATTCTAAACTCACATAAACGCATTTAAATCTAGCTATCTATGTGTTTTTCTTCTCACAAATATTATACGTTTATTTAAATGTTGCGTGTTTAACATTGATTGTTATCCATTCGTTTCGATTTTATAGCCGTATTTTTGCTATTAACCTCTTCTAAACATACCCACGCACCAGCTTTTTCACGCATTCGTTTTAAATGTATAAAGAAACAAACAAACTTTAGCCCACAATATGACTACCCTAACACCCCCTAGAAATTTATCTTTAATGGCTGATTACCTAATAAAACATTTACAACTCACTAAAATGCTAATTTGGAATATTTCAAATTTATTATTTTCGATTGGTTACGACTGCTACGTTAAATGTCGAACGCTATATTTTTTGTGTGTTTTTTATTTTTTCGGTGATTGTATAATAGTTTGAAAAACTAAACTACTAATAAAAAAGGTTAATTTTTCTCCAGCTATATAGTTTTATTTTATTTATTAGGTGTAGGTTTGCTAAAAAAAATATTTTCAGTTTTTTTAGAAGGTAAAATGTAAAAAAGTCCTTAAGTTTTAAACAGCCTAAGATCATTTAAAAAATTTTGCTTTAATGAAACTAATCAGACCGACAAATGTTGTACTCCGCTATCACTATCGTTTTGAATTAAAAAAGTTTTTACACTAAACCTATTTTTGCTATTTTATGTTTTCCAGAAAAAAACAAAAATAGTAATAATAATAACAATTTAGTAGAAACCTTTAAGGTTAGGTTCCCAGCAAAAAAAGAACTGAAAAAGTCATGATTTTAACATTGTGTTGTCATTGGAAGGAAGTACTTAGTGGTGAAAAAGAGCTGCAGAAGTTATTTTTTTAATCCATGGTTGTCATTGGTAGAATGTTCTTCTTTTATACTTCTAGTTCATTTCTTTTGAAGTACTTACTTTAAAGCTAAGTTTATAATTTTTTTACAAGAAATTCCGCTTTAGCCTTATTAAAAAAGATAATAAGAATGCTTTAAAATTTGTAAGATTTTACTTTTCTTAGAAATGATTAACCTTTTTTCCCACAAAAAAATCATTTATTTTCACTTTTTTGGAAGTAATTATTAAGAACTTCCAAAAAAGTTCAAAATATGGACTTTTTTTGGAAGAACTTCATAGTTTTTGCTGGGTTGTACATTCAGTATTCTTGGCAGACATCTCACTTCGGTCCATGATAATATCTGCTCCCGTTGTGTTACCCAAATGCAAGTTTGCAGTTAAGTAACTATTCCGACTGCATCACTGTTACATCAAACCATCTTATCCCTACAAGAAAAGAGAATAGTGACCTCAAATTTCGCGTGCTCAAGTCACCATAACTAAGAGTCGGAGAGCCTAGTAAAGCTATCCTTAGCTCCGTTAATGCCGGACATTCGTAAAGTAGAAGAAGGACCGATTCTTCCTCCATTTCATCATTACAACTTCTACAGAACTCTTTAAAAAGAAGACCTATTCTATGCGCATAAGTCCGTAAAATGTAGTGTCCAGTGATTAATGACACTAACAGTATCACACGAGTATAGTGAGTTAGTCCTATGCCCGTCATAAGTGGGCCAGATAGTATTTGCAATCCGACGTGTGTGATCGTTGTCCCATCTCGCTTGAGCAATTCTGAAGAGTTCCCGATGGAACCAAGCTTTACATTCCGAAATGGGAATATCTATCAGATGTTCGATAGACACATTATTAAGAGTCAATCCCTGTTTAGCAGCAGCATCAGCCATGATATTTCCACCACAGTCACTGTGCCCAGGAATCCTTATTAGCTTAACATTTGAAAATGTCGCTATCTCTTTAAGACATACCTGGCATTCAGTTGTTAACAAAGATGTCGTATAGACACCCGCATAGATCTAATGGCAGCTTTGCTGTCAAGAAAAATACAGATATCTCTCGATATCTTGTGATACTTCAGCCAGTTTGCTCCCCTTTTTATGGTGTATATTTTCGCTTGGAGTACACTACACGTGCCGGGAAGTCTATAGCAGACCTATCTATTATACTCGTCGACATAAAAACCACATCCAACTTTACCCTTCCTTTTTGATCCGTCGGTATAAATCCTCAGAGTCCCTGAATATGGATGAATAAGGGCCGAATTGTTAAGTTCGGGGATAATAACGGAGAAATGTGCATCAAGGAACGGTCTAGGAATGCAATAATCAATGTGTACCTGGTTACTCGTCGAGTAGCCTAAAATGCAAGCATGCCCATAGTTCCACCCTCCCATGGACATTCTGCATTCAGCCTAATTGCTGAATTGAAAGCAACCTGCCTAGTTATCAGATCAACGAGTAACCATTGCAAAAGTGAGAAGAGAGCCTTAGTCGGCGTTATGCGCAGCGCATCCATTCGATAGTTTTTTCTTTTTATCGGTCTTTTTATTCCGTTATGGCGATTTTCTATTTGGGTTTTTCCCAGTTGGCGTTTTTTTCGCTTTGAAAATTTTTTCGTTTCCGCGTTTTTTACGGTTTTGATGAGTTTTTTATATTAGAATTTATTTTGTTGCCTATTTTTCTTTTCGTTTTGGAAATTTGTTCTCGTTTTTGTAATTTTTGTCTTATTTTGGTAAATATTTTGCGAATATTTTTAAACGAAAACGATTTTTTTTTTACTGTAAATATAATAATTCCCCAGCAAAACATTACTGAAACGATTTTTTCATTTTACATTGTGTTATCATTGGAGGAAAGAAAGTTCCTTTTTTTTATTTTGGGATTTTTTGCTATGGCGTTTTTTTCGTTATGGCTTTTTTTATTAAAGATATTTTTTTATTTGCTGTTTTTCTTGTTTTGTTGGCTCATTGGTGATTTTTTCCCCCGTTTTGACGATTTATTTCCGTTTCAATAATTTTTTTTTTAAATTTGGCTATTTTTGTGTTGATTTTTAAACGAAAAAACGACAATTTTATATTGTGTTGTCATTGGAAGAAAGATTTTATTTTTTTAAGCTTTTTTCACGTCAGTGATTTTTTCTGGTTTTAGTGTTTTTTCCCATTTTATTTATTATTTTTTTTCATTTTATTTATTATCATTTATTTAATTCTTTTTTGTTTGTTTGGACCTTCTTGTGATTTGTTTAAAATTTCGCCTTGGAAACTTTTTTCCCTTTTGGATTTTTTTGCGTTTGAGGTTATTTTTTGTTTCGCTTTGACAATTTTTTTTTTCGTTTTTGGTTTTTTGTATACCATTTTTTTTTTTTTTTTGTTTTGGCGTTTTTCGTTTGCACTTTTTTTGTTGCTCGCCTTTTTTACTTCGTTTTAGTGATTTTTTTCAATTTTAAGCGATTTTCTTGCCTTTTATTGTGTTAGCGGTTTTTCTTTGTTTCCTTTTTTTCTTTTTTGATTTTCTGTTTAGGAATTTTCACTATTTATTTTGCTTTTTTGGATATTTTTTTGAAATTTTCTATTTTAACGATTTTCTTTATTTTGGCGATTTTTTTATTTTCCCGTTTCTAACGATTTTTCCATTTTTGTTTTTGTTGTTTGGCAGTATTTTTATTATGACATTTTTTGATTTACACTTTTCTTGTTTAGGCTTATTTAGTGTTTTTTTTTTCTCTATATTTTGAGTTTGGCGATTTTTTTTTCGTTTCGGCATTTTTTGGGGTTGTTTTTATTTTGTTTTTTCTTTTTGTTGATTTTCTGTCCAGGGATTTTATTTTTTTTAATTTCGTCTTGGCTTTTTTTTCCCAGTTTCCGCTTTTGAAGATTTTTTTTATTTGAAATTTTTTCTGTTCTGACTATTTTTTTTTTTTTTTTATTTTGGCGATTTTTCCATTTTTGCTTTTGTTGTTTAGACAATATTTTTATTTTGACGTTTTTTTGTTACACTTTTTTTCGTTTCGGCTTTCTTAGCGTTTTTCCTCCATATTTTATGTTTATTTTTTTTTTACTTTTTATTGTGTTGGCCATATTTTTCGTATTGGCATTTTTATTTTTGGGCTTGTTTTTATTTTGGTGATTTTTTTCCCATTTTGGCGATTTCGTTGTGTTTTAAAATATTACCAATAAAAATTTCTTAGAAAAATAAATACAAAAAGTTACATTTATTTTAACTCAAAAAATAAAAATCATTAATTAATAATTTTTCTTTTTTGCTAAGAAAAATAGTAAAGTTAAAAAATAATAAATACTCCGACTTTTATAGCAAAAGTCAGTTACAGTCCCTGATTTTAAGTATTGAAAATAAATGAATAATAAAATAAACTTATCTCAATAACTGAAGTAAAATAATTAATTTTACATAAAAATGTGCATTTGCTGAAATAAAAAGGAGTTGTTTAAAAAACAAAACACCTTTCAAAGCAAATGAAATTTTTAACATTTTCTATTTTGTGCAAGAAAAATAAAGAATCGATTATTAAGTTCCTTTATATCTTCTTTATCACTGCTCTCTTAAAACTTTCTTAATTAAAAGCGGAAAAAAATTTTTACAGCTTATAGCTTCTAAAAAAAAACTAAAATGATTTTAACAATTTCTATTCTTCACATCTATGACAAAATAATCTTCATATTGTATTTAATTTTTTGTCTAATTTAATCGGCAAAGTAATTTGTGTGTAAAAGGGTTTACAGGAATCTGTTATTAATTATATAAATGTATTCACACCTGACATCTTCATAAGTGTTTTTCTAAAAGGCTAATGTCTTTTCCAATATTTTATAGACTTTTAAACAATTTATATTTATAACAATTTATTTAGCTGAAAACCCCATTGTGCATTACATATTTATAACATTTTAGAATATATTTATTTTTTTTACTATATTCCTTAAAGGCCCTTTTTAAAACCTTCTCCGGCCTGCTATTACAACTTTAATTTGCAAAATAAAGGACAAACCCACTCACACATAGACACAAATACTCGCGCAAAAGCCATCAGACAATCAAATAAAACTGTTCAATACACAAACTCTTGATGATGTTGTTTTGTTCATTAGAAATTAAGCAAAACAGTTAAAAAAAATGCTCACACAGTTTTCAACAGCAATTAGTTAATTTAGATGTAAATTTACAACATTTAAGCGATAATCACGGAAGACCAAGAGACAGAGTAAGAGGGCAATAAAAAAAATGTTAAACGAACAAGAGTTTGTTCAAAAATTGTTGGCATAGCAATGGAATATTTTCAGTTTATATATACTTTTTTTATTGTCTGGATTTTGGTTTGCCCGGTGATAAGCAGCCAACAAAGTACGTTGGGTAGGGTGGTGAAATGGTGTTTAAAGCTTTCTTATAGTTGGCAAAAGTATTGGCAATTTGACAAATGAGTTTATAGTTGATTAATGAATGTTTAAAAATCATTAAAAACTCTTTACAACACACAATTATTCTGTTTTACATAGCAACAACATCAAAGTACTTGTTTCGAGCAGCCAATACAAATTAACTCATTCAATAATATTTCTTTAATTTCGGCGGAGTATGTTTTTCATTTGAACTCAATTAAAATAAAGGGAATTAAAATAGAAGTTTTTGAGAGGGAAAAGAAAGTACATTTGATAAATTGGATAATTGTGTGGCGGTATTAAATTAAATTTCTTAGAAAATTTTATAAGAGGAATTATATAAGAATAGTCGTTATATCGTTACTTATATATTGAAGAAAAATTTCTGCAAGAAATGTGTCTTTAAAGAAACTGTCTTAAAAGAAGACGATTTTCTATAGAAAAACTGTCTTAAAAGAAGACGATTTTCTATAGGAAAACTGTCTTTAAAGAAGACAATTTTCCATAAGAAAAGTGTCTTTAAAGAAGACAAGTTTCTATAAGAAAAGTGTCTTTCTTTGTCTTCCAGTAAATTTTTTTGTTTGCCATTATTTTTTTTAACATTTATTTTTAAATATTTTTCTTTCTTTATCCAACTTATGATCCCTACAAATATTTTCTTTCCAACAAACATAATTTTAAGGTGTGTTAACGTTAATCAAATATCGCTTTTTCCCCATTATTTTAAATTCTTTCCCTTTGTTCATAAAGAACCTCCCATCTTTTACAGCCTCATCAGTAATTTCACCACTTGACATTCAATAACTTTTTAATCTTTAATTAAAATATTTTAATAATTAAAGCATTTTTTTAACTGCTTTAAGGACTTTAGTCTTTTTTTGAAACACTCAATATTTTGCGAAATTTCCCATAAAGTGAGCATATTTCTGTAATGATATTTTTATTTTATTTAAAATAATTTTTTGCTCAAACACAAAAGAATATTTTGTTTTATTAATGAAATTGTTTGACATTTATATTGTAAACGATATATACATATTGGCATATTTTCATATGGATTTTTTTTTTTTTTTTTTTTTTTTTTGTATTAAAATGTTTGTATGTGTGTGAGCAAGTATTTATTGTACTTGATTGACCTAATAATTCATTTATTATAAACGAAATGATTTGTATACAACACATATGAAAATATGTATAAATTAAGGTGGAGAAAAACAATTGATAATATCTGAAATTAAGTAGCATGTCTTAAAAATTATTTTATAGGACAGATCTAAAAAGCAGAGAAAATTAATACACAATTATATAATTACTAAGAATATATTGAGAAAATCTTAAAAATAACATTAATTTCAATTAAAAACATTGACTAGTTTTGTATCTTTCAAAAGTAGGAACCCTACTAAAAAGCATACATACGTATAATTATACATGCGCATACATACAAATTTATATGTACATATATTTTTGTCTACTTAATGATATATTCATTCATTTATAAATGTATATGTAACTGAAAACCCATTCAAATATGCATGAAATTTAATTGAATGTAACAGAAAAAAAAAGAAAAAAAAAAAACAAAAAAAAAAAATCCCTCAACCAAAGCATATATACATATGTTATGCACATACCACAAAAACCTACACATTTTTGTATAAGTGTTAAAAAAAACAATGCCCTATAGTCTGTTTGTGTTATAATTCCTTTTTCTTCTTTAAAGTGATCTATATTCTTGCAATGGTTTTACGTTGACAAAAATTTAGTAAGTTTTACAAGAAAATGCAAGAAATATAAAAAAATTTACATTTATATGGAAAAAGGGCCCTAATTTGGAAAAAGGGCCTTAACTTGTGATCACATATTTTATACTAAAAGCCGAAATTTTATATGAAAATTCAAAAAAAATCTTTAACCTTCGATATCTCGGTAAATACGCATTTAAATGGAAAAAGGGCCTTAATTTGTGATCACTTATATTTTATACTAAAAATCGAAATTTTATATGAAAATTAAAAAAAGCTTTAACCTTCGATATCTTGGTAAATATGCATTTAAATGGAAAAAGGGCCTTAATTTGTGATCACTTATATTTTATACTAAAAATCTAAATTTTATATGCAAATTCAAGAAAAAACTTTAACCTTCGATATCTTGGTAAATACGCATCTAAATGGAAAAAGGGCCTTAATTTGTGATCACCTATATTTTATACTAAAAATCGAAATTTTATATGAAAATTAAAAAAAAAAAAAAAATTTAAACTTCGATATCTTGGTAAATACGCATTTAAATGGAAAAAGGGCCTTAATTTGTGATCACCTATATTTTATACTAAAAATCGAAATTTTATATGAAAATTAAAAAAAACTTTAACCTTCGATATCTTGGTAAATACGCATTTAAGTGGAAAAAGGGCCTTAATTTGTGATCACTTATATTTTATACTAAAAATCGAAATTTTATATGAAAATCTAAAAAAATAACTAACCTTCGATATCTTGGTAAATACGCATTTAAATGGAAAAAGGGCCTTAATTTGTGATCACTTATATTTTATACTAAAAATCGAAATTTTATATGAAAATTAAAAAAAAAAAAAACTTTATTCGATATCTTGGTAAATACGCTTTTAAATGGAAAAAGGGCGATCACTTATATTTTATACTAAAAATCAAAATTTTATATGAAAATTAAAATTAAAAAAAACTTTAACCTTCGATATCTTGGTAAATACGCATTTAAATGGAAAAAGGGCGATCACTTATATTTTATACTAAAAATCAAAATTTTATATGAAAATTAAAATTAAAAAAAACTTTAACCTTCGATATCTTGGTAAATACGCATTTAAATGGAAAAAGGGCGATCACTTATATTTTATACTAAAAATCAAAATTTTATATGAAAATTAAAATTAAAAAAAACTTTAACCTTCGATATCTTGGTAAATACGCATTTAAATGGAAAAAGGGCGATCACTTATATTTTATACTAAAAATCAAAATTTTATATGAAAATTAAAATTAAAAAAAACTTTAACATCCGATATCTTGGTAAATACGCATTTAAATGGAAAAACGGCCTTAATTTGTGATCACTTATATTTTATATTAAAAATCAAAATTTTATATAAAAATTCAAAAAAAATCTTTAACCTTCGATATCTTGGTAAATACGCATTTAAATGGAAAAAGGGCCTTAATTTGTGATCACCTAAATTTTATACTAAAAGTCAAAATTTTATATGGAAATTAAAAAAAAACTTTAACCTTCAATATCTTGGTAAATACGCATTTAAATGGAAAAAGGGCCTTAATTTGTGGTCACCTATATTTTATACTAAAAATCAAAATGTTATATGGAAATTAAAATAAAACTTTAACCTTCAATATCTTGATAAATACGCATTTAAATGGAAAAAGGGCCTTAATTTGTGATCACCTATGTTTTATACTAAAAATCGAAATTTTAAATGAAATTCCAAAAAAAAAAACTTTAACCTTCGATATCTTGGTAAATACTCATTTAAATGGAAAAAGGGCCTTAATTTGTGATCTCCTATATTTTATACTAAAAATCGAAATTTTATATGAAAATTAAAAAAAAAAAAAAAATTTAAACTTCGATATCTTGGTAAATACGCATTTAAATGGAAAAAGGGCCTTAATTTGTGATCACCTATATTTTATACTAAAAATCGAAATTTTATATGAAAATTAAAAAAAACTTTAACCTTCGATATCTCGGTAAATACGCATTTAAATGGAAAAAGGGCCTTAATTTGTGATCACTTATATTTTATACTAAAAATCGAAATTTTATATGAAAATTAAAAAAAGCTTTAACCTTCGATATCTTGGTAAATATGCATTTAAATGGAAAAAGGGCCTTAATTTGTGATCACTTATATTTTATACTAAAAATCTAAATTTTATATGCAAATTCAAGAAAAAACTTTAACCTTCGATATCTTGGTAAATACGCATCTAAATGGAAAAAGGGCCTTAATTTGTGATCACCTATATTTTATACTAAAAATCGAAATTTTATATGAAAATTAAAAAAAAAAAAAAAATTTAAACTTCGATATCTTGGTAAATACGCATTTAAATGGAAAAAGGGCCTTAATTTGTGATCACCTATATTTTATACTAAAAATCGAAATTTTATATGAAAATTAAAAAAAACTTTAACCTTCGATATCTTGGTAAATACGCATTTAAGTGGAAAAAGGGCCTTAATTTGTGATCACTTATATTTTATACTAAAAATCGAAATTTTATATGAAAATCTAAAAAAATAACTAACCTTCGATATCTTGGTAAATACGCATTTAAATGGAAAAAGGGCCTTAATTTGTGATCACTTATATTTTATACTAAAAATCGAAATTTTATATGAAAATTAAAAAAAAAAAAAAACTTTATTCGATATCTTGGTAAATACGCTTTTAAATGGAAAAAGGGCGATCACTTATATTTTATACTAAAAATCAAAATTTTATATGAAAATTAAAATTAAAAAAAACTTTAACCTTCGATATCTTGGTAAATACGCATTTAAATGGAAAAAGGGCGATCACTTATATTTTATACTAAAAATCAAAATTTTATATGAAAATTAAAATTAAAAAAAACTTTAACCTTCGATATCTTGGTAAATACGCATTTAAATGGAAAAAGGGCGATCACTTATATTTTATACTAAAAATCAAAATTTTATATGAAAATTAAAATTAAAAAAAACTTTAACCTTCGATATCTTGGCAAATACGCATTTAAATGGAAAAAGGGCGATCACTTATATTTTATACTAAAAATCAAAATTTTATATGAAAATTAAAATTAAAAAAAAACTTTAACATCCGATATCTTGGTAAATACGCATTTAAATGGAAAAACGGCCTTAATTTGTGATCACTTATATTTTATATTAAAAATCAAAATTTTATATAAAAATTCAAAAAAAAATCTTTAACCTTCGATATCTTGGTAAATACGCATTTAAATGGAAAAAGGGCCTTAATTTGTGATCACCTATATTTTATACTAAAAATCAAAATGTTATATGGAAATTAAAATAAAACTTTAACCTTCAATATCTTGATAAATACGCATTTAAATGGAAAAAGGGCCTTAATTTGTGATCACCTATGTTTTATACTAAAAATCGAAATTTTAAATGAAATTCCAAAAAAAAAAAACTTTAACCTTCGATATCTTGGTAAATACTCATTTAAATGGAAAAAGGGCCTTAATTTGTGATCTCCTATATTTTATACTAAAAATCGAAATTTTATATGAAAATTAAAAAAAAACTTTAACCTTCGATATCTTGGTAAATACGCATTTAAATGGAAAAGGGCCTTAATTTGTGATCACCTATATTTTATAATAAAAATCGAAATTTTAAATGAAATTCCAAAAAAAAAAAAAGCTTTAAACTTCGATATCTTGGTAAATACGCATTTAAATGGAAAAAGGGCCTTAATTTGTGATCACTTATATTTTATACTAAAAATCAAAATTTTATATGAAAATTAAAATTAAAAAAAACTTTAACCTTCGATATCTTGGTAAATACGCATTTAAATGGAAAAAGGGCCTTAATTTGTGATCACTTATATTTTATACTAAAAATCAAAATTTTATATGAAAATTAAAATTAAAAAAAAACTTTAACCTTCGATATCTTGGTAAATACGCATTTAAATGGAAAAAGGGCCTTAATTTGTGATCACCTATATTTTATAATAAAAATCGAAATTTTAAATGAAATTCCAAAAAAAAAAAAGCTTTAAACTTCGATATCTTGGTAAATACGCATTTAAATGGAAAAAGGGCCTTAATTTGTGATCACTTATATTTTATACTAAAAATCAAAATTTTATATGAAAATTAAAATTAAAAAAAACTTTAACCTTCGATATCTTGGTAAATACGCATTTAAATGGAAAAAGGGCGATCACTTATATTTTATACTAAAAATCAAAATTTTATATGAAAATTAAAATTAAAAAAAACTTTAACCTTCGATATCTTGGTAAATACGCATTTAAATGGAAAAAGGGCGATCACTTATATTTTATACTAAAAATCAAAATTTTATATGAAAATTAAAATTAAAAAAAACTTTAACATCCGATATCTTGGTAAATACGCATTTAAATGGAAAAACGGCCTTAATTTGTGATCACTTATATTTTATATTAAAAATCAAAATTTTATATAAAAATTCAAAAAAAATCTTTAACCTTCGATATCTTGGTAAATACGCATTTAAATGGAAAAAGGGCCTTAATTTGTGATCACCTAAATTTTATACTAAAAGTCAAAATTTTATATGGAAATTAAAAAAAAACTTTAACCTTCAATATCTTGGTAAATACGCATTTAAATGGAAAAAGGGCCTTAATTTGTGGTCACCTATATTTTATACTAAAAGTCAAAATTTTATATGGAAATTAAAAAAAAAACTTTAACCTTCAATATCTTGGTAAATACGCATTTAAATGGAAAAAGGGCCTTAATTTGTGATCACTTATATTTTATACTAAAAATCGAAATTTTATATGAAAATTAAAAAAAAAAAAACTTTATTCGATATCTTGGTAAATACGCTTTTAAATGGAAAAAGGGCCTTAATTTGTGATCACTTATATTTTATACTAAAAATCGAAATTTTATATGAAAATTAAAAAAAAAACTTTAACCTTCGATATCTTGGTAAATACTCATTTAAATGGAAAAAGGGCCTTAATTTGTGATCTCCTATATTTTATACTAAAAATCGAAATTTTATATGAAAATTAAAAAAAAAAACTTTAACCTTCGATATCTTGGTAAATACGCATTTAAATGGAAAAAGGGCCTTAATTTGTGATCACCTATATTTTATAATAAAAATCGAAATTTTAAATGAAATTCCAAAAAAAAAAAAGCTTTAAACTTCGATATCTTGGTAAATACGCATTTAAATGGAAAAAGGGCCTTAATTTGTGATCACTTATATTTTATACTAAAAATCAAAATTTTATATGAAAATTAAAATTAAAAAAAACTTTAACCTTCGATATCTTGGTAAATACGCATTTAAATGGAAAAAGGGCGATCACTTATATTTTATACTAAAAATCAAAATTTTATATGAAAATTAAAATTAAAAAAAACTTTAACCTTCGATATCTTGGTAAATACGCATTTAAATGGAAAAAGGGCGATCACTTATATTTTATACTAAAAATCAAAATTTTATATGAAAATTAAAATTAAAAAAAACTTTAACATCCGATATCTTGGTAAATACGCATTTAAATGGAAAAAGGGCCTTAATTTGTGATCACCTAAATTTTATACTAAAAGTCAAAATTTTATATGGAAATTAAAAAAAAAACTTTAACCTTCAATATCTTGGTAAATACGCATTTAAATGGAAAAAGTGCCTTAATTTGTGATCACTTATATTTTATACTAAAAATCGAAATTTTATATAAAAATTCAAAAAAAAATCTTTAACCTTCGATATCTTGGTAAATACGCATTTAAATGGAAAAAGGGCCTTAATTTGTGATCACCTATATTTTATAATAAAAATCGAAATTTTATACAAAAATTCAAAAAAAAAAAAAAAAAAAAAAAAAAAATTTAATCTTCAATATCTTGGTAAATACCCATTTAAATGGAAAAAGGGCCTTAATTTGTGATCACCTATATTTTATACTAAAAATCGAAATTTTATATGAAAATTAAAAAAAAAACTTTAACCTTCAATATCTTGGTAAATACTCTTTTAAATGGAAAAAGGGGCCTTAATTTGTGATCACCTAAATTTTATACTAAAAATCGAAATTTTATATGCAAATTCAAGAAAAAACTTTAACCTTCGATATCATGGTAAATACTCATTTAAATGGAAAAAGGGCCTTAATTTGTGATCACTTATATTTTATACTAAAAATCCAAATTTTAAATGAAATTTAAAAAAAAAAATAACCTTCGATATCTTGGTAAATACGCATTTAAATGGAAAAAGGGCCTTAATTTGTGATCACTTATATTTTATACTAAAAATCGAAATTTTATATGAAATTCCAAAAAAAAAAAAACTTTATTCGATATCTTGGTAAATACGCTTTTAAATGGAAAAAGGGCCTTAATTTGTGATCACTTATATTTTATACTAAAAATCGAAATTTTATATGAAAATTAAAAAAAAAACTTTAACCTTCGATATCTTGGTAAATACTCATTTAAATGGAAAAAGGGCCTTAATTTGTGATCTCCTATATTTTATACTAAAAATCCAAATTTTAAATGAAATTTAAAAAAAAAAATAACCTTCGATATCTTGGTAAATACGCATTTAAATGGAAAAAGGGCCTTAATTTGTGATCACCTAAATTTTATACTAAAAATCGAAATTTTATATGAAATTCCAAAAAAAAAAAACTTTATTCGATATCTTGGTAAATACGCTTTTAAATGGAAAAAGGGCCTTAATTTGTGATCACTTATATTTTATACTAAAAATCGAAATTTTATATGAAAATTAAAAAAAAAACTTTAACCTTCGATATCTTGGTAAATACGCATTTAAATGGAAAAAGAGCCTTACTTTGTGATCACCTATATTTTATAACAAAAATCGAAATTTTATATGCAAATTCCAAAATGAAAAACTTTAACCTTCGATATCTTGGTAGATACTCATTTAAATGGAAAAAGGGCCTTAATTTGTGATCACCTATATTTTATACTAAAAGTCAAAATTTTATATGGAAATAAAAAAAAAAAAAACTTTAACCTTCGATATCTTGGTAAATACGCATTTAAATGGAAAAAGGGCCTTAATTTGTGATCACCTATATTTTATACTAAAAATCGAAATTTTATATGGAAATTAAAAAAAACTTTAACCTTCGATATCTTGGTAAATACGCATTTAAATGGAAAAAGGGCCTTAATTTGTGATCACCTAAATTTTATACTAAAAGTCAAAATTTTATATGGAAATTAAAAAAAAAAAACTTTAACCTTCAATATCTTGGTAAATACTAATTTAAATGGAAAAAGGGCCTTAATTTGTGATCACTTATATTTTATATTAAAAATCAAAATTTTATATAAAAATTCAAAAAAAATCTTTAACCTTCGATATCTTGGTAAATACGCATTTAAATGGAAAAAGGGCCTTAATTTGTGGTCACCTATATTTTATACTAAAAATCAAAATTTTATATGGAAATTAAAAAAAAAACTTTAACCTTCAATATCTTGGTAAATACGCATTTAAATGGAAAAAGGGCCTTAATTTGTGATCACCTATATTTTATACTAAAAATCGAAATTTTATATGGAAATTAAAAAAAAAAAAAAAAAAAAAAAAAAAATTAATCTTCAATATCTTGGTAAATACCCATTTAAATGGAAAAAGGGCCTTAATTTGTGATCACCTATATTTTATACTAAAAATCGAAATTTTAAATGAAAATTAAAAAAAAAAAATAACCTTCGATATCTTGGTAAATACGCATTTAAATGGAAAAAGGGCCTTAATTTGTGATCACTTATATTTTATACTAAAAATCGAAATTTTATATGAAATTCCAAAAAAAAAACTTTAACATTCGATATCTTGGTAAATACGCATTTAAATGGAAAAAGAGCCTTACTTTGTGATCACCTATATTTTATAACAAAAATCGAAATTTTATATGCAAATTCCAAAATGAAAAACTTTAACCTTCGATATCTTGGTAGATACTCATTTAAATGGAAAAAGGGCCTTAATTTGTGATCACCTATATTTTATACTAAAAGTCAAAAATTTTATATGGAAATAAAAAAAAAAAAACTTTAACCTTCGATATCTTGGTAAATACGCATTTAAATGGAAAAAGGGCCTTAATTTGTGATCACCTATATTTTATACTAAAAATCGAAATTTTATATGGAAATTAAAAAAAAAACTTTAACCTTCGATATCTTGGTAAATACGCATTTAAATGGAAAAAGGGCCTTAATTTGTGATCACCTAAATTTTATACTAAAAGTCAAAATTTTATATGGAAATTAAAAAAAAAAAAACTTTAACCTTCGATATCTTGGTAAATACGCATTTAAATGGAAAAAGGGCCTTAATTTGTGATCACTTATATTTTATATTAAAAATCAAAATTTTATATAAAAATTCAAAAAAAATCTTTAACCTTCGATATCTTGGTAAATACGCATTTAAATGGAAAAAGGGCCTTAATTTGTGGTCACCTATATTTTATACTAAAAATCAAAATTTTATATGGAAATTAAAAAAAAAACTTTAACCTTCAATATCTTGGTAAATACGCATTTAAATGGAAAAAGGGCCTTAATTTGTGATCACCTATATTTTATACTAAAAATCAAAATTTTATATGGAAATAAAAGAAAAAACTTTAACCTTCAATATCTTGGTAAATACGCATTTAAATGCAAAAAGGGCCTTAATTTGTGATCACTTATATTTTATACTAAAAATCGAAATTTTATATAAAAATTAAAAAAATAAAAAATTTTAACATTCGATATCTTGATAAATACGCATTTAAATGGAAAAAGGGCCTTAATTTGTGATCACTTATATTTTATACTAAAAATCAAAATTTTATATGGTAATTAAAATAAAACTTTAACCTTCGATATCTTGGTAAATACGCATTTAAATGGAAAAAGGGCCTTAATTTGTGATCACCTATATTTTATACTAAAAATCAAAATTTTATATGGAAATAAAAGAAAAAACTTTAACCTTCAATATCTTGGTAAATACGCATTTAAATGC
>OX596073.1:7800080-7910080 GCA_951394005.1 Protophormia terraenovae
TAAAAAAAAAAAAAACTTTAACCTTCAATATCTTGGTAAATACGCATTTAAATGGAAAAAGGGCCTTAATTTGTGATCACCTATATTTTATACTAAAAATCGAAATTTTATATAAAAATTAAAAAAAAAAACTTTAACCTTCAATATCTTGGTAAATACGCATTTAAATGGAAAAAGGGCCTTAAGTTGTGATCACCTATATTTTATACTAAAAATCTAAATTTTATATGGAAATTAAAATAAAACTTTAACCTTCAATATCTTGGTAAATACGCATTTAAATGGAAAAAGGGCCCTTAATTTGTGATCACCTATATTTTATACTAAAAATCGAAATTTTATATAAAAAATTAAAAAAAAAACTTTAACCTTCGATATCGTGGTAAATACGCATTTAAATGAAAAATGGCCTTAATTTGTGATCACCTATATTTTATACTAAAAATCGAAATTTTATATAAAAATTAAAAAAAATCTTTAACCTTCGATATTTGGTAAATACGCATTTAAATGGAAAAAGGGCCTTAATTTGTGATCACTTATATTTATACTAAAATTCGAAATTTTATATAAAAAATTCAAAAAAAATCTTTAACATTCGATATCTTGGTAAATACGCATTTAAATGGAAAAGGGGCCTTAATTTGTGATCACCTATGTTTTATACTAAAAATCGAAATTTTATATAAAAATTAAAAAAAAAAAAACTTTAACCTTCAATATCTTGGTAAATACGCATTTAAATGGAAAAAGGGCCTTAATTTGTGATCACCTATATTTTATACTAAAAATCGAAATTTTATATGAAAATTAAAAAAAAACTTTAACCTTCAATATCTTGGTAAATACGCATTTAAATGGAAAAAGGGCCTTAAGTTGTGATCACCTATATTTTATACTAAAAATCTAAATTTTATATGGAAATTAAAATAAAACTTTAACCTTCAATATCTTGGTAAATACGCATTTAAATGGAAAAAGGGCCTTAATTTGTGATCACCTATGTTTTATACTAAAAATCGAAATTTTATATAAAAATTAAAAAAAAAAACTTTAACCTTCAATATCTTGGTAAATACGCATTTAAATGGAAAAAGGGCCTTAATTTGTGATCACCTATATTTTATACTAAAAATCGAAATTTTATATAAAAATTAAAAAAAAAAACTTTAACCTTCAATATCTTGGTAAATACGCATTTAAATGGAAAAAGGGCCTTAAGTTGTGATCACCTATATTTTATACTAAAAATCTAAATTTTATATGGAAATTAAAATAAAACTTTAACCTTCAATATCTTGGTAAATACGCATTTAAATGGAAAAAGGGCCTTAATTTGTGATCACCTATATTTTATACTAAAAATCGAAATTTTATATAAAAATTAAAAAAAAACTTTAACCTTCGATATCGTGGTAAATACGCATTTAAATGGAAAAGGGGCCTTAATTTGTGATCACCTATATTTTATACTAAAAATCAAAATTTTATATGGAAATTAAAATAAAACTTTAACCTTCAATATCTTGGTAAATACGCATTTAAATGGAAAAAGGGCCTTAATTTGTGATCACTTATATTTATACTAAAATTCGAAATTTTTTATTTTTGTGATCACTTATATTTTGTACTAAAAATCGAAATTTTATATTAAAATTAAAAAAAAAAAACTTTAACCTTCGATATCTTGGTAAATACGCATTCAAATGGAAAAAGGGCCTTAATTTGTGATCACTTATATTTTATACTAAAAATCGAAATTTTATATGAAAATTAAAAAAAAACTTTAACCTTCGATATCTTGGTAAATACGCATTTAAATGGAAAAAGGGCCTTAATTTGTGATCACCTATATTTTATACTAAAAATCGAAATTTTTTATTAAAATTAAAAAAACTTTAACCTTCGATATCTTGGTAAATACGCATTTAAATGGAAAAAGGGCCTAAATTTGTGATCACTTATATTTTATACTAAAAATCAAAATTTTATATGAAAATTAAAAAAAACTTTAACCTTCGATATCTTGGTAAATACGCATTTAAATGGAAAAGGGGCCTTAATTTGTGATCACCTATGTTTTATACTAAAAATCGAAATTTTATATAAAAATTAAAAAAAAAAAACTTTAACCTTCAATATCTTGGTAAATACGCATTTAAATGGAAAAAGGGCCTTAATTTGTGATCACCTATATTTTATACTAAAAATCGAAATTTTATATAAAAATTAAAAAAAAACTTTAACCTTCAATATCTTGGTAAATACGCATTTAAATGGAAAAATGGCCTTAATTTGTGATCACCTATATTTTATACTAAAAATCTAAATTTTATATGGAAATTAAAAAAAAACTTTAACCTTCAATATCTTGGTAAATACGCATTTAAATGGAAAAGGGGCCTTAATTTGTGATCACCTATGTTTTATACTAAAAATCGAAATTTTATATAAAAATTAAAAAAAAAAAACTTTAACCTTCAATATCTTGGTAAATACGCATTTAAATGGAAAAAGGGCCTTAATTTGTGATCACCTATGTTTTATACTAAAAATCGAAATTTTATATAAAAATTAAAAAAAAACTTTAACCTTCGATATTTTGGTAAATACGCATTTAAATGGAAAAAGGGCCTTAATTTGTGATCACTTATATTTATACTAAAATTCGAAATTTTATATAAAAATTCAAAAAAAATCTTTAACATTCGATATCTTGGTAAATACGCATTTAAATGGAAAAGGGGCCTTAATTTGTGATCACCTATGTTTTATACTAAAAATCGAAATTTTATATAAAAATTAAAAAAAAAAAAACTTTAACCTTCAATATCTTGGTAAATACGCATTTAAATGGAAAAAGGGCCTTAATTTGTGATCACCTATATTTTATACTAAAAATCGAAATTTTATATAAAAATTAAAAAAAAAAACTTTAACCTTCAATATCTTGGTAAATACGCATTTAAATGGAAAAAGGGCCTTAAGTTGTGATCACCTATGTTTTATACTAAAAATCGAAATTTTATATAAAAATTAAAAAAAAAAACTTTAACCTTCAATATCTTGGTAAATACGCATTTAAATGGAAAAAGGGCCTTAATTTGTGATCACCTATGTTTTATACTAAAAATCGAAATTTTATATAAAAATTAAAAAAAAAAACTTTAACCTTCAATATCTTGGTAAATACGCATTTAAATGGAAAAAGGGCCTTAATTTGTGATCACCTATATTTTATACTAAAAATCGAAATTTTATATAAAAATTAAAAAAAAAAAACTTTAACCTTCAATATCTTGGTAAATACGCATTTAAATGGAAAAAGGGCCTTAAGTTGTGATCACCTATATTTTATACTAAAAATCTAAATTTTATATGGTAATTAAAATAAAACTTTAACCTTCAATATCTTGGTAAATACGCATTTAAATGGAAAAAGGGCCTTAATTTGTGATCACCTATATTTTATACTAAAAATCGAAATTTTATATAAAAATTAAAAAAAAAACTTTAACCTTCGGTATCGTGGTAAATACGCATTTAAATGGAAAAGGGGCCTTAATTTGTGATCACCTATATTTTATACTAAAAATCAAAATTTTATATGGAAATTAAAATAAAACTTTAACCTTCAATATCTTGATAAATACGCATTTAAATGGAAAAAGGGCCTTAATTTGTGACCACCTCTGTTTTATACTAAAAATCGAAATTTTATATAAAAATTAAAAAAAAAAAACTTTAACCTTCAATATCTTGGTAAATACGCATTTAAATGGAAAAGGGGCCTTAATTTGTGATCACCTATATTTTATACTAAAAATCAAAATTTTATATGGAAATTAAAATAAAACTTTAACCTTCAATATCTTGGTAAATACGCATTTAAATGGAAAAGGGGCCTTAATTTGTGATCACCTATGTTTTATACTAAAAATCGAAATTTTATATAAAAATTAAAAAAAAAAAACTTTAACCTTCAATATCTTGGTAAATACGCATTTAAATGGAAAAAGGGCCTTAATTTGTGATCACCTATATTTTATACTAAAAATCGAAATTTTATATAAAAATTAAAAAAAAAAAACTTTAACCTTCAATATCTTGGTAAATACGCATTTAAATGGAAAAAGGGCCTTAAGTTGTGATCACCTATATTTTATACTAAAAATCTAAATTTTATATGGAAATTAAAATAAAACTTTAACCTTCAATATCTTGGTAAATACGCATTTAAATGGAAAAAGGGCCTTAATTTGTGATCACCTATATTTTATACTAAAAATCGAAATTTTATATAAAAATTAAAAAAAAACTTTAACCTTCGATATCGTGGTAAATACGCATTTAAATGGAAAAGGGGCCTTAATTTGTGATCACCTATATTTTATACTAAAAATCAAAATTTTATATGGAAATTAAAATAAAACTTTAACCTTCAATATCTTGGTAAATACGCATTTAAATGGAAAAAGGGCCTTAATTTGTGATCACTTATATTTATACTAAAATTCGAAATTTTTTATTTTTGTGATCACTTATATTTTGTACTAAAAATCGAAATTTTATATTAAAATTAAAAAAAAAAAACTTTAACCTTCGATATCTTGGTAAATACGCATTCAAATGGAAAAAGGGCCTTAATTTGTGATCACTTATATTTTATACTAAAAATCGAAATTTTATATGAAAATTAAAAAAAAACTTTAACCTTCGATATCTTGGTAAATACGCATTTAAATGGAAAAAGGGCCTTAATTTGTGATCACCTATATTTTATACTAAAAATCGAAATTTTTTATTAAAATTAAAAAAAACTTTAACCTTCGATATCTTGGTAAATACGCATTTAAATGGAAAAAGGGCCTAAATTTGTGATCACTTATATTTTATACTAAAAATCAAAATTTTATATGAAAATTAAAAAAAACTTTAACCTTCGATATCTTGGTAAATACGCATTCAAATGGAAAAAGGGCCTTAATTTGTGATCACTTATATTTTATACTAAAAATCGAAATTTTATATGAAAATTAAAAAAAAACTTTAACCTTCGATATCTTGGTAAATACGCATTTAAATGGAAAAAGGGCCTAAATTTGTGATCACTTATATTTTATACTAAAAATCAAAATTTTATATGAAAATTAAAAAAAACTTTAACCTTCGATATCTTGGTAAATACGCATTTAAATGGAAAAAGGGCCTTAATTTGTGATCACTTATATTTTATACTAAAAATCGAAATTTTATATGAAAAAAAAAAAAAAAAACTTTAAACTTCGATATCTTGGTAAATATGCATTTAAATGGAAAAAGGGCCTTAATTTGTGATCACTTATACTTTATACTAAAAATCGAAATTTTATATGAAAATTAAAAAAAAACTTTTGCCTTCGATATCTTGGTAAATACGCATTTAAATGGAAAAAGGTCCTTATTTTTTGATCACTTTTATTTCATAATAAAAATCAAAATTTTATGTGAAAATTTAAAAAAAAATGTTAAATGTGGGATTCGTTTCTTTTGTACCTCACTCTATTGTATGTCCAGCAAACATTCCATCATGCCTTTTTTGTGGACAAAATTGAATATTGATGTGTTTGTGTATTGTTATCATTCCCAGTAGGATAATATGTTAGTGCTTCCTCCCAACAGGCCTATCTGAATGTCTCACATTCCTTTTCGCCTTCTGTAAAAATTTCTTAAAGAATGCCTCGACTTCCTTTAAAATGAAATTCGGTACTAATTCTTGTTTCCATTTCATTAGATGCGAAATAGAAGTTGTCACTCACCTACTAACTTTCTCATTACAAAAAAAAAAAAAAAAATTGTAATTATAAGACTCAAAACTCATTTAGTCTTGTTTCAAGTGTCGATAAAGAAGGTAGTCCGCATGTCTTCATACTCTTTTTTAATAGCATTGAAAATATAAGAGAGCATATATATTTATTTAAGGGTCCTTGTCTTTTCGCTTCTTTTTGGAAGGGAAAAGGGAAGGCCTTGCCCCCAATGACACGCCGTGTAAAAAAGAAATAGTGTTGCAATGCGTGTGGCAGGCCTTGTGGATCCTAAATAAGGCATTTTAGAATGTTTCTTTAGCCCTTCTATTTCCGACTGGGATTATAGTTATTCATATGTGTTTGTTTTTTTCCACATACACAAACACATATCTATGTATATAAATGTGTGTCTACCAATACAGATGTCATAAATATTTTTGCAAATTTATGCATGTATTGATGTAAATTTTCTCTCTATTTATTGATTCAAATATATGTAAAGAATTAATCAGTAAAAATTTGAATGGCTGTATCAATATGCATGACTGGCTAAAGTATTCTATGATCAACTATAGCAGTAATAACAACAACAAATACAATAATATTTATATATATATATCGTCCATTCCATGAAAGAACGCCCAAAAATATACCAAGTGTCCTCCGATTTTTATAAAATTTTATACGTATAAGGTCTATGGGTGTCTATAAATATTTCCGTTTTCAGATTCGCTAAATTCAGAAAATTCGCGACTTTATTTCGCTTTTTCACTTTTGAAAAAAATCTAAAAAATCTCAAAAGTATACAACTTTAAATACAAATATTTCTGGGAAGGCTTTGCAGAAATTTGTGATTTAAACGGCGTTTGAATTGTAATTATGTTAGCTTAAACATGAATATTTTATAAATAAAAAATATTTTTTATAAATGCATTTTAATGCAATTGCATTTTTTAAATGCATTTTTCTTTAAATATGCTATTCAAATTTGTTAATTTTTTAACATAAATGAAAAGTTTAGAATCTTTACATTAAAATAAAAATCTAAAATTTTTGGGACGGACACATGTACTGTACATAATTTCCCCTTTTCTTCAACTAGTTTAAATTTTTTCATATAAAAATTTTATTTTTCTGGTATTATGAGTATTTTGTTAAAAAAAAATTATTGTGTTATTTTTAAAAAAATCCTGAAAAATAGTAAAACTTTATGTATCAGACTATTTATTGTTTTAAGTTATAATAAACAAAGCATTTTTAAATACACTTTCGAAAAATTAAAATTTAATAAATTCGCAACTAACAAAAATGCATCTAAAAACTGCATTTATATTTTTAAAATATTATGAATCGAAGACGTTGTTTTTGAAATGCTGACTAAATTACACAAAAAATATACAATGGCCTTTTAAATACTTTTTAAATTACAGAAATCCATCAATAACTTCAAGAGATATGAAGATTTAAAATTGCATACTTTTTATATTTTGTTAACTTTTATAAAAATTTTAAAGAAAATTTCAAAAACAAGAAAAAATTTTAATTTTATATGAAAAATTTGAAACATGTTTTTATATAAATTGGATTATGCGTATAAGATTTTCGCGTCCCAAAAATTTGACACTTTTATTTTAATGTAAAGATTCCAAGCTTTTCATTTATGTTAAAAAATTAAAAAATTTGAATAGCATATTTAAAGAAAAATGCATTTGAAAAATGCAATTGCAATAAAATGCATTTTTAAAAAATATTTTTTATTTTTAAAATGTTCGTCGTAAACCCGCCATATGTTAAATTTTAAGGCCGTTTAAATCATTAAAATTCACAAAGTCTTTCCAGAGATATTGCTATTCAAAGTTACATACTTTTGAAATTTGAGTGGTTTTTGAGAAAATTAAAAAGCGAAATTAAATCGCGAGTTTTTGCAATTTCACAAAACTGAAAACTGAAATTGATAAAAGGCTTAATGGAGTTTATGTATAAAAATTTTTATCGAAATTGAAAGCCATCAAGTAAAAAAATATACTTTTTCGGGCGTTCTTTCCTGGAATGGTCGATATACATATATATATATATATTTTTTTTTTTTCTTGATATTTTTACAAAAATGTAATGTAAAGCACGCATACATCTGTGAATTGTTTTAATTTATGGTAATAAGTTTGTAATTTTAAATATTAAAATATAGTGAATATAAATTTATATATTTGCCATACAGAAATAAATGTGTAATATTACAATTATAGATGATGATGTAGCACGTTTATTTAAATTATGTGTGTATAAATGTGTCTGTAACCAACTTATCACCTGGAGAATTCAATCCATAGTATTTGCATTTCTGTGTGAATGTATGTGTTGCATGAAATTTAAATTATCGAAGGGCATTTTCAATCATCAAAGTCAATTGGTTTGTAAAATTTCAAATGATAAAAATATCTACTTACATACTTATATTAAAGGTAATTATTACTGGTTTTGTGCATTCTGTGTTTTTTTTTTTTTTCTTTAATTGTGGTCAAATAATTTTAATATCGATCTATGTCATTTCTTTTTTTGTTTAATAATTTTGACATTTGGGATTAATTTTCATTAGATTTTATTTTATTATCTTTATAAATTTAAACCACAAATATCTTAAGTTTATGTAACTTAAAGACAAAAATCATTATTTCTATAACTTTAGGAAATAATTAGTATTCATTTCTTAATTGTTTTATTGTGGTTCCTTTGTAGAAATTCAATCAATAATTAATTTTTAAAGAGATATGATATTTATTAAGATTATGAAGTATGCTCAAGTGTCATTATCATGTTAAGTTTTATTTAATATACTTTAAAATTTATCTAGATGAATAAGTTTTAAGATTTATACAATTATAATTTGATTAATTGTGATTGTTGGCAAATCTTTGATTAAATATTTCCTTTAATTAACTTTGTAAATTTTCTTTAAAACAAGAAAGGCAATAAAATAAATTCTTATTAAAAATTATTATTAAAATTAACATGATATTTAATGAGTATTAACAAAAATATCAATGAGAGGAAATGAAATTAATTGCTGCAATTTTAATGAATTTATGAATAATTTATAACATTTTCTGTTTCAGAATTTTGATAGTTTATTTTAGACTTATGTGCTTTTATTAGAAAACGTAGCTTTACTAAGTATTATGTTCAAATTGTGACAGAAAAATCACTTAAAATACTCACTTTAAGTCTCTCAATATTTTCTTGTTTAACACTCAAAATTAATTTAAAGTTATTTTTTATCAAAAACTTTTAATAACTAAATAAACGAAAGAAGATAAACATTAAATAATTGAAATAATTTTTCCAAACTTTTAAATCTAATCCTCGTTATTTATTTGAATATATTTGTTGTTATTTCATTTCAAATATAAAATTTCATTTATATATTTTTTTATTTTTATTTATTCATAATCACCATAGATAAATAAATTATTTTAAAATAAATTTGTGCTTTATTTAAGTTTACAATCGATAAAATTTATTAGAAAAATATGCAGCAGCTGTAAATAGATGAATGTAATGATGATAATAACTGCAACAGAATGCTTAAATTAGTTTATAGAAGTTTGAATTTTTTAATACGTAATTTAACTAAAATAAAAATATATGAATTTAAATATTAATAGAAATTACAGTGGGTCCTTTGCAAAATAAATCTTAATAAATCTGGATCTGTTAAACTGCTGGACCATTATGATTATTTGAAATTAATTTGCTCAAAATTTTCCACATATAAAATATTCATATTATATGTCATTTGAAAGAAAATTTAGTCATCTTTAAAATTACACAGAAGAAAGCCAATTACCAAAATAATTAATTTAATTAAAAAATTTACACCTTGCACTAAAATGATTATATCAATTACACAGGGAGACAGTGCACATTGGGGTAAAAGGGTACGAAAATGGCGCTTAATTCAGGGAAAGGTGATATCAATATTTTAATGATCACGTTTTATTTATTTTTTATTTATTATTAGTTAAAAAAAAATTCAGTTTCAGAATTCTAAGATTTTTTTTTTTTTTTTTTTTAACAGAACGGTAATGTCAGTCCGTCCGTCTATACATTAGAGTTAAATGGGTCGAAAATTATGCATTATTCAAAGAAGGGTGGTATCAACACTTTAATGATCACTTTTAACTTTTCTATTTATTAGTAAGTAAAAAAATTTATTTTTTGAATTATAAGATGTTTTTTGGCTGAATAGTAATGTTCGACCTTTTGTCTTTTGTCTATATGAAAATGACGCTTAATTCAAGAAAAGGTGATATCTAAATTTTGATGATCACTTTCTATTTTTTCTATTTATTAGTTTTAAATAAATGCACTCTTAGAATTCTAAAAAAAATTTTGGCAGCATGGCAATGTCCGTCCGTCCATCTATACATTTGAGTTAAATGTGTAGAAAATTCCACTTAATTCAGGGAAAGGTGATATCAAAATTTTAATAACTTCATTTGGTTTTCATATTAATCAAGAAGTAGAAAAAAGATACT
The DNA here is from genome assembly GCA_951394005.1 of Protophormia terraenovae. NCBI lineage: Eukaryota > Metazoa > Arthropoda > Insecta > Diptera > Calliphoridae > Protophormia > Protophormia terraenovae. The sequence continues at coordinate 7,810,402 of OX596073.1, forward strand.
TTTTGAGTTTTAAGACTTTTTTAAAGAATTCTAATGTCCGTCCATCTGTCCGTCTGTTTGTTAATTTTCGCAAACTTTCCAATTCAAAATCGTTTAACTTTTGACTCAATAAAATTAGTGACTAAAAATTTTGTTTGTTCGATAGGTAATTTAGCTTTTTAACCAATTACATGAAATATAATAAAATTGGTTGAAAATATTTGGCTATATATGGAAAAAATCTTAACCAAGATATTGTAAAATTGAGATTTTTGAATTTTTAAATGCATATAACTCGACAAATATATAAGATAAGTAATACATTTAATCATACATTTTTAAAGGATTTATCAAGGACTTTAAGGTGATATAAAAATATCGGAAATCGGGTAAGGAACAAAAATTCGCTAGAGGTTAAACCTTTTCCATGACACTAGTACTCTATTTTGAACCCCCATAGTTCCGCTCCTGATGCGAATATTGGATCCCGCTTCTAAGCTCAAAATGCTACTGTCATCTGCTATGCCTATGTGAAATTTCAGCAAATATAACCAGTCGATTAGAAGTTAGAGATTTATTTCCATTTTTCCCCACTGTTTAATGTTTGATAAAGAAAAAAAAATAAATGTATTGCACTTAAGTTGTTTTTTGTATGAAATCTACTGGTTTTTTTGAAAAAAAAAAAATGATTTTCTCAAATCGGCCTATATATGCGCACGATTTTTTTTTCATAATATTAAAGTGGACAGTATGTTCTATTTTTCAGAAAATTTTCAGAATAAACATCCTGTAACATTTTAAGTTACATTCCATGAAATTTGAGAATTAGTTTATTTTAGGATAATTTTCAAAAAAATAACAAAAATATTAGGACAAAATATAATTTGCTAATACTTGAAGAAAAGTACACTTAAACATCTGAAGTTGATGGTTTTATTTTAAATTTTTACCTTAAAAGACTTTTTATTTAAAATAAATACACTGAAATCTGATGAAAATTTAATTTTTGGCTATTTTTTAAAAATGTAAAAAAATTCTTAACTTTGACAGCTCATTATAAGAAAACAGCACAACCCAGCTTAAATATTTTAATTGATATTGATACATAATTTTGTCTATTTTTATTCGGTACTCAATCTTATAACAAACCTTTAAATTTTAAAATTCAATGAAGCGCCACTTTTGACACATTTTACCCCAACGTGCACTGGTTCTGCGGCACAGGGTTTCTCATTTTATTCGGATACACGGTATTATCTTTAGTTAGATTACAAGGTTTACATGGACGGACACACAGTCAGACGTCCAGACAGAGTACGGATATCGTTAAATCAACTCAGAAAGTGATTCGTTGCCAATTGGTATAAATTAAGATGGGTCTTAGGTCAATATTTTAGGTGTAACAAACATTAGCACAAATGTATAAAACCCACCCCACCTATGGTGGTGTAGGGTATAATTATCGAATTGTGATGAGCAAAAAAATCATCCCCCAAAGACGAATTGTAGGACCAAAAGATGCGGACTAAAAATATCTTTAAGCCACCTTAACATAATTTTTTTTTGTGATCAATAGCTTTGGAGTTTTTTCGAAATTAGAGCCAGGAAAAAGAATTCATGTTCAATTTAAGATTTTATTTTTACTAAAACTTCTTTTGATAAAGCAAGTAATGCTGTAAATAAGATTGATGCACAAATCTTGATTTTATTCAAAGTTAAGTGAAAATACTCATGTATACCTTCAATTAAATAGAAATAGAGTGGTGGGCAAAAAAAAGTTCTATCTTCTTTAAATAAACAAGAATCTGTTTTCACCATTTTTTCTACCATTTTTTGTACTGATTCTTTTTATGGACATGACTAATATCATCACCTTATTCAGCGGTCACACTAATAAAACTCAAGGATAGAATAGAGGATAGATAGAACCGTTTGTACGATTTTGATGCTCAATAATTTTAAAGATAATTTGAATCGCTATCTATCGGGATTTAATTTATCTAAATTGGAAAAACCGTTCTCGTCTTATACAAGTGACACTTCCTAAATGCTTAATCTTAGTAGTTATGCCCGTAAAAGAAAATCTATACGTGATAGAAAAATATATTTTTTAATTAATTCATATCTGAAAAATATACAAGCTCTGATATATTTTTTACACTCGAGGTAATCACTTTTAAACCACTTTTACTATGTCCGTAATTCAATTACATCCTCTAGTCTGAAATATTATGAAAGTTTTAGTCCTTTTTTTTTATTGATAATCCAAGTTTCATCAAGATCAGTCCAGCAGTTTAAACGATCCAGATTTATTATTTTGCAAAAGGTCCCACTGTGCACCGTTGTGTGAACAATCACACAAGTATTACAACAACATAAGAGTGTATGTTAAACTACATACACCTATTTCTAATTCATATGTGTATGAAAGAAAAAAAAAAAAATACATTTATTCATCTTTTTAATTTATTACAATTGAATAAATATGAAACAATTAATAACATGTACAATAAAACAAAATAAATAAAAGTACAAAAATAGCTACTCATGTCATAATTATGCATGAATTACATCAAAAAAAAAAAAAAAAAAAAAAAATTTTGCACTTTAGTTAGAGAAACAATGACAATAAAAATACCTACATATAGAAAAAATAATTTCAGTGTTAGAATTTCTAAAGCAAAAATAAAAAATAATAAAACTAAAAATAACTACATTTAATATTAAGCACGAATGAAGTATAAATAAAATAATTGTTTTATAGTTGTTGGCATACATGCATGATGATGAATAAAAGAGCAAAAGAAAAAAAAAAGATAAATTATTGTTTTTTTTTTCTATAAAATAAACTACTCACTGTAAATACCCTACTTGTTAGAAAGAAGGTATAATCAAATAATCTATATTTATAAACATAGAATCTTTGGTAAGTATACAAGATTTTTTCGAAGAAACTAAAAAGTTCAAAATAATTAACTAACGCTTACATTACAATTTAATGTTAAAAGGAAATGTTTAGTAAAATTTAAACAAGATTTTTTTTTTTTTTATATATCAAAATTGAAGGTGATTTTTAAAGACAAAAATGTAATAAATTCTTTAGTTAAATATGATATCTGCTAGCTAAAATATGTAGTGGCATACATAATTACACCAAATACATGTGTTTAGGTTGTTGTTGTTGAGGCCCAGTTAATTAAAGTGTCATTTTCGAAGAAGATCTAGCAAGTAAGGTATTATTAGGTAAATCTATAAATACTATATTACAAGCACACAGTATATACACATACTTACATATGGTATCGATGAGAATATAAACGTTAGGGTACACCAAAGAAATATTTATACTTACATTTATTTATTCTAAATAAATTCATGTTTATACCCTACACTACCATAAGTGGTTGGGATATTATGCGTTTGTGCTGATGTTTGTAATGTACCGTTCGACTCAGAATCACTTTCTGAATCGATTTAACAACAAAGTACAGGTCGCAATTTTGATGAAATTTGGCAGGAATAATTACTTTGACACAAGAACAAAGCCTACACAGAGAAAACAGATTTGTTGTGGCAACCGAATTTTTTGCCAAACGAATTTTGTCGGTTACAATTACTATCTTAAATTCGGTTGTGAGTACTACCCATTGCTGAATTAATGGTACTTATAACCGTTTTAAAATATCGATTTGATGAAAGGCACTGAATATATTGATTGGGAGGACTGCAGTTTTTCTTTTATTAGTTTTCATTAAAATTTACTTTTTGCTTTAGTTATATATTGTTTTTTTTTGCTTATTTTATTGCAAAAATGTATACGGATACAAATATGAAATAAATAATTAAATAATTGATAACAATTTACAGAAATATCTCCCGGAAAGACTAAGCAATTGTACTTTTTTTTCAAATAATTGAACTTAGACCCGGTACATCATATATAATCTCCTTCCAAGAAAATAGGAACCCATACACAAGGTTTAACGTGTCACCATCAAATAAAACGCAGATATAGCAATTCCATGAGGATTTATTAATGATATGGTCTATAAAAAAATAAATAATTTTAAAATTTTCATTCAATATTGCTGCAAAAGAAAATTTGTTTACCATTATAGTTCACAAAAGGAAACCTGGCAAAGAATTAAGTCCTCAAGAGTATAAAAAATAAATTTGGAAGCCACACAACCGCAAAATAAGTCAAGGTATAAAAATGGCCACTATCTCACAAAACAGTAGATTGACTGGAAACTAAACTCGTTTAACACAAGATCAACCGATAAGAAAATGAAGAATTCTTCAGTATTCCATGAATTTGTTTTAGGATTCTTTACCAAAAAGGATATTTGATCTTGAATGGTGGCTGAGCTATTATTATTATAAAATATACTATTATAAACAAATTAATTCAAATTCCTCTTAGTAAAAGAGGACTTAACAAGTGTTTGGTCCATATAGAAATAAATTGTAGTTCCTGTATTTTCTTCTTTGTGTATTGCTTTAATTTTAGTTTATTTTTTATTGATTTAAATTTATCTATTTTATTTTTTTTTAATTTTTGTTTAAATAAATGACAAATAAATGTATTTTCATGTCTGCTTTGATCAGCATAAAAATATTTCGTTTGTAAATAACGAGTTGATTTCTTTTTTGTCACTATAATCGAATTTTAATTATTAATGTAACTGAAAGTTCAGTTATTAGTTAAATTGTCACAATACAATAAATTTTTAATTGGAAATCTTAACAATTCGTTTAGAAATATGAATTCAATGCGTTTGTTTCCCCTGAATTTACTTAATATATTTTAACCAAGCATAATTGATTACAGTAACTGAATAAAGCATTAAAAGAACTATATTTTAAGTACAATTATGTTTTTAAAACTATAAAAGATGAAAATCTATAGAACTAATAAAATTTTAATAACTGCAATTAAGTTTTTATATAGTTTATCAAATATCCGGCTTCGTAACCTTTTCCCAACTAATCTTTTTTCTGTGTGTATTCAAATTGGTTATGATCGGTTCTTTATTTCACCTAGCCCCCATACAAATGTTAAGTGTTAGTATCAACGTAATATTCTGCATTTCTATACATATTTTATTTAACACTTACTAAAAGTATCGATTCACAATTGGCCACAGGACGAATATATGACCTTCCCCGAATTTTGATTCACATACATAATGGTGTAGGGTATCATATGGTCGGGCTTGACCAACTATATCTTTCTATCTCGTTTTTCTTTTGATTTAAAAGATTTCAAACAAAAATCAAATAAGTATCCAAAGGATTGCCTTTCATTCTATTAGAGAAAGATTTTTTATTTTAATATCTCTAGGTACTCAAATTAGAGCAACGAAAATGAAAAATAATAGGGGTTAATAACTGACTGGTTACCAGGTTATGTGATTATATAGTAAAGAGTGGTCTGAAGTGATTTTTGTTATTTTTGAAACGCTATACAATTAATAGTTTTTGTTCTATGGAAAAACTAATGATGTTAAATTAAAGGTGATTATCTATACTTTTGATCCAAATAAAAATGAATGTTGAGTTTTTATACATTTTGGAAAAATTTATGATTTTTTCTCATAATCTCAATTTTCAATTTTGATACATACTTATCTATGTACTACACAGAGGTTTTCAGTTATATTCACAGTGTTTGTACAATATTTTTAAGTATCGGAGATCTACTACAACCAGATTTGTTTTGAGAATAAAATGTCTTTAAATGGTTATTAGCGAAAACATAGCTCAACATCTTTAGTATTAAAACTACACTAATTGAAATTTGGGAACCAAATAAATTGAGCACTTGACAGTCTTTACTATCATACAATTTTAGTTAGTTCTTGCTATATTTATTAGTAGAAATTAAAGAAAATATCTGTAAATAGCATCAATTAGAAATTATCCGTAACATACCAACAAATAACCAACGAAAAGGATACTAGCTTTTTAAGTTTTTTAAAAAAATATATCCAAATATGTCTTGAGACTTTAGTTTCTCTAAATAAATAACAAGCGCAAATATTCGGCCCGGCCGAATCTATATACCCACCATCAACTTTTTCACATTTTAAGTTATATGAGAGAAGGAGGTATAGGGGGCGGTAAAGTGGGCCATTTTTTGTTTCCGAGTTTGCATTAGTCCTTGAACTATTTGAACACAATTTCATTGATTTTCACCTTATATGGGAGGTGGGCGGTAAAGTGGGCGGACCACGCCCATTTTTGGCTTCCGAGCTGATATCGATCCCCAAACTATGTGTACAAAATTTCGCAATCGTACATGCTTTTGTTGCAGAAATATCAGCAGAAAAGTATAAAACGGACACCCTGTGTTTCTAGTTTTTAGGAGGTAAAGTGGGCGGGCCACGCCCATTTTTTGTTTCCAAGTTTGCATTAGTCCTTGAACTATTTGAACACAATTTCATTGATTTTCACCTTATATGGGAGGTGGGCGGTAAAGTGGGCGGACCACGCCCATTTTTGGCTTGCGAGTTGATATCGATCCCCAAACTATATGTACAAAATTTCACTATCGTACATGCTTTTGTTGCATGTTTTGTATAAAACGGACACCCTGTGTTTCTAGTCTTTAGCCCATAACTTTTTTGTTTGTTAACCGATTTTACCCATTTTCAATCCCAAATAAACCTTATATAAGACAAATATTTGTGCCAAATTTCGTCTCCCTACGTTGCTCCGTTCGAGCGCTATCCTGCTTTCAACAGACGGACAGACGGACGGACATAGCTAGATCGACTCAGAATCTAACCAGGACCCAGAATATATATACTTAGTGGGGTCTTAGATGATTCCTTCAACATGTTATACACGGAATGATAAAATCAATATACCCCCCATCTTTTTGATGGTGGGTATAATAAAAAAAATAATAATAAAAATAAAAAAATTAGCTATAATGCTCAGAATAATCTCTGTGCATCAGGTTTTGCCATACTTTATAATTGATTAATCAATTTTGTTCAATATTTAGAAGAAATTCAGATGATAATTTATTATTGTACAAATGTATACAATTTTTCAATTTCAATTTATTTATTCATAAAATATAAGCCAAAAAGGCCCAATTAGTTACATAGCTGCATTTTTGATAATTTACTCTTATTTGTATTATAGAGATCTCATGATGATGTTTTAGTCCAATTTTGTGCAAAAATACTCTTAATATATAAGAAATTCTAAGTACATTAATTCTATAAACTTCTATAATCAATTAGTCAAATATACAATTAGTTAGAAATAACTACTTTTTTCTATTTAATAGTAAAATTTATTGCAAATTTAAAATATATATTTGTGGTCAAATGTGGTCGTAAGAATTATAATTGGCTCCATCTTATATTAAACCATAATGTTTAGCTAAATGTCTAAAATGTTTTTTATCCCTTTTTCCTCTTTTTGTAATAACTAAGTAAATTTCAATCAGTATAATATCCCTAGAGTAAAGAGAACCGGTTCAAAACTAGTCACGTGACAGGTTCTGAGGGCTAGTGATCGGTCCCAGTTCTAGAACTAATTAGCCTCTTGGGACAGGTCACAGGACTGGTCCAAGAGGATAGGTTCATTGACGATTAATTTAATAATTTTATAAAAATTCGGTATTTGTTTACTTTTTAAAAATTTTGTTTTATTATTTTTATAAAATTGTGTTCATTTTTATTTTATAATTTTTCGTTAATGACGATGGCGGCACCTCGAATCGAACCCATGTTCATCTGTATGTTATGTTTTATAGTCTTCAATGCTAACCACTCAACTACTGATTGTTATTGCGTGCGAGTTGCTAATGGCGCACTTAACAATCATGTTATAAATTGACTCTCAACTGTTAAATAGTGAGTTTGTTTGTTTCAACTGGTTCTCAATTGGAACTTTGGTGACGAGTTAGGTGTCAATTGGTACTTAACTGGTACTGAGGAACCGGTCCATTACTGCAATTGCCACAAATTTCCCGCAGGGATTTTACACACATATTATTTGGATTTATATAAGTTAGGTTGTGAAAGAATTATGAAAATATATTTATTAGTTTCTGAGTTATTGCATTTTGAAAATGACAAATGGTATTTCGGACCACTCTTTAACCACATAATCTATAAACAAGGGTATGAGTTGAGCAAAGTTGGTTATTTTTATTTGTAATGAATTTTTCTGTTTGTAAAATAACCACATAATCACATAAACTGATAACCAGCCCACAGTCATACCAAATCGATTTATTTCGGAAATAATTCTGTAACTTGTGAACCATTGATATCACGTATGATCAGTACTGAGGTGCAAAATTGGTCACCTTGGACAAACCATTCTTGAGTTTTACTAGTGTGACCGCCGAATAAGGTGATGGTGTTTGTCATTCCCATAAAAAAATCAGAACGTGATAGCTCGTCAAATTCAATCTAGTCCACCTATTATTTTTTTTTTTTTTAAGAAGAAAGAAAACATTTTTTTTTGCCCACCACTGTATTTCTACTAAATTGTAGGTATACATGGGTATTTCTACTTAAATGTGAATAAAATCAGAATTTGTGCTTCAGTTTTAATGATACGTGTCTAATTTTATTCGCAGCATTACCAGCTTTAAAATAAAATTGATAAACTGAAACATTTTTGATGTTATCATTTATCAAAAGAAATTTTTGTAAAAAAAATCTTAAATGTAGCATGAAACATTTTTTTTTTCGGACACTAATTTTGTAATAACTTCGAAACTATTGAGCACCTAAAAAAATTAACCAATTAATGCCCACTGTTACGTATATGTAACGCGGCGAAATCTAAAGGTATGTTCAGACTAGTCAAATATTTGACCAAAATGACGTAACCACTATATAAAATACTTTCTAATCTCTTTATTTCAATGCTAAACAATTTTTTACTAATCATTAATCATAGCTGACATTTTACCAAATATTGTTTGACACTGTTTTCTCTTACAAAACATTTGGAAGATCAAATAACGGCAAACAATTTATTTCTAAAACAAGTGGTCACGCAAATTTGGTCAAATATTTGACAAATGTGAACAAAGCTTAAGTTTTAAACTAAATTGCCAAAAAACAAAAAAATTATTAGAGTTAATGGAATTAAATAAGTGCCGAATTAAGTACACGAGACAAAAGACGAACTTTTCTTAAAGACGTTTATTCAAAGAGTTAAGTTTCAATTAATAAAGTAAACTTATTGCTATCTTAGTAACTTAGAGTAACATTTATACAAAGATAGTAAAGTCGTTATGCGTTCTGAAATGGTTTTTTGTCCACTTTCACCCTTGTTGTTGTGGATAAAAGAAATTTTATAAAGATATTTTTTCGATTGCGAAAATGCTTATTATTGGCCTTCCACATATTTTAATTAACAAATTGTATTGTATACTAAAAGAAAACAAATCCAATTTGTTTGTTTAAGTGTTTAAAAATAAATATAATGTTTCCCATGAAGAAAATAAAGTAGAAAAAGAAAGTGTTAAGTATTTGTAACACTGGGTAATTCCCAGTACTTTTTGGAATACTCATTTTTCAATATAAAAATGACTAGATGGAAAATTTGTTTATGTTATACTTGAGCAATAAACTTGATAGTTTGTTCAAACAATTGGTTATAGAACGGTATTGGTTTATTGTTTGCAGTTTTACACCCAGAGAAATATCAATCACATACGTGTTGAAAACGATACCATTCTGTGTCAATAGTGAATCTACACCGTATGTGTTTAAATTAAACACTGCGTGTTCAATTCTTATTGAAAATCGATACCTAATTGGCACCAAGTTGAAACCATTTCGGTATCAAATTTTTAAATTACATATGTTTTGTATTAAATTTGTTAACGAAAGGTATTAAAAAGCTGTTACCGTAAATTACCAATGTGACCACAACCGTTGTTGATTTTGAATCGAATTTTTTCCCTTAGTGTATATACGGAAAAATTTGCCTTTGGCACTATTTACGCATACAGGTCAAATTTTTTGTATATCCTTATTCTTGTACCACATATCATCATGAAAACGAAGATCGTGAGGAAGATGGGATCCTAGATCAAGCAGAGGAAGGCATTTCTGGTAACCGGATGTAGTCACTTGGTTCCATATATAAATTTAGGAAAGTTTTAAAATAATGAATGTTATAAGATTTCTTAAATATATCAATTTTATTTTGCCTTTTTTCAAAAAATTTAAATTGTTTATGTTTTGCTTATATAAACCATGGGTTTTATATAGAAAATACAATATCCAAAAATTAGTGGGTAATGCCCACTGTTATGTATATGTAACGGCTTATAACTTCCCTACTAAACCAAATATTTATATGCCTCAGTTGACACACTGTACTAGAGTAATTTCCTTATTATGAGCGAAATATTAGACACTTCCATAAAATAAATCCAGACCTGATGGAAAAAAAAAATGAAATAAAATTCTTGTTTAACACATCGAAATCCATCAAGTCCAAATATGGTCTTTGGGGAAGGTTTTTTTTTTTTGCCAACCAGTGTTATTATAATCTGTGATCACAATAAAAATTGGTACTGTATTTTTCTATTAATTCGGGGGCTAAGTGGTTTTAAAGAAGGTTTTTGTTCAGTTAAAAACCTCTAAATAAAATTCAGATTTTTCCTATTTTCCCCATAAAATTTTACACTACACTAATAGTATGTTATGTAATACTAAATGTTGGTTGGTAAGTAAAATGTTTTAAGTGTCAAATTAAAATTTCCCTGAACTCTTATACTTACATATTAGTTGTTATATCTACATATGTATATTTGTGGGTGTTTATATGTTAAAGGATGTAACAGGTTATCAAAATTTAATATTTACAATAATTACATACATAGTATAACCAAAATGTTGTCTTGCTTTACTTAAGTAGTATTTGATGTGTGTGTGTATGGACTATATGTTGGTATTGGTTTTGATGATAACTAATATATTTACTAAGATTTTGAGTATTCTATCAATGTAGATGTTGCATGCACAGTTAAGCATAAATTTCTTTATCATTTTGCATACATATTTTTAAATAACACAAATTCAATATGAGTTCAAGATTATTATAAAAAAAAAACATACACTTAAAAAATAGAATTTGAGCTAATTAAGAGCAGAAAAAACCAAAGTGAATAATAAAATGTTAATTTTAAAACATATATATTACTAAATTGCATTGAAAGTTAAACCTTTTCATTAGAGCTCTACCAAAAACTTCAAATAACTTTCGCATAAATTTAGCTAGAAATTGTATATAATATTAAAGTATAGTGCAAATACAAATTTTAATATTTCACGTGTAGTTCATTCTTTATTCGATTTTTTCTTGTGTTTTTTTTTTTTTTTTAAGTCTTTCTCATTTTGCTCTCATTAAAAGTTCTTCTAAATGAGAATATGTATTTGAAAATAAATGATATTTAAGATAGAAATTATTTGTTTGTCATGTTCAAGTTGATCCAAATAACATAGTGTATATCAGCGTTGCCATAACGGCATTTAAAGTGCAATTCTAGCACTTTTTTTTCGGGTACTGCACCTTTTTGCGAAAAAAAGGTGCTAGATGCTGTTTAGCACCTTTTTATACTTTTTTATAAATAAAATTAATTTTTTAGCATTAAAAGTGCATTTCTAGCATTTATTTTTAGTTTTTGCACTTTAATTTTAATTTTGGATAAATAAAGCACAAAATAGCTAAAAATATCTTTGTATAGTTTACCGATCAAATCTTTTTTTTTTTACAACTCCAAAACTAATAGTCTTAAGGTATGGTCAGACTAGTCAAAATGACGAAACTACTATAAAAATGTTTTCTGACCTCCATTTTAATGGAAACATTTTTTACTAGTTATTATTCATACCTGACATTTTACCAAATTTAGAACGATGCTGATTTCTTTTACAAAACATTTGCAATATCAAAGAACTGTTAACAATTCTTTGTAAATGTAGTGGTTGCACAATTTTGGTCAAATATTTGACAAATGTGAACATAGTTTTAGGAAAATACCGATTATAAGGACAGCCTACGAAAAAATAAAAGAAGTAAACCCATTCTCACAAAAAAGTACCCGAAATGCAATAAAAGTTCTTACATAGGGAAAAAAATATTTTATAAATTTACGAGTTGTGTAGATTTATCCGGTTGAATGAAAATCTTAATGTTCTTATTTTAACAAAATTATTTAAAATTATTTTATACATTTTTCAATAAGACATACTTATGTATGAAATTTACTGTGTTCCAAAATATAATGTGAATACGTTAATAAGCAGGGCAAGTTTTTATATGCACAAAAAAAATTGAAATATGCGCTTGAAAAAGCACGAAAAAATGGTATAATATGCACAGAAATATGCAAAAATAGCATGAATATGTATATAAAAACCTACGAATTTATACATTCTTATATATTAATGTGTAGAAAATATGCACAAATATGCATTTTTTAACTTTTAATCTCTTATAGATTTCGATGTTTATAAAAATATAACTATCTTAATTTTAAGTATCATATTTGAAGCTTCCGAATTTTTTTTCTTTACAATATTTACAATGTACTCAAAATACTCACCAACAAAATTTTAGAAATCATTTGATTGAACTCCAAAAAATCACCAAAAAATTGTGTTTTTGTTAAAAAAAACTAAGTTTTGTATCCATTATATGCAAATTTATGCAAAGATTTAAAATATAAGCATTTTTTGTTAAATTCTCTTGAAATATGCAAATGCTTACTTTCCAAGCTAAAAGCTTGAAAAACTTGCCCTGTTAATAAGTATAAAGATTGGAAGTTATTCTGAATTGATTTGTTCCTTTGGAATTAAGAATATGTCCAATATAATGTGCGTAAACCATACAAATTAAAAAAAATATATATATTAAAATAGTGAATATATGCATAAATATATTATTCTAATTACTTTATTTAAAATTTAGCACTTTTTTCTAAAGAATTGCATTTTTTAACAATCATTTAGCACTTATTTTTACCAAACTGCACTTTTTTAATAGCCATTTAGCACTTTTTCTCAGAGAAGTTCTGGCAACACTGGTGTATATGTATGTGTAAAACAAAGAGTAAGAGATGGAAATATTTACTACTAAATACATAAAAGATATTATGAATGTGTAGAAATGTTTGTATAATTGATTGGTATTTAATTGAATTAAGACATTGTCAACATTTGCATACACATACATATATCCTTACACACTTATACATATTCACATGCCAACACAAATTGAAAATGAAAATATAAATGAATATGAATATGAATCATTTACCGCCCACTTGAATGTCCTCTAATGAATGTAAACTATAGAATATTATACAAATATACATAAATTTATGGTTTTTATTATACAAAATTTTCTAATAAATCTACAAATACTTACTTAATACTCAACAACAAGAACAAGAGATAACAATTGTATTGTTTACTTTGCAAAATATATTCATTTACATTCGTATAAAACTAAAAGGAAAAATTGTCCAATAACCTTAAGAAGAAACAAAATTTACAATGTAGTCAATTTTCTATTATTCTTCTAATAACAGTAAATGTTTTCCATAGAAATATTGTAAATAATAAATAAAAATAAACAAAAAATAAAAAATTCATGAAAAAATATCAGTAAACTTAAGTTTGGTGTGATGAAGATATACAAACATATAAATTATTCGAATTAGTTCTTATAGTGTTATAAAAGGGCAAGTAATTTTAGGACATTTTTTGAAAATAAGGCAAAGTTAATTTTCCTCTGTGTCTAGAATTATTTAGTTTTGTAATAAATTAAATTTTAAGTTTTGACATTTAAATGGAAATTTAAAAATGAAAAATGAGAAAAACTATGTAATTAATAGGCAAACACGTTTCCTGTAATCAATTTTAAACCTACAGTCTATCGACGATAAAAAGTATTTTCTTATAAATGAGCAGTATTTTATTAAAATCCGTTCAGTATTTTTGTAGTTATTAGCGTTAAAAGTTGATATTAACATATATATAGTGCCTTTCAACTGAATAGGTTCAAGATTTTCGTTACATTAACACTTGTATTATTTTTAGTATAATGAAGATAGTTCCATTTTTTTTTTATCTTGAAAAAAATAATTAATAACAAACTTAGTACGATTTTTAATGGATTTTCTTCCAACAAATGTATTTTTTAAGGCTATTTTTTTGTTTCATCTGAATAGGTTCATTAAGAATAAAATCAATTTGCATCAAGTATTGTTGAATTCACCCATAATTGTGTGTTTTCCTAACATTTTCAACTGTTTTCTATAAGAATCTTTAAAAAACTGGACGCGCAAAAATTTTTTCGATAAAGAAAAGGGCAAAATTATAGCGTATAGAAATCAGACTTAATCTATGAAATATGGCGAATAAAAATTGAGCGAAGTTAAAATATTTTCAACAACTTTTTTAAAAATCAGTCTGGCTATGAAAGTTATATGAAAAGAGGTACTTATATGCAACAACAAATGCTGACAGAAGATCCATCATTCGAGATGCCTCCAATTCTATTGATTCTGCGTCAGAAATTAATAAAAATCATGGCGTTTTTACCGTAAAGCATGTTATTTAAAATTCAGTGCACCTAAGAAGACTAAAAATTATAAAGAACCCACCTCTAATCACCATTCGTGAAGTAAACCTACCTCCGTTTACCCGTGAACGCATGTCCTAAAAAAGGAATGAAACATATTGTTCTATAGGATAAACAAAAATCGATCTGGAATGCTCCTATGACTACAAATATTTGTATTTTCGTTATTTGAGAAAAAATAATCCTAATTATGTATCCCATAAAGCTGCGAAGGAAGTGAAATGACGTAGAGTACAACATCATATTATGAGATATGTGAATTTCGATTTTCTTTGGATAGAGTTACGGAAAAACTAACGAAATTTTACTGGGAAAAGAATTTGTATATTTTATACACTATTTTAATTCATTCCATGAACATTCTTTAGAAGTAAGAACAACTTTTTCTTTTCGATGTCATAACCAGACTCACTTTATTTTACAAAATAACTTGCTTATATACTAATTTCCTTATACTATCATTACTTAAGTACAATAACAATTCTTATGTATAAAAACAACAGAAAATTCTCGTATGCTTAAGCGTTAAAACTAATGAAAAACAGTTACACAACTTCTTACGTGAAAACCTATGTATAAACGAGAGCAAAAGCTATAGTCGGTCAAGCCCGACCATATGATACCCTACACCATTGTGTACATTATAATTCGGGGAGGGGTCTTTTATTAGACTTGGAGTCAAATGTGGACCGATACTCATAAGTGTAAAATAAAACACAAGAATACAGAATTTTACGTTGAGGCTGACATTTATATGAATTTTTCACTTTTGGGTGATTCCCGAAAGAGGGCCTTATATGGGAGCTATGGTAAATTATTGACCGATCTTTGTAAAATTTAGCACTATCATTTATGTTCATATAAAACTTATTTGTGTCGAATATTAGCTTGATAATAACATTTTAATGGGATTTATGGCCGTTAAAGTAATTTTCGGAAAGGGGTTTTATATGGGAGCTATGGTTAATTATGGACCAATCTTTTTAAAAAACGGCACACTTATTTAGACTTGTATGAAACTTATATGTGCCAAATTTCATTAAAATATTGCTATATTTAAGGGATTTATGATCGTTAAACCCTTTTCCGGGAGGACATTTGTATGAGAGCTAGGTGAAATAATGGACCGATCATAACCAATTTCAATAGGCTTCGTCCCTGGACTATAAAAAGCCTGTGTACCAAATTTCATTAATTTTTGATAATAATTGCGACCTGTAGTTTGATTACAAGGTTTACATGGACGGACAGACGGTCAGACGGACGGACGGACATCGTTAAATCGACTCAGAAAGTGATTCTAAGCCGATTGGTATAAATTAAGGTGGGTCTTAGACCAATATTTTTGGGTGTTACAAACATCAGCACAAACGCATAATACCCTCCCCACCTATGGTGGTGTAGGGTATAAAAATAATAATAAAGTTCTTACGAGAATAAGTATACATAAGAAATGAAAATAAAGTACCATGTACAACAACAATGTTCATTAAAAATTCCTTATTGCAAATACTATATAGAAAAAACAAAAATAAAGTCGCGAGTGCAAAAACAATGCTGTTGAGATCTCTATGACTAAACGTATTTACAAAAATTAAATATAAATGCTTACGTATAAACAACAAGAATGCTATTCAAAAATCGTTACACTACTGTTAGGAATTATTCGTATAATATATAATGATCATTAATAACATCTTACATTATACTGCTACAATTCCAGCTCCATTATGCTCCTATTCACACCGCAGGAGCGGTAAAACAATAATTTCGAAGTCAAAATTTTACCACTTCGGAGTGGCCACCATACTCTCTCGACATCAATATAATATGAAATGAATGGAAATTGCTGTCACGTAATGTTTATGAGTTGGACAGATAGTACTAGGACAAAAATTCACTATCTGAAGAGATTGGGGAAACTTGGAGCAAACCTTCTTTGTTACTAATTGAAAATCTTTATAAGTCCCCTCCAAATAGAATTTTTTAATTTAAATTGAATAATAAAAGCTATTCTCATTATTAGTAATTTCCGAATAAAACAAAAAATAACCATATTAATCAATACATCTTGTTGTTTTATTGAATAAATAATGTTGAACCTATTCAGATGAAACCAAAAATTCACCTAAAAAATTCGCTAATTCGAAAAAAAAAAATCATTAAAAATCGTACTTAGTTACTACTTAAATTTATTTTGTTTATAAATACTTTGAATTGAGGACTTTAAAAGTTATTATGAAAAAACAATTTTTTTCATTATTATTTTAAAAATAACAAAAGGTTTAACGGAACAAAAATCTTGAACCTATTCTGTTGAAAGGCACTGTATACAAGCTTTTAAATAATAAAAGCAAATTGAACAAATTACATTAAAATAACAACAGTGAGTTTGAAGTTTTCCACTTTTAATTGAGAGAGTTGTAAGTGAGGAGTGATATACCAAATATAAAACTATTTAATATTTTGAGTTGAAATTATTGTTTTTAGTTTGAATCAAGTATAATGAGAAATAAAGTAGAAGATGTAAACAATTTTTTTTTAATGGTGTATTGTTTTTATTATGCAGTTCTTTTTTTAGAAAATCCAAATTTTTTGTACAATTAATTGTTTTACTAGTTATGATCAAGATAAGCTCATTTTATTGCTCTTTTATTTTGGATATTTAAATCAGGGATCGAAACTGTTATAAATTTTATAAAGAAACTCAAACTACTATTTTTTTACTTTTATATTTTTTAAGCTAAAAAAATCTGCTATTTTATGATTTTTATATATATTCTTTTAAATAATTTAAGAGCTATTTTTATTTTAAAGCACATAGAATCGTCAAAATGAAAAAATAAAATAATAAAAAAAAAAAAACTGGAAATAAAAAGATAAAATCACCTAAACATGAACAAATTTCCAAAACAAAAAATAAACGAGAGAAGAAGATATAGTCGGTCAAGCCCGACTATATGATACCCTACACCATTTCGATCCACATAATTATACCCTACACCACCAAAGGTGGTTGGGGTATTATGTGTTTGTGCAGAAGTTGTAACGCAGAGAAAAAATCTTCCGACCCCCATCTTAAAGTATACCGTTCGACTCAGAATCACTTTCTGAGTCGATTTAACGATGTCCGTCCGTCCGTCCGTCCGTCCGTCCGTCCGTCTGGTCGGCTGGCTGGCTGGCTGGCTGTCCATGTAAAGCTTGTGCGCAAAGTACAGGTCGCAATTTTGAAGATAATTTGATGAAATTTGGTACATATGCTTTTTTCAACACAAGGACGAAGCCTATTGAATTTGGTTATGATCGGTCCATTATTTCACCTAGCCCCCATACAAATGTCCTCCCGGAATAGAGTTTTAACTCTTACAGATGCCTTAAAAATAGGAATATTTTAATGAAATTTAGTATAAATAAGTTTTATATCAACAAAAATCCGTCTGCCAAATTTTATGAAGATCGGTCCATAACTGACCATAGCTCCCATACAAACTCCTCTCCCGAAAATCACTAACGTGCATAAATCCCATACAAATGTTAGTATTATGTTAATATTTAACACAAGTAAATTGTACAAATGTGTAAAAAAAAAACGAGAGAAGAAAATATAGTCGGTCAAGCCCGACTATATGATACCCTACACCATTTCGATCCACATAATTTTATTTTTACACATATGTACAACTTACTTGTGTTAAATATTAACATAATACTAACATTTGTATGGGATTTATGCACGTTAGTGATTTTCGGGAGAGGAGTTTGTATGGGAGCTATGGTCAGTTATGAACCGATCTTCATGAAATTTGGCAGACGGATTTTTGCTGATATAAAACTTATTTGTACTAAATTTTATTAAAATATTCCTATTTTTAAGGCATCTGTAAGTGTTAAAACTCTATTCCGGGAGGACATTTGTATGGGGGCTAGGTGAAATAATGGGCCGATCATAACCAATAGGCTTCGTCCTTGTGTTGAAAAAAGCATATGTACCAAATTTCATCAAATTATCTTCAAAATTGCGACCTGTACTTTGCGCACAAGCTTTACATGGACAGCCAGCCAGCCAGCCAGCCGACCAGACGGACGGACGGACGGACGGACGGACGGACGGACGGACATCGTTAAATCGACTCAGAAAGTGATTCTGAGTCGAACGGTATACTTTAAGGTGGGGGTCGGAAGATTTTTTCTCTGCGTTACAACTTCTGCACAAACACATAATACCCCAACCACCTTTGGTGGTGTAGGGTATAAAAAATCAACGAAATAAACAAAAAAATTAAAAAATAAAAATATGTTAAAATTAATGATCGATACAAATCGCCGAAATGAAAAAAAAAAAAAAAAAAAATAGCCAACATAAAAATCTTTAAGAACTAAAGAAAACTTTTACAGTTACTCAGAATGCTATTCGCCTTTATAAAATTTTGTGGGCCTACATGCTTTTTTGTATGAACTGTAACTACAATGGACGCCCTGTGTTTCAAGTATTTTGCCCATAACTTTTTTTTGTGTATTAACCGATTTTTTCCACCTGTAATACCAAACAAATCTTATGTAAGAAAAATATTTGAGCCAAATTTCGTTCTCCGAGCCCTATTCTGCTTCTATCAAACAGACCCCGATGGACATACAAATGGACATAGCTAGATCGACTCAGAAAGCAAATACAAAAAAAAAAAAAAAAAATCGCCAAAGCATATATAGAAAAAAATTTATCATACAAATTTGATTTCATTTCAGGAGATTTTTTGTCTTTTTTAATATGTTCGCTTTGTTTTACAACATGCATAAGAAAGTAAAGTGAAAAGTTAGAATAGTTTGATTTAGTGAAGCTGAGGTTTGAAATACGCCAGAGTTGAAAACGCCTTCATTCGGACGAAGACCTGCTGTCAAGGAAACAAGACAACAATCGTACCCAGGTGGGAGGGGTGTTATGTGTTTGTAACACCCAAAAATATTGGTCTAAGACTCACCTTAATTTATACCAATTGGCTTAGAATCACCATAAGAGTCAATAACGATGTCCGTCCGTCCGCCTGTCCATGTAAACTTTCAAACTAATCAAACTATAAGTCGTAATTTTGAAAACAAATTAATAATAAATTAAAATTTAGTAGACAAGTTACTTTTGATCCAGTGGCAAAACCTATTGAAATAGGTTCTGAACGGTTCATTATTTCATCTAGGCTCCATACAAATGATCTCACGGAACAGGGTTTTAACGATCATAAATTCTTAAAATAACAATATGTGACAAATTGAGGATTATTACCTGAAGGCAGAATCCTTCCTTCTGCAATTGATTGCTCTTCATATGTGTAATAAACCCTATAAAGGGTTTTTCGCTGGTAGGCAAACATTTTTGTTTTATGACCTTTTAAACTTTTCTATTTTTGCATCAAAGTAGTCTCAGATAAACCGAAAAAGAAAACATAAATATATGTAGTTTGAAGCTCAAATATTTTAACATAAATATTTCATACGGTGAATCATTTATACAAAGAAATGAAGTTAATGAAATTATAGTAATTTTTTTTACGATTTCAACAAAACATTTAATTTTACGTTATATTTCATTGCCTAGTTTAAGGAGTTTATATAAGAAATGTGGGAAAAGTTTATAATTTTCTTGCTTAACAACACATGATAAGTCGTATGAATTCTTTTACCGTTGAGATCCCTAGATAAATTTGACAAAGAAAATATCTGTAGAACATTTTAACCGATTAAACCCAAGATTAAATCGACTTTCATGTACGAGTAATTTCTTAAAAACGGATTATAAATGGCTGCTTATAAGGTAAGATTAATGAATTCAAATTTTTAATGAATTATTCCCCGTTTAATGCTCTAAATGTCTATGCAAAAATATTTTAGCTTCGAACTATGTTTAAATTCTTTTTTCGATTTATACGAGACTACCTTAGTGTAAAAACAGAAAAGTTTTGAAAGTCATAAAACAAAAATTCTGCTTACCAGCTAAAAATCCTTTGGAGGGTTTATTATAATTAACAATTAATTAATTAATTAATTAATTGCAGATGGAATGATTCCGCCCCCAAAAATACTGTTGCATAGTATAGTAGCATAATATAAGTTCTATACAAGTAAATGTAAAAGTGTAAATAATAGTGGCAAATATTATTGCATAATTTACCATAATTTATCACAGCTCTCATATAAGACCCAATTTCGGGAATCACCTAAAACTGCATAAATTCTTGATGATGCTCACAGACTTGATATTCTGTATTCGTGTGTTTTTTTTACACTAAATACAATTATTGGTCCACTTTTGGCTACAGGTATAGAAAAAAATACCCCACACCGAATTTTGGTGCACATAGAAAATGGTGTAGAGAATCATATGGTAGGGCTTGACTCACTATATCTTTCTTAATTGTTTTTAATATGTGATATGGGTACCGAAACATCCCAGGTATAGTCTAGTATATTAAAAACGATTTTTATTATTAAAATCCAATAATATTTAAAATTGATTTTGATATTTAATAAAATATCTGTTATAACACATATTTTATACCGAAAAATGATTTTTAAATGAAAATTGTAAAGCAGAAAGTTCAGAGGAAAAATAATAAAAAAAAAACGATTTTTATGTGAAAAATTTAAAATCACTTTTGATACGTGGTCTTGAGATCTAATAATGAAAATCTGTGATTACTTATTTCAATCAAAAATAAACTTTTATATGAAAAATTTTAAAATAATGATATCGATTTTAATGTTAAAACTATAAGTTTTGTAGCAAAAATAATTAAAATCTACGATTACTCATATTTTCTAGCAAACAATTATATTTACTTTTGTCATCCACTGTATACAATTTCAAAGTAGTTTCAACAATACCACAATATTCTTTAAGTATTGTTTGTTTGCCTCTTTTGTTGTCTGTTCATTGTATTGTACAATTTATAATATCAAGTAGATAAATACATTTATTATCAAAAGGAAAAAATCTAAAAAAATACAACAACCATAATAATAGTAATAAAGCTTATCATCAACACATTTACATAACTTTTGTTTAGAAAAAAAAAAATAATAATACATATTTGCTAAAATGCACAGAATAAAAGGAAAGCAAAATGAAATAATATAAGAAAAAAGTGAAATAATATTAATTTAAGTACTTGATTTAAATAGAAATCACAATTATTTTTTCATAAAGAAAGAGATAATAAAAGAAGGGGATTTTTTAAATTATTATGTTAAAAAAAATAATAACATAAGTACTATTATTTAATTAGTAGTTCTTATAAATTTTTGCATAAAAACCTAAAGAGCAATTAGGAAAAATAAGTACTTATTGGTTTTCTAAAAAAAAAAATTACACTGGCTGACAATTTCCTAAAGAAATTTTACACCTGAAAAAAATCGATATATATATATATATTTCAAACTAGAGCTATATTCGTCCTACAAGTGCTAAAGCAGCCAGATTTTGAAATTTCTATCAGAGAGCGGGGATACGTGGATTCATATGTATGTAATTTTCTTAGCTTTTTTTCTTTTCGGAGCTTTCAGACAACGTAGAATTTGGATAGGTATTAGGTATAAAACTTTTCATCCCACAAATTCCAACGATGCCAGAAAATTGAAATTTCTAGCAGGCAGCGGAGACAATCGGATTTATGTGTCTTTTTTAAGCATATTTTTTCTTTCCAGAGCTTTATGAAGCTCACAGATGTGGTAAAAAACTAAAAATCGGCTTACTTATAGGTCTGTATATAGGGTTGCCAGTTGGGCTGGATTTTACAGCTTTTTTGACGATTGTCCAGTTTCTAGCCAAAATAAAATTTGTCCAGCTAAATATATCACTTTGGAAAAACAAAACCAAATCAATAAAGAAGCTCTAAAAATAATAATATGCAAAAAACGATAATATAATTATTTTCGTAGCCAAGTTTTGAACTTTTAAACTATTGAGGAGTCCCAGAACAAAAAACACATATTGTTTAGCTCATAATTTTTAACATGGTAAATATTTCCTTTACAATTTATCCAATTGTAAAGATTATGATATCAATTAAAAGCTTAACACACAGCTTTTTTAAATATTTTGTAATTTCCACTGCACAACAAAAATTTTTTGGGGGAATTTTTTTAATATCCGGCCTTGTTCAATATTTTCAACGTTAAAAGTACTAGCAATGCTGAAATATCAGAATAATCGTAGCTGAATCAGAACATTCAATTTAAACAATATTTTTCACTCCTTTTACCCAAACGCACTTTTTTCAAACTTCCAAAAGATGGAATATAATTAAACCTCAATAACCTCAAACACATATTTTAAGTTAATTGTGTGCAGCTTTTTTCCTAAATCCAGCTTTTTTACTCCGAATGTCCAGCTTTTTGTAAATCTGGATCTGGCAACCCTATTTGTATATCCTAAAAATCCTAACGGATTTTATGAATTTTTGATTTGCTATACCCAATGTTTGCTCTCCAAATCATATCAAAAACTTAGTTTACATTTCGGTTAGGGAGGACATTTATGTTGATTTTTTTTTTCATATATATTTTTTTCGGATTTGTTTGTGCATATCTTTATCATTATAATATTATATTTCCTGGCATTAGCAGGCTTATACGCTCGTAAATAAATATATTAACAATCATTGCTATAAATAGTTAGAAACCAAATTCTATTGCAACTAATTTCTGCTCTAATTACACTGGTTAACAAAATAATCCTCCCCCATAGACGAATAGTTGCCTTTGATGTATTTTAATATGCTAAACACGAATCTGCTTTAAGTTTTTCTTCTATCAGGTCTGGATCTTTTTTTTTTATGGGCGTGTCTAATATTTCGCCCATAGTAAGGCCATTACTTTAGTATATTTCCTCATAACACAAGAACGGTTTGTACGGTTGATATAAGTGATATACCAAAAGATGCGTACTAAAAATATCTTCAAATCATCCCAACTTAATTTTTTTATGTACTCAATAGTTTCGAAGTTATTTTGAAATAAGTGCCCAAAAAAATTATGCAAAATTTTAGATTTTTTTATTACTAAAATTTATTTTAATAAATTAAAACATCAAAAATTTTACAGCTCATTATCTTTATTTTAAAGCTGGTAATGCTGTGAAAAAAATAAGGTATGTATCTTCAAAATTGATGCACAAATCGTGATTTTATTCAAAATTAAGTAAAAATACCCATGTATACATACAATTGCGTAAAAATACAGTGATGGGCAAAAAAAAATTTTTTCTTGAAACAAAAATAGGTGGACTAGGTGGATATTGACGAGTTAAATAAGAATCTGCATTCACTTTTTTTTCTATCACTTACTGATTTTTTTTAGTTGCTTGACTAATATCATCACCTTATTCAGCGTTTACACTATAAAATTCGAGAATGGTTTGTCAAATTTAGACTATAACTCAAGAACCGTTTCCACGATTTTGATAAGTGATACATCAAAAGATGCATACGAAAAGAGTCTTTAAGGTGTGTAAACAATATTTTTTATACGCTCAAGAATTTCAGAGTTATGTATCAAAATTTTCACGATTTTTCTAAAAACAAAAAAATAAAGTTTTTGCTACTAATTACCGAATAACTACGGAAATATTAACTGGATAAAAAAATTGCGTAAATTCAGCTTAAACACAATTTAGATCACTATCTACTGGAGCTTAATTTAACTTAATTAAACAAACAGTTCTCGACTTATACAAGTGTATAGTCATAGTACTCATGCCCATAAAAAAAAAATCAATACGTGATAGAAAAAAAGTAAAAGCTGATTCTTATTTAGCACATTAAATTTTCTAATCCACCTATTTTTTTTATTTAAGACAAAAAAAAAAATTTTTTTTTGCCGACTAAGCTATTTCCACTTAACTGTGAGTATGCATGGGTATCCCAACTTAACTGTGAATCCAATCAAGATTTGTGCATCAATTATTATGATACGTGGCTTTATTTAATCGTAGTTTTGCCAGCTTTGAAATAAAGATGATAAACTGAAATATTTTTGATGTTTTCACTTTTAAAAAAAAGTTTTAGTAAAAAAAAAGAAATCTTGAATTTAGCATGAAAAATTTTTTTCGAACACTTATTTCAAAATATCTCCAAAACTATTGATCGGATAAAAATTTGTTAGTAAAACGACTTAAAGCCAATACATATTTTGGTGTATTATTTATATAAATCGTACATACAGTTCTAGAGTTATAGTGAAATATACTCGAGTAATCGACTTATTTAGGGCGCAATATTAGACACGCCCATAAAAAAATCTCGATCTGATGGGAGAAAACTGAAAGCAGATTCGAGTTTAGCATGTGGAATTTCATCTAGTTCATATATTTTTTTTAAAGGAGCACGAAAAAATTTTTTTTGTTGGCCAGTGTTATGCTCAAATTAGCTTCATATTTTGTAAAGATTAGTATTCTATCATATAAAATTAAAATCTCCTCTAAAATATTGATATTTAGATATTATTATAAAATTTTCTGTCCAATAAATATTTTATGTAAAAAAGCTATTATATTAAAATTTTTAAAACCTTTTATAAAATTTATTTAAAACCCAAAATTTGCATAATACTTGTAACATAGTTGTGGAAAGTACTTAATAGCATTTTTTACTAGAATGTTTACTATATGCAAATCTTAACTAGCCATTTAATAGTCTTTAAAAAAATTTCTTTTATTTTTATAAAAGAAATTGTATTAAATTTATTATTATATTTTCCCTTACAAATCAATAAATTATGGTCAGCTATAACAGTTCTAAGTAAATCCTTCAATAAATTTCTTTCGTTATTTCTGCCTTTAGATTGTGATTATTTTAAGTATGTAGTACTTTTTGTACTATTTTGTACTTCATTATTTCTTTTTGTTATTATTTTTTTCCATTTTTTTATTTTGCATAAATTTATTGTGCAAAACAAGGAGGTCGGCAAAAAGAAAATCGATAGCAAGTTGGTATAATTTTTCTTTATTTAAATTGTGTTAAATTGTGGAGAGTTTTTTTTTGTTATATTTTTTATGTTTGAATTTCTTTCGTTTTTTTTTTGTTAAAATAATTACCTTTAATGCTAATAACGCCATTGGTACGACAATGACTATTAAATGTTGGTGGTTGGCGGTGGTTTTGGCGGCGGCGTAAATTTTAATTTTATTTTATAATACGGTAACGATACTAGTGTATGTGTATTACGAAAGAGTAGTTATATGTATGTGACGATGATGATGAGGATTAGATAAAGTCTTCTCGGATAAAGGGAAGGAATCTAAGTGTTATTTTAAGCAAAAATGTATTAGCATTAGTACCGTTACATTTGATCATTCTGTGTAATGAAATAATGAACAAATGCTAGGAAAATTTAGATGATCATTTGAAGAAATTCATTTCTATCATTATCGAATGATTTGAAAATGGACAATTGGGAATCATAATGCAATGGGTAAACTTTTTGTTTCTTTATCGAATGATCTGTGAATGTCCATATCCCTGGATTGCTGATGATCATCAGTTGCCACATATTTAATATACGACTATTATTGATAAGGTTCAATGACTGCGAGGTAGCAATTATCTCTATCAGACTTCACATAAAATGCCTATTTTAAATTTTGATGTAGGAATACCACTTAAACCAATTTCAGTTGAAGATCATATACTAAATTTCACTGATTTATTGTGACCAGTAGCTTGTTTACAAGCTTTACATTGACAGACAGATGGACGGACATCGTTAAGTTGACTCAGAATGGTATACTTTAAAATGGGATCTAACGATTTATTTCTGTACCTTGCAAACATCTATACCAACATGTAATATACCAATCACCTGATCAAATAATTATGCTGTAATCATTCAAAATTTTCATAATAAATCAGTTTTTAGGAGGAAAATTAAAAAATCACTTTTAATACATAAACTAGATATCAAGTAATTACGCTTATTTTATACCGAAAATCGATTTTTAGTTGTAAATCGCTTATAATTCCTAAATTGGAAGGTTTAGAAAATAAAACGCTGGTTTAGGGAACAAAAAAGTAATGAATAAAAAATGCATTACACTCATTGCTTCTACATTATTTTTCACCATTAAAAACATCTTTATAATCACAACAGTGTATTTAGTGGGGTCAAACGCAAATTTTTTGGTAATAAATCTGTATCTCCTAACTACCAGTCGGATTAAATTGAAATGTATGAAAGAGTTGCAGAAGAGGACCTAAGCTTTGAGAAAAATCATCTTGTAGTCAGCCTGTGATAACATAAGATAAGCTATAGAGTTGACTACCTCGAGTATGTAAAAGTTTCAAAAAATCGTAACTTCTACAAATGAAGTCCAATTTTAAAGATTTTTATATTTCTAAAGTGCTTGGCAAGATAAAGAAAAAATAAGTTTACTCACCTAAGTTATCTCTTACAGTTAAAAAGATATTTACACATGAATTTTTGATTTTTTTACCCCACTTTTTTTCGTTTTTCTGGAATAAGTCCTGAGATATATGAGGTAAAAATTTGTTATATTTTTCAAAATAATATGCTGGAAGAATTTTTGGATTATCTCAATGCGTCTAGACATGAAAAATATTTAAAGACAGCACTATGAAATTAGTATGAAAAATGGCTATTTTTTTTTTTTTTTTTACAAAAATATAGTACAATTCTTTCAATTTTTTCTCAAAGTTCCGTTAAAAAAAGTATTTTTTCTTTATATATTTCAAAAGATAAGGCTTTATAAATGGTTAATAAAGAAATTTCGAATTGATTTAAGTTTGCACCCTACATTCAGCATTGGCCGAAAAGTTTAATTTTTATCGATTAATAAAAAAAATGTCAAGCGAGCTTTTTTAAATTTATTAACGACATTTTATCAAAAAATAGATAACAAATGCAGGAGTGGAGATTTTATGAAAAAATTTTACAGAAATATAAAAATCTAAATTAAAATCGGATTTCATTTGTAGAAGTTACGATTTTTTGAAACTTTTACATACTCGAGATAGTCAACTTGACACCCTATAGCTTATCTTATGTTATCACAGGGTGACTACTAGATGATTTTTCCGAAGGCCTAGGTCCTCCTTTATAATTCTCTTAAACATTTTAATTTGATTCGAGCAGCAGCTTAAGAGATACAGATTTATTACCAAAAAATTTGCGTTTGACCCCACTGTGCATATGTCTGTCAGAATTTTGAAAATAGTTTGATAAAATTTGGCACAAGATATTATTTGAAATCGTTCCATTATATTATTCTAACCAAAAATGTTTCTGGAATATAAAAAATGTTTCTTGTTTATTCTTCTGATAGTTTTTAAAGTAAATTAAGCCAAAACCTTCATTTAATGGTAGTGGTTTCTTTCTTCTGAAGTAACATAGGGACACACCAACCAATTTCATTTATCTTAGAAGGGGGAGCATTCGCCACTTTTTTGTTTAAAGTGCTCTCTGCTAATAACCATAAAAACTTCATTTTTCCTTTGTTTAGTTTAATTCAATTAATTTTGATCCTTGCTCTCTCCCCATGTAGTTATTTTTTTTGTGAATTTTTGAAGTGATCAAAAATGCCAAAATCAGCCCAACTCAAGGGATAAATTCGCTTAGTGATTGATACGGATTTGTTTGTCGAAGTATGGAGCTTTTTATTTTATCTTAAAACTGCAATTGATTCAACAAATTTTTATTTAGTAATATTATTGAAATTCATGTAAAATAAATAAAAATTAAATTAAATTATGCAGATCTAAAATCAGTGCATTGTTAAAAATATAAAATAAATTTTTGTTTAAATTCTTTAAAGACTAGAGAGTCTATAGGTACAATGAAAAATTTACGGCTACTAAGTACCCTGTAAATGATTGGGATATTCTGAAGGTTAACACTCGTGAAGAAATATCCTCGGGAAAAGTCTTATGAACCAGTATTAATTTTTGATCACCTTCAATGATTTTACTGAAAAAGTTGTTGTAAATTCTTGTCAATTACAATCAACTTCATAACACTGAACAAAATCTTTATTGAATCCCAATAACTAAGAAAGTTATCACAGAAAATATCTTCAGCTTGATTGATGAAAAATCTGTGTTAAAAGAAAAATAAAATAAGTTGGAGCCATAAAAATTAATACTTTTTTTCAATATAATTGGCAATGACAGATGAGCCAGTGTAGCAAATATTTATTCGTCTTTTGCCCCAATTATTTTTTGGGTGGGATTAATCGTTTTTATAACTATCACCAAAAAAATAAGGGGGTATATTGGATTTGTCATTCTTCGTTCTCGTGAAAATCAATCAAGCAAAACGATTTTGCTATGTCCATCAGTCTGTCTAATTAAAGAAGAATCGGGCTTGGGACGGACATCCTAGGAAGACAAAATTTGCTAAAATATTTGTTTGTATTGAAAATGAGCAAAATCGGTTCATAAATAAATAAAATACTAGAGTATCCGTCGTAACTTCACTTTAAATTGGGGTAGGCCGCACTTTTTACATCAATGAAATTTTGTACAAATAGCTCAAGGAATCAAAGTGAAAATAGGTACATAGGTGGTGGGTACAAAGATTCGGCATATTGAATTCCGAATATAATATTCTCACTTGTTTTATTCTTCCATCGACTAATACATCAAACTTTAACATTTTCAATTTACATATGATCGAAGAAATTTTTTATTTTTTCTTAAATTTTAATTCTCAAGTCATACTTCCCCCTTAAATTTTCGGGTTTTAAAAAGCATTAGTATCAGTTTAGTAAAAAAAAAAAAAAACAATATAGAAATGAGCTCAAATATACAGAAACAGAAACAAACGTGTTGCCTTATATATTCGTCATATACAATTAAAATAATGTGCCCAAAAAATATTCTGCAGTTGCACCTTAGACACGAACTATGAAAAATTTATTGTATGCAAACTCGTGTTGGACTATTTTATAAGAAGCTACAGTAAACTTGAAAATATATTAAATAAATCAAAACGTATATAAAAGATACACGAACTAATAAAATAAAGTATTTTTTCACAAAGGTCTTAGTTTTTTTCATAGCAAAATTAGCATGATGTTACATGAGACTCTAAAATAAAACGCGTTAAAGATAAATTAATTATTAATATTTTTAAAATGCGCAAACTAAAGTTTTATATAATTAACAACTAAAAATTGTACAGTTAACTTCAAGTAGACATATACAATCCCAATGCTACGTGCTTCTTTATAGACTACTCAATTTAAAAATAAATTTTTTGTTGCTATTTCTCTTTTTTCGAAAGTGTGAGAATTTTTGTACGTTTGCACACAAAAAAAAAAAAAAAAAAACAGTTTCAAACCCTTTCATCAGCTATTTTCTTTTGCTCTTTTTTTAGCTTTAGAAAATATGTTTTTTGAACTTTTTTTGCTGCAATATTCTTCATGGCATTAACGTATGACTCGCCTTAGTATTTGAAGTTTTTATTATGACTTTCATCTATTTCCTTGCTTTAAGTTGTTATTTTTTATTTTCCTTTGAATTTTGTTGAAATGTTTCGTGTTTTTTTTTTTTTTTTTTTTTTTTTTTTTTTTTTGTTACATTTTTGCTGTTGTTTTGTCTGCTTATAAACTGAATTTTCTTATTTTTCCTTTCATCTGTTTTTAATGGCCAGTAAGTACTGGTTATGTTTAATGAGTTAAGTTTCGAGCACTGATTTAAATAAAACGTCTATTTTATTGGCATATTAAACATAAATGTTGGAAGTAATGAAATACAGGGTGATGGATTTTAATTAAGGTAGTGTAGCCTTGTTGGGTTAAAAAGGAAGTAATAATTTTTTGTGGCAGTAATAGTTTTTTTTTTTCCTTTTATCAATAATTTCTTATATATCGCACTTTGACTTTTCTAATTTATATATTACCAGAGACAGATGTCATTAATTGTTTTTTTAGAAAACCTTTAACATAATTAGCTGTAAATATTCTCTGTGAGAACTTTAATTTTAAAGCTAAATTTTGAAAAATATATTGATCGAATTAACCATTTACAGTATAGTCACGATCAACATGAGAAATTATCTTTAACAAGTGAGAATGTTATATCCGGCTTAGCCAAATTTATATAACCACTAGGGTATCCAATCGATTAACCGTCATTCGGTTATCCGGTTAATTTTTGTTGATTAACTGTCCGAATAATTTAAAACTGTCTATTTTCGAATAACGAATAAACCGAATAATTTCTGTCGAATAACCGGTTAACCGAAATGTAGTTTTCTTGGGTTATAAATTAGAAAATTTTGTATTTTTATGATAAATTTATGTAAACTACATCTTACTGTTACATTCCATGAAAAATAAATACAAATAATTTTTAGTGAGGTACTTTTTCTTCTGCTTTAGAAGTAATAAAACAAGATCCAATATATATATATAGAATTTAAATGAATTGTTCTGCTATAAGACGTTGATATTTGGATGTTATCTTTACAAAAAAGAAAAAAAAAAAAAATTAAACAAATGAAAAACAATGTTATGCATAATTTTCTTTTTAAAATAATAATAAAAACTGAAACTAATTTCGTTGAGCCGTTGAAAAAAATTTGGATATTCATTGCAATTTTGCACATCGTGAACATAACACAGGTATCAAAAAATTCAATTCATTGAAAATTATACGAATTTGTACTATTTCTGGATCACAATTTCAGTATCTTACTGATTTCTTTGGATGCATTTTTTGTTGGTATAGAATGTTTTATAAAAAGCAATAAGAAAGGATAATAATATTATATCTTCATAAATAATTTAATTTGTGTCAATAAAAATTTGTAAAACATTACTTTGATTAAAGTAAATTCAAAGTTACACAAGTCATAATACTTTTAATTGTCATCTCCTAAATGTACCCAAAAAATATTAATTTAGACTCTATTAACAAATTATCATTCTTACACAGAAAATATACATACGTGCAAAATGTATTAAATAAAGCGGAACTAGGAGAACATTTTATAGTATTAAAAATTTATAGCTTAAAAATTTAATTTGTTCATACAAATAGGAGAAAATAATTACGAAATGTTCCCTTTGCAAAAAAAATATTTGAATTTATATTATGTTTCTAAGTAACTATGTATTTCAATAGATTAAATGCTATAATTTGTGTAATTTATATGTTTTATATATATAACTAAGGTTATTCGGTTAATCGAATAATTTCTCAATAATCGGTTATTAACCGATCAACTTTTAACCTCGAATAATTATTTGTCGAATAAACCGATTAATATGAACACCCGAATAATTGGATACCCTATTAACCACCATCTACAAACTTTTTAAAATTCAGCTTATATAGGGGGTGGGCGTTAAAGTGGCCGATCATTTTTTTCGAGTTTATATCAATCGAACTATCTATACAAAATTTCGTTGTCGTCCATGCTTTTAAGAGATATGTGCAGAAAATTATGAACTGAAGATACAACGGACAACCTGTGTACCCATAACTTGTTTGTTTATTAACGATTTGCCCATTTTCAATACCGAAAAAGTTTAAATATCGATTTAAAATTGAGCCTAATTTCCGCACACTATCCTGCTTTCAACAGACAGACGGACCAACTGACAAATCTAGATTAACTCAAAATCTTATCAGGACCAAGAAAATAATTTTTTCGTTACGTTAGACATGGAATGATAAATTCAGTATACCCCCTCTCTTATTGATGTTGGGTATAAAAAGTAAATGTTAGAGATTGCTTTTTTGAGTTATAATTAAGATTCTGCCATCCAATAAATTTTTTTTTTTTTTCATATTTTTATATAATGTACCGATTTTGGATTTGAGTCACTTTACTAAATTTTTTATTGCTTTAAATTACACTATGCGGCAAATTGAGGATCATCACGGTTGAGCGGAATCATTGCATCTGCAGTTGAAAGCTCTTGATATGTGCAATAAACCCTCCAAAGGATTTTTCACTTGGTGGGCAAAATTTTTGTTTTATGACCTTTTAAACCTTTCTATTTTTGCACAAAAGTAGTTTCAGATAAAAAGAAAAAAATAATATAAATATAGTTCGAAGATCAAATATTTTAATATAAATCTTTAAAGCATTTAAATGGCGATATTTCTTTACAACCTTCTATTCATTTATCCTTAATAATAAGGGTTCATTTATAGTCCTTAAAAAAATATATAAAAGTCGATTAAGACTTGAGTTTAATGGGTTAAAATGTTCTACAGAATTTCACTAGGGCTCACCGAAGGTCTAAAGTTTGTATGTTGAAGCATTTATCCAAAAAAAATAAGTTAATGAAATTATTATTTTGTTTATGATTTCTACAAAACTTTTGATTTTATGTTATATTTCATTGCCTAGCTTAAGGAGTTTATATAAGAAATGTGGGAAAATTTTGAAATTTTCCTTTTTAACAACACATGATAAGTCGGATTAATTTTTTACCTTTGGACACCCCTAGTAAAATTTCACTAAACACATGTTTTAACCGACTTTCATGTCATTTCTTGATAAAGAACTAGAAATGACCCCTTATAAAGTAAGATAAATGAATTGAAATTTCTAATAAAACATTTGCTTAAATTTTGCTTAAATATTTATGCAAAAATATTTTAGCTTCGAACTATATTGATATTAATTTTTTTTTAGATTTTTTTCGATGGACTACCTTGGTGTAAAAATAGAAAAGTTTAGATGGTCATAAAACAAAAAATTTGCGAAAAATCCTTTGGAGGGTTTAATACACATATCAAGAGCTATCAATTTCAGATGGAATGATTCCTCCCCCAAAATAGTAAAAAAAATGACATGTAAAGAAATCTATGATTTATTATACCCTACACCACCATAAGTATGCGTATGTGCTGATGTTTGAAACACCCAAAAATTTTGCTCTAAGACCCACCTTAATTTCTACCAATCGGCTTAGAATCACTTTCTGAGTCCGTCCGTCTGTCCGTCCGTCTGACCGTCTGTCCGTCCATGTAAACCTTGTAATCAAACTATAATGAAATTTGGCACACATGTTTCTTACAGTTCAGGGACGAAGCCTTTTGAAATTGGTTATGAAAATGTTTTAACGATCATAAATCTCTTAAATATAGCAATATTTTAATTAAATTTGACACATATAGGTCTAAATAAGTGTGACGATTTTTAAAAAGATCGGTTCATAATTGACCATAGCTACCATATAAACCCTTTTAAGAATAAAATGTTAGTACCAAGTTAATATTCGATACAAATAAGTTTTATATAAACGTGAATGATAGTGCCAAATTTTACAAAGATCAGACCATAATTTACCATAGCTCTCATATAAGGCCCTCTTTCGGGAATCATCCAAAAGTGAATAAATTCATATAAATGTTAGAATCGACGTAATATTCTGTATTCGTATATTTAATTTTACACTTAATATGAGTATCGGTCCACAATTGGCCCCAAGTCTAATAAAAGACCCCTCCCCGAATTTTGATGTACACAATGATGTAGGGTATCATATGGTCGGGCTTGACCGACTATATCTTTTTCTCTCGTTTTATTTCTGCGCTTCTTGCGAATTCAACCCAACAATCAAAAAGAGGGACCAAAAGAACATACTAATGCTAACTTATCTCCAAAAAAAAAAATATTTATAATTATTGTTCAATATTATGAAAAGAGACAACTTGAAAAAAGTGGCTCATGGCCCCCCTTCTTAAAATTACAAGTCTAGTATATTTATATTAAAGCTCTGAATTTTCTATAAAAAATGTTGAAGTAAGGTCACTCAAATGATGTGTAATGATAAGTCAATTATAAAAAAGAAGAAGGAACCGGTAGCCGAGTTGTAGTGAGCTAAAGACTCTGGTCTGTTGTACTATAATGGGATAATAGTCTGCGTTATTCTGCTTGGTTAATTATCTTATAATTTGGAATTGTATTGTAACATAAAATATATAAAAAATGTAAAAATAAATTAAAAAAATCAAAAAAAATTGTATACACATTTTTAGTTTTTACAACAAATTGGAAATTTTGAGTCCAGTCAAAAACAGTTTGAAATAGACCACAAACATTTTACCATTTTTAATTAAATATTTTTTTTCTCTTTAGTGCATTATGGGAAAATACTTCAATATTTAAAGAGCTGGCACCTTTGTTTTGTAATTTTGTTCTTTTAATTTAAAACAAATATTTAAACCGTCATTTCATCAAATGCACTAAATAGTCATCTCCGAATTTCTTGGGGAAAAATTTTAAAATATTTTTTCGTAACAAGCACAAAATTACGAGTGTTTTACTAATTTTGATAAAAAATATCGGAAAATATCGACGATTGTTTTACTTATGTTGGGAAAAAATATCGGTCCTTTTTTTTGCCAAAATGTACTAACTAGAGACGAATTTCGAATTATATTTTTCGAAAGTAATTGAAAAACTAAAAAAATGTTTTTCGAGACACTTTCGTTTGACTTTGTGGAAGATAAAAAATAATAAGGTAGATCTTCGGAGCAGCGGAATATACACATTTTCTTGGTCCTTATCTAGTTTAAGCAATTTTTATTTATTTCAGTCTGAGTAAAATATGCTTACGCTCAAATAAATTTTTTATAAATGAAATGTTTATCAATGTGCCAACAAATACGCTGTTTAAAATTACACAGAAAAAAGTCACCAATTAACAAATATGTTAGAAAATAATTCATTCAATTAAAATCTTGTTTAAATTTGCACCTCGCACCAAAATTATTATATCAATTACTAAAAACTGTAAAAAATACAAAATAGAAAAAAAAATCCCAATTAACAAATTAATTAAATCAATCAAGTAGTTGATTGGATCAATTAAAAATGTATATAAGATATAAAAGTATAATTAAATTTTATTTTTATTTCATTTCTACTTGAATAAATTTATTAAATTTCGATGCAAAATGAAACAACTATATTAATTGAAAAAAAGACCGTAATAAGGAGTGAGATCGAAAAATTCTTAACATACATAATATTCAATAACTTGGAAACGGTTAATCTTAGAGTTTTCATTATTTTTTTAATAATTTGATAATTTAGCACAGATTACAGGAATATATAATTTTTATGGTTCTAACCACTAATTATAAAATTGTGGACCATTTTTGAAAACAATTTCTTTGGAGATTTGATAGTTGCTTCAGTCACTTTTTTGGAACAGTGTGCACATCTTCTGTTAAAATCTTCGGTATTTTGGGACACCTATTTTGTGCTCTTGAATTCACTTTTCACAAGAGCTCAATATCTCTCCTCTGGTCTAAGCTATGGACAATTTTGAAAATTTACCTCTCTTGATACTAAAACTATGTTATTGATTTGGTACCACTCCAGAGCTTTCTTTCCGTAGTGACATGATACCAAATGGGTCCAAAAATATGTGGACACGTTGTGCTTTCTTAAGAAAAGAAGAAGTCTTTTTTACAAATATTCCTTTATGCATATTTTGGTATTTATATATCCGAATGTATCAAATGACTTTCCTATTTTGCCGCAACTGCAAAAAGCTTGTCATATCATGACTTTTGTTAGAAATTTTTGCTACTTTTGGATCTTAAACTTATCTCCAACATTGCTTTGAGCATTAGCAATAAAAATATTTGAGACACAAGCTGCGAAGATTCTGCCAGCACCTACGTTTCTTCGTCAATTATACAGCTTGGGTATTTTTGTATGAAATTTGGTTTTAAATTCCGAGTCCTATTTTTGGCTTGTAATTTTTTTTGCAGAATTCCAGTTTGGAATTTTTTGAACTTTATATGTTATCAACTTTCCCATTAGCTTTAAATTTTCGCACCAAATAGTCGAAGCACTGAGAAAACTGAGCTGATTTTCTACCAGAGGTGTTTGGAGTTCCTTTCAATATGCCTTCAATTTTCCTTCCCAATATCATGTCGTCCGTTTTTCTTACCGAACTAGGTTTCAAATTCTCCTGATACTGTTTAATAACATTAGAAACGGTTTTACGGACGACATTTAATTCTGTGGCCAATTATTTGTAAGACTTATTTGGATTTTTTGAAAATTTTAAATAACTTGTAGGACGTAAATCCTTATCGTCACTTATTTTGATGAAAATAAGGACAAATTAACATGGTTGTTATTAAAAATAATAACTGAAGTATTTTTCCATGATAACTAGATCAAAAAAAAATTTGGAATATTGATTCCGAAAAAGGTTATGAGCAAAATTTGTGTTAAGATTTTTTCGATCTCACTCCTTAATTTTTTCTGTGTAGCTAAATCGGTTCATTATAATAAAAGTTATGAGTTCAAGAACAAACTTTCCTACATATTCAAATATTTTACAGTATAAATTCTGCTATTAGTGATGTAATTTCTCCTCTAAATAATTTTTCTTACTACAATTTTTTTTTTCCCCTGGACATTTTTATTCATCTAACTCTGGGGTATATTTGAGTTACATTAATGTAACGTTTAATAATGCATAGAATTGTAATGTAGTTTAGTACAACTACACGGGCTATTACTACTACTGCTAGTAAAGTTCCAACTAACGCAGCTCATGCTACTGCTGCCACTAAAGATAATGATGATTTAGAATTTCAAACATCATTTTACTATACATTTACACAGTTATAGCAAAAAAAAAAAAAAAAAAATAATAAAAAAAAGTAGAATAGAAAATGGAAAAAATATGACAACGGCAACAGAGAAAGAACAAGCATGAAAAATTTTGAAATTATTATTAAAATTACAAAACATGAATGAATAATTGCAAACATTCATTTATTTCAACATTTTGTACAACAACATCCTTGTTTTTTTTTTGCCACTATTTTCTCTCTGGGCTTATAGAGTAAATTATGAGTTTTTACATCATTGATTTTAAAGGATAATCACAGAAACAAATAGTTGCATGTCGACTAAAGTGCGTATGTGTGTGTGTGTTTATATGGGAGGGAAAGAGAAAAAAGGATGTTAATATTTAAGGCTTTTGTTTGTAAACTGCTTATCTTTTTGCAAACAAACACAACATTTTTCTCTATGTTGATAGAAAAAGAAAGTTAGAGAATGAAAAAGTCAATAATTTTTGCCTTTGACTTTGTGAAAACATTGAAATAAACATAAATTGGAAACAATTACTAATCAATGAACCTAATAATTGAAAATACCAAATTCATGATCAAACATCCTAACATTACTTACACATTCTTTGTAACACTTACCCAAACATCTATCTATCCAAATTACTTAAAAAAGGGATTACATATTATTTGTTACTTTTATAAATGAAAAGTAGGAAAAAAAAAAAAATAACAATTTGTGCAGCAGCTGATAATATAATTTTTTGTTTTATATATTTTTATTCTTTTTTTTATAAACATTTATTGGCTGAATCAAAGAAACTTTTACCAGCAGCAAGAAAATTTTCAACAAAGTTATACAAAAGAAAAATCTACATATTTTACACATTCTTTTCAGCCATCAGTATTCGATACATATTCGCATTATAGAAAAAAGAAAAATAAGAAAGTATCGCTTTCGCATAGAATTGTTGAGGCATGTAATTCTAAGAAATTAATGAAGCATAGAAATCTTTTTTTTTTCTTTCTCCTATTTTCGTTTCTCCTTTTTTTTTTTTTTGTCATCATAATAAATAACATTGGTTTGCTCTACTGATGATTATGATGACGATGACATCGATTTCAAATGACAAGTGCCTTTACAATACGTACATAAATTTCACTGAACACAAGAAATATAAATTTTCCCATAAAAAAAAAAAAAAAAATAATAATAATGAAGGAAAGAACTTCTCTGAAAAATAACAATAACAAAAAAATAGTTAGAAAAAATAAAATAAACTTAAAAGTGCATTCAGGTCTATAAACAATTTTATGCTACAATATTATATTTAATCCAATTCAAGAAAAATAAAAAGAAAAAGAAAATTTGTAGGAAATAAGAATAAAGAAATATTTATTCTTGAATAACCGCCATGGCCAGAGTTTATATAAATGTTGTCTTAAAAACAGTGGTTCTAAAGGAAGAGTTTTTTTTAAACGAAAAATGTTTGACGAAATACACCAGATTACCAAATCTTTTAGTTTTTCCTTATGTCTCGAAATCCTTTCAGCAGATGGTTTTTACAGCATTCAGAGAAACTGTTTTTTTGCAATTCTGATGTAAGAAAACCTTTCAAACGATGTATAATGATGAGTTGAATACAGAAAAAATATTTTAAAAATTGTAAATGTTAATCCTCAGTTAATTGCCACCGAATGAAAGTCACGTGTATACAGTGGTGTTAGGTTTGACGATTTTTATACCCACCATCAAAAAGATGGAGGGTATATTGATTTTGTCATTCCGTGTGTAACATGTCAAAGAAATCATATAAGACCCCACAAAGTATATATTTTCTGGGTCCTGGTCTTGATCTAGCTATGTCCGTCCGTCTGTCCGTCTGTTGAAAGCAGGATAGGGTTCGAACGGGATAACGTAGGGGGACGAAATTTGGCATAAATATTTGTCTTATATAAAGTTTGTTTGGGATTGAAAATGCGCAAAATCGGTTAATAAACAAAAAAGTTATGGGCTAAAAACTAGAAACACAGGGTGTCCGTTTCATATTTCTGATATGATATTTCTTCAATAAAAGCATGTACGTCAACAAAATTTTTTACGTATAGTTCGGGGATCGATATAAACTCGAAACCAAAAATGGGCGTGGTCCGCCCACTTTACCGCCCACCTCCCATATAAGGTGAAAATCAACGAAATTGTGTTCAAATAGTTCAAGGACCAATGTTAACTCGGAAACAAAAAATGGGCGTGGTCCGCCCACTTTACTGCCCACTTTACCGCCCCCTCCCATATAACGTAAAATTTGAAAAAGTTGATGGTGGGTATATAGATTTGGCCTGGCCGAATATAACATTCGCGCTTGTTTTCAATGAATTTAGTAATTTAATGATTGACGATTTTTTATAGTAAGTCATTAATATTTGGACGATTTTCTTAAATGAAATATTTTTTACTATATATTTGTATCAACGATTATATAAATTTCAGAAAAATTGTGTAAGAATCTATATTTTTGTACTTTTAATATAGGGAAATATTAATTTTGGGAATACATTTATAATTAATACGCATAAGAATGACTTTTTGAGTCATAAATAGGGAATACCTTACTTTCTTTATGAACAATTTTAATTGGATTGATAAAGAAAAAATATGATATAACAGAAATCAAATAAAAGAATTGTTAATTTTAGCAAAGATATTTTGTATCATATTCATATCAATATTTTTTTTTGGAAAAAGGAAATTTATAAAATTATCAAACAAAACAAACGAAACTAAAAAAAATCCTTAGGAATTTCATAATTTAAAATAATTCAATGAAGTTTTAATAATATTTTAAAAATAATTCAAAGAAAAGTTCATAGCTAAAAAATATGTTAACGTTTGAATTTTTTGTATTTAATTATTTCAGGAAATATTATTAATAATCACATTGTAAACTACAATGTTTTTGTAAATAATATATCTGTTGACTTTTGACTTAACTAAAAAATTCTGGAAAGATAAAAAAGTGCTTCAAGAATTAAAAATTTCCATGGTAATAATAATTATTCAACTGCATATATTTTCAAAAATAATAGTAGTAAGAAAATTCCTATTAGTCTTAACGATGCGACTTTAGCATGTTAATTTAATCGTTAAACAATCTGCATTTAAGAATTTCTGTCAAAAGTTCACTGATATAATTCAAATTAAAAGTTTTATTGTATAAATCTTTAACAAAATTTTAACTTTATTTATGAAAAAAAAAAAAAAAAAAACGTATTTATTAAAGTTTTTGATAGTGACGTTTTTGACGATTTTTTAAAATTTTTGTAACGAATTTGACGAAATTTGTTTTACAAAATTTTAGTTTGTTTCATAGAAGGAGGTCTAAATACTGCGGCCAAAAATATATTTTCTCTAGTCCTGTTATTCACCACAACAGGCTTAGACTACGAGTAAAATCAACTATCCTGATTAGTGATAGAATAAAGATTTTATTTGGAGCCAAAATGGCATCGCAATGCATTGTAGAAAATGTTAAAATACAAGATAATCAATCATTTTATGTTTTTTTTTTGGTTTTTTTTTTTTAAAATAAAGAAAATTGTGTAGAATTTCAAACAGTACAACCATTCTAAGATATAAAATAAATGTTGAAATTACTTTTTTAACTAAAAAATACAACATCGAAAAAATCTTCGAAACTGTTGATGTTAAAGTTTTTATTTTTTTTTTATCTATTTAATTAATACTGATTATATTAAAAATATAACTTTTATAGTTCTATCCACTACTTATGAACTCATGGACCTTTTATGTTAACTCTTCCATTAGAGATTTGATAGTTGTTTTAGTAACTTTTTTGGAACAGTTTGCCCATCTCCTTTTAAAATCTTCGGTATATTGGAACACCGTTTTTGTGCTCTTCAATTCTATTTTCACAAGAGTCCAATATCTCTCTTGGTATTGTTTTGGTACCACTGCAGAGCTTTATTACCGTAGTGACATGATGCCAAATTGCAAACATTCTTTTGCTGCAACGGACAAAGCTAGCCATACCAAGAATTTTTTAGGAAATGTTGCCTTCTTTTGGATAATAAACTTATTTTTAACTTTCAGAAGTTGCGAAAAATCTGCCAGTACATACGTTTCGTCATCCATTAAACAACATGAGTATTTTTGTGTGAAATTGAATTTTAATTTCCGAGCCCTATTCTAGGCTTCTAAATTTTTTACAGCATTCATGCCTGGAACTTTAAGGACTTTTTATGTTTTCAAGCCTGCATCAACTTTAACTATTCGCACCAAGTAGTCAGAGCACTGGGCTAATCGGGCTAAACAGGCTGCTTTTCTACTAGATGTATTTGGAGCTCTTTTCAATATGCTTTCAATTTTCTTGGCCTTCTTAGTATCACGTGAACCTTTTTTTTCTTCCCGAAACAGGTCAAATTATCCTGATACTGTTTAAAAATATTGGAAACAGTTTGACCGCAGACTTTTAATTCGTTTGCCAATTTTTTTGAGGGACCATTTTAGATTTATTTTTTATTTATTTATTTTTTTTTTTTTTTGATAATGTTTAATAATTTTAGCACGTACTTCTTTTTCCGCCCTCATTTTTTTCAAACTCTTAACAAATCAACATGGTTGTCATTAAATATTAATAAGTGACATATTTTTTCAAAGATAACTAGATCAAAAGAAAATTTAAATATCGCTTCCGAAAAAAGTTAAGAGGTAAAACGTAGGTTTAGATTTTTTTATCTCATTCCTTATTTTCGCATCTTTTACTTAAAAAAAGAATATACTCTTTTTCAGAGGCCGAAAATGTTGTGCCTTTTATCAAAAAAATCAGAAAAACAATTTTTTTCGTGCAAAATAAGTTATTTTCTGATATTTTTCTTTCTATAAAATATAAACGTTACATTGTGATTTTTATTGATTAAAAATTACCAAAAATAATGAATTAATTAGCAGTGAATTTATGAATTAACAAATAAATATCTTGCATTGTTCGCTTATTTTGTTTAAAAATTAAAAAAAAAAAAAAACAACTGATATTTTTGGTCCCTGCTTTATGTTATTTTAGATGAAGTATTATTTGTGGATTTCATTTTCTTCCATAGATTACACTTGGAAATTTTGGATGAAACAAATACCATCTCATTTAAATTAGTATAACAGCTTAATTTCTTTTATACACAATTTTCAAACTTTTGTCTACAGAAGAAGTGTAAAGGGATAAGAAAATATGTACCGGACGTACGGACGGACATAATTATATCAGCATAAAAGTTTACAATGACACAGGAATTATACATAGGAATCTATTTTATAATAACCATTTTGGGTTGATATAATTTGAATACATATTTTATATTTTATTTTAAAGATGTGTAATTTAAAAATTAAATTAAAGTCCTTTTGTGAGAAAATTTGACGTCCTGAAGAAAAACTCTATAAGTCTTTTAAGGGTCTTTAAAGAATCTTAGCTATTCAAATTCAGAAATAATACCCATAAGCTTTCTTTTCAAACACTCTCGAATACGAAAAACAGTGATCAACTTCAAATATATTATCTTTTTGCCACAATGATAAGCAAATATTTTGGATTTTCTGAAATATATATTTCAACCAATACCTTTAAATAAAAGAAAAAAATTTTACTATGTTAAAGAATATCTGCTAGTTTTATTATTTAATTCCCTCTTAAACCTATTTGCTTATGAGTACTCTCTGTTTAAATACTTATTCCCAAAGTATTTACATTTATTTTAATAACTTTTTAAATACTTCCTTAAGCACTCATTCTAACCAGTGTACATTACAAAAGAATACCAAAAGTTTTTATTTTATTTTCCTTTTTTTTTTTTTTTCATACAATCTTTCACATACACGCAAAAGAGAAATAAATCATGAAAAGAAATAATATTTCCATAAAAAGATTTATATACATATACATACACATGTATTTATACTCCGATATATATACATACATAGATATGTATATATATCGGATTATAAGCAAGAGTAGTTGTTATATAATACATATGTATTTGTTTAAATATTTTTCAATATTTTTACAAATTTATTTTTTTCTTTTTTTTTACATTATCCCAAAAGAAACCTCTTCAAAGCCCTTACTTTATTCTTACATACATTTATATATACTGTCACTTCAATATTTAATATCCATATACTTTCCAAAAACCAAACACTTTATCTCTTTGCACTTATGTCCATTTCAATCCAATAATATATTATTTGGCCTTCCTTTTCTCTCTCTCTCTCTCTCAATATTATTTGTTTGTTACGAATTGTTGTTATTCCATTCAAGTTTATTTCTTTTGTGTTGTTGGTGGTCATATCAATCATGTTCTTTAGTTGATTGTATTTTATGCACATTTATGCTCTAGACTGAAAATACAATAATATAATTGGAAATGTATTTGTTATAAGACTTATATGCATTTGTATATATGTGTTTATTTGCGAGTGTGTGTGAGTTTGTATTTATGTTTATGTTTGTGTTAAATCATTTTCATAAATATAGTTAATCATTTTATATAATAACTTCAATAAGAACCAACAATAACAAAAACCTGAAACGGAAATTGAATATTTTAAATATTATCAACTTTTGATTGCCGGCACCAGTAAAAGGAATTTAAGCTGAAATATAAAATAAAAGAAAACAAATTGTTAGTTTGTTAAAAAGAAGAAATTTATGCGAGGGTAGAGTAATAGTTTATGAAAACTTTTATAATGAAAGCTCTTCCATTTATGACTTAAAATGGTCTAAAAATTCAACACTTTTTTCTCTCTTCTAAAATTCTTCTAATTTTGACTTTTGTCTTGATATAAATTTGTCTAGTAGAGATAAATATAGTATTATGCATAATACTCAAAAAACATTATTTTCCATTTTGTTTGGCGCTCCTCTCTTACAATGCCCTCAATTAAAATTGAAAAGCAGAAGAAATAAGAAAAATTAACTGCTTTAATTATTTTTTTTATTAAAAACGAATATGTACAGCGATCATAAGCTTAAATTAAGGAGGAAAATATTTTTGGTATGACACAAAGTGGCTCAGAAACGTTTTTCATCGGTCAAAACTCTGTAATATCTGAATCGATAGATATTTTTTTTACAAAAAAAAAAAAAAAAAAACGATTTTTTAATATTTATTTTGTTTTTTATTTAAATAACATTAAGGACAAACATTTTTCGTTTCAGATTCTATAGAAAATTTTGAATTGATAAATTTTCTATAATTTTTCTATTCAATTAATTTTCTATATAATTTTTTATTCGAATAATTATCCAGAGACAAATTTTATTTGAATAATTTTCTAAAGGAAATTTTTACTAGAATAATTTTGAAAATAATTTTTATTCGATTAACTTCCTGCAGAAAATGTTTATCCAATTATTT
The DNA here is from genome assembly GCA_951394005.1 of Protophormia terraenovae. Taxonomy (NCBI): domain Eukaryota; kingdom Metazoa; phylum Arthropoda; class Insecta; order Diptera; family Calliphoridae; genus Protophormia; species Protophormia terraenovae. The sequence goes on from OX596073.1 coordinate 7,855,017, forward strand.
TCTAAAAAAAGAAAATAAAATTTTTATTCGTTTAAATTTGTATATAAAATTTTTATTCGTTTAACTTTTCGTAGAAAAATTTTATTCAATTAATTTTCTAAAAACTCTTATTCGACAAATTTTTGTATATATCAGTTTTATTCGATTAATTTTTACATAAATTTTTAATTCGATTAATTTTCTGTAGAAATGTCATTCAATTAATTTTATAAAGAAAATTTTCATTAAAATAATTTTCTAAAGGCAATTTTTATTCGATATTATTTCTATAAAAAATTATTCGTTATTTTTTTTTTTTTGAGAACTTTTATTCGATTAATTTTCCAAAAATATATATATTTTTTTTCATTCATTTTCAAAGAAATTCTTTATTCGATTAACTTTCTGCGGAAAATTTTGTTTGATTAATTTTTATTCGATTAACTTTTTGTAGAAATTTTTATTCAATTGTCTTCTAAAGAAATTTTTTTATTCGATTACAATTTTTATTTTAATAATTTATTATAGGCAATTTTCATTTAATTTTTATTCGAATAATTTTGCATAGACAATATTTATTTGAATAATTTTCTATGAGGAATTTTCAAAGAAACATTTATTTGACTAACATCCTGTATAAAAATGTTTATCAAATTATTTTCTAAAAAAAGGAAACTTTTATATGATTAAATTTGTATATAAAATTTTTATTCGTTTAACTTTTCGTAAAAAATTGTATTTAATTAATTTTCTAAAGAAAATTAATTAAATACAATTTTTATTCGATTAATTGTTAAATCAATTTTTTATTCGATTAGTTTTCTTTAGAACTTTCATTCTATTAATTTTTAAAAAAAATTCATTAATTTTTCACTGTCTATAGACAATTTTTAATCGATAAATTTGATATAGGAAATTTCTATTAGATTTTTTTTTTTTTTTTAAACTTTTATTCGATAAATTTTCCAAAAATAATTTTTGTTCGATTAATTTTTAAAGAAATTTTTTATTCGATTAACTTTCTGGAGAAAATTTTTGTTCGATACATTTTTATTCGATTAACTTTTTGTAGAAAATTTTTGTTCAATTGTCTTCTAAAGAAATTTGTTATTCGATTAATTTGTTATACAATTTTTATTTGTTTAATTTCTTATACAAAATTTTCATTCAATTAATCTTCTATAGAAAATTTCTATTCGATTATTTTCTTTAAAAAAAATTATTTTCAAATTACTTTCAAAGAAAGTTTTATTCGGATAAGTTTGTTAGAAAGCTGTTGTTCGATTAAATTCGTATAAACAATTTTTATTCTAATAATTTTCTAAAAAACTAAAAATAGGTAAAATACGATAAAAAAAAAAAAAAAAAATAGTAATGAATTAATAATAATATAATATACTTTAGATACGAGTACCTATCGCAACTTATAGGGTAAAGTAAAAATAGAAAAAAAGTTATTTCATTCAAATAGAAGAAGTATTATACAGACATGTCCAGACAGGAACAAAAGTATATATGAGGTTAAAGAGGACACTTTCGCCTTTCTCTTTCTGGTGGTAAAATTTGTTTAACTCTTTTTGACCTTCAATAGCTCTATTCCACTAAAATTCAAATTTGATTAAAATATTGTACCTGATAAATTATTTTATAACACAGCAAGTATAAACGGTACAGTGATACATCATATCATTTATTAAAGACTAACGTAACAAAAAAATGCAACCAATTACACAGTGCAACAAGAAAAAATTGCTTTAACAATTCCTATGCGAAATGAAAGCGTACCAGTAGTATAGTAAATATCCCAAAGGTTTTTTCAAATTTAGTTCCAATTTCGGTTTTATGACCCTTGAAGTTCGAATTTTTCGGAGCCGCTTTTTCAATAAAATTAGATATAAAAGTCATTTAAATTATTAAATTCAAATGTTATTATATGTTGTGGATTTTTAAAGACTACTAGTATTATTATACTAGATTTTTACTGCATGCCACTCCCTTTTTCGCCCATTTTTGTCATAATATTATTAATATTATTTACCATGACATTGTGCATGTATAGACTAGTGAACCAATTAAAATGAAACATGGCAGCTATATATAATTTTGTAGAAAGTACTGACTGGATGCCACGCCCATTTTTAAAGAAAGGATTGGTTTACTTCGTCGTAAGAAAATAACAAATTTCATACACATTTTGATGGCAGTGGTAAAAAATATCACAAGTGTAATAACAGTGGGCGAAAAAGAGAAGTGGCAGCCATACAAAATAAATTTTATAATATACAATATCTTCTATTACTTGTGTATGTAAAATTTTATGTGGATTTTCTGAGTATCAACAAGAAAGTTACAAATTTTACTTCTACTAAAAGTAAGTTAAGGTATGGACGTGGGAGCCAACTTATATTATAGCACATAGTTTTCTCCACAAGTGGTCATAAGAAGAGAGGAGCATTTAACAAAATCCTAATATAATATCGTAGAGAAGCCTTGTACTCTATTAAATAATAAGAATCCATAAATATATTGAAATTTACTGAATTAAATATTTTTTATTTCAGCACATAAGTAATGAAAAAATTGCTCCAAAATTTTCGAAGTTTAGGAGTATATAAAATTTAAATTCGAACTAACTTTGCAATAACTAATCTGATGGTATACTTTCATACACCACCATAGGTGGGGAGGGTATTATGCGTTTGTGCTGATGTTTGTAACACCCAAAAATATTGGTCTAATACCCACCTTAATTTATACCAATCGGCTTAGAATCACTTTCTGAGTAGATTTAACGATGTCCGTCCGTCTGTCTGTCCATGTAAACCTTGTAATCAAACTACAGGTCGCAATTTTGAACCAAAATTAATGAAATTTGGCACACAGGTTTCTTATAGTTCAGGGACGAAGCCTATTGAAATTGGTGATATTTCACAAAAAGTTTGTTAACGCAGCAAATATATTAAATTTTGTTTACACATAATTTTTCTAAAAAATTAAAGCTTTAATATTCAAGGCTAAATCAGTTTCACCACAATAAAAAAAGTAAACCTTTTTCCACATAAATCTAAATATTAAACAACAGAATACACAAAAAACCAAAAGGAAATCATTGAAAAAGTTACTCGCATGAATATTATGAAACAAAATATATATTTAAAAAAAAAAATCTTTACGTCCTTTTGTTTGTCTGCCTGTGACTTTTGTGTCCTTAACAAGCAGCAGCAGTAAGAAACCAACCAACCAATACCTAATGGAAGTTGATGCATAAAGAAATAAACTGAAACTTATTGAGGAAAAATGATTGAGCCAATTGAGTTGTAAATTTATCTTTTTATATATAAGCGTTTAAACTAGTAGAGGTAGCAAGAAGAAGGTAAACATATAAATGTAAAAAAATAAAGAAGAAATATTAACGAAAAAATAATATAAAGTTCATAAAAATAGTATCAACAAAATAAATTCAACTTAATTTATCATTTTTTATGGGAAGGCATTAGTATTTACAACAACTGCAGCAATATATTGGAAACAGAAGAAGAGCAAAAGGAAAATAAGAAAGCTAAAGCAAAAAAAAAAAAAGAAAATATGAAAATATGATTCGCATATAAACATCTTTAATATATATTTGTCAGGAAATGAAAATATAACAACAAAAAACAACAAGATACGAAAAAAAAAATTATAAAAATAATAATAAATAAAGTGTAACGTTCATAACAACAAATAAGATTTTTATTGTTTTTCTCCCACCCAGGACTTATTAAATTATGACTGTAATCAAGTTCTGGTCACAACACAAGGGAGGATACCTACATAAAAACTCATTTCCAGCTAACTGTCAATTAAGTCCTGGCAGTTTGTTGGCAGTTTAGCAATCAGGGAGAAGGAATTTGCCAAACAAACTGTTAAGTTGTGTTAAGTTTCCATAAGTTATACGATGACAAGTTACAATCAGTCTGTCCGCCTGCCTGTCCTATGCTTGGATTCATTTAAATTTAATCATAAAAAATTACACAACTAATTTGACAATATTTTAGTCTATAGAATGCCATAAGTTTTAAAGCAAAGATATTAGCAAACATTAAAGTTTTCATTTATATTATTTTCCTTGATGTTATTAAATATCTTAAGTATTAAATATCTTGATTTATTTATCATACCCTTTATTTTATGGCCCTAGCTAAAGGAAACAGAAGGGTACTTAGTTTTTGGAAGTTTAAGAACAGTTAACTGCTTGAGATAATGTATGAAAAACAATTTTGTACAAGTCAAAAATATTCAACACCATAAACAATTTATTTATGTTTATTTCAAATAACTCATTATTAATGGCTCAATTTTGCTAAGCAAATTCCGTTACTAATTTAATAGTTAAAAGGGTGTTGCAAAAATGGACAAAGACAAATTTTCCTTTCATGGGAAATTTAAGAGAAATTTTTCTTTCATTGAAAATTTGCCATAAAATTTTAGATAAATTTTCATTTTATAGAAAATTTGCGGGAAATTTTCTTTTTTATAAAAATTTTGCAAAAAATTTTCATTTTATAGAAAATTTTGATTAAATTTACTTCTAAAAAATTTCCTTTTGTAGAAAATTTTCGAACAAAGTTTTTTTTTTTTTTATAGAAAACTTAATCAAATTTCTTTTCATAAGAAATCTTCGTAGTTCAATGTTGATAAAAATTCTTTTTATAAGAAACTTTTTCGATAAAATTTCTTTTTTTAGGAAATTTTCGATAAAATTTCTTTTTATAAGAAACTTTTTTTATTTATAAGATTTTTCGATAAAATTTCTTTTTATAGGAAACTTTTTCGATAACATTTTTTTATGGGAAACTTTTTCGATGAATTTTTTTTTTTTAATAGGAAACTTGCGATAAAATTTCTCTTTATAGGAAACTTTGCGATAAAATTTCTTTTTATAGGAAACTTTTTCGATAAGATTTATTTTATAGGAAACTTTTTCGATAAAATTTCTTTTTGTAGGAAACTTTCAGTAAAATTTCTTTTTGTAGGAACTTTTTCGATAAAATTTCTTTTCATAGGAAACTATTTCGATAAACTTTCTTTTCATAGGAAACTTTTTCGATAAAATTTCTTTTTATGGGAAACTTTTTCGATAAAATTTCTTTTTATAGGAAACTTTTTCAATAAAATTTCTTTTTATAGGAAACTTTCAGTGAAATTTCTTTTATAGGAAATTTTTTTTTATAAAATTTCTTTTTGTAGGAAACTTTTTCTATAATTTTTTTTTTTTTTGTAGGAAACTTTTTCGATAAAATACATTTTTTTTATAAAATTTCTTTTTATAGGAAACTTTTTCGATAAAATTTATTTTTTTATAAAATTTCTTTTTATAGGAAACTTTCGATGAAATTTTTTTATAGGACTTTTTTGAAAAAATTTCTTTTCATAGAAAATTTTTGGTAAAATTTCTTTTTATAGGAAACTTTTTCGATAAAATTTATTTTTATAGGGAACTATCGGTGAAATTTCTTTTATAGGAAACTTTTTTTTATAAAATTTCTTTTTATAGGAAACTTTTTCGATAAAATTTCTTTTTACAGGAAACTTTTTCGATAAAATTTCTTTTTGTGGGAATTTTTTTTCGATAAAATTTCTTTTTATAGGAAACTTTTTTTATAGAAAAATTATTTGATATTTTTTTTGATAGGAAATCTTTTTTATAATTTTTTTTTTTTTTTATAGGAAATTTTTTCTATAAAATGTCTTTTTATAGAAATTTTTCGATCATGTTTTATTTTGATAAAATTTTTTTTAAATATTATTTTATGGGAATTATTTTATCAAATTTCTTTTATAGGAAATATTTTATCGAATTTCTTTTTATAGGAAATTTTTTCGATAATTTTTTTTTTAAATTTTTGATAAAATTTCTTTTTTATAGGAAATTTACGAAGGTCAATTTTTTTTTTTGTTTTTGTATGAAATTTTAGATAAAATTTCTTTTTATAGGAAGTTTTCGATAAAATATCTTTTTATCGGAAATTTTCGATAAATTATCTTTTTATCAGAATTTTCGATAAAATTTCTTTATATAAAAAATTTTCGATAAAATTAATTTCGAGCTATTTCCGCTTTATAAAATGTATTCATTATAGAAAATTTTCTTTTTACAGGCAATTTTTCGATCAAATTTCTTTTTTTAGAAAAATTTTCGATACATTTTTTTTTTTTTTTATGAACCAGCACTTAGGGGATGGCCCCTACTGATGCAGTGCATTGTGTTGGTATTAGAAAGGTTGTGGGAGTGAGGATAGAGGGAGTAGTGTTTATGGACATTAGACTTGAATTTCCCTAAGTTGCAAATGACAGGAAAGACCTCTGCAGGGGTTTTGTTCCCCATGCATACAGTACGGCTAAAGAACGAATTTTCCCCATAATGCGTCGTGCGATCAACTGGCCAATCGACAACAAATAGATGTGCTGTCCAAGATAAACGTGTATTGCGTATAAATAAACGCGTGTTGGGGACAGACTTTCTAATTTCATCAGAACACTTTCATTGTAATATCGATAGAACAGTGAAATACAGCCCATATTGCGACTATGCTCTAATGAATCAATAGAGTTGGATACCCTACTCCCATCGATAAGTACCTTCGCCCTCTCCTGTAAGCTCCAAAATAAACTTTGAAGCACCAGCCCATACATCAGAGTTGTATTCCATTTTAGGTCAGATATAAGTGGTATAAGTAGTAAGAAAGTAAGATGGAGTGAAGTATCTTTTACACCGTTTCAAAAAACCAATGCACTTGAAAAATGTGCTCAGTCCAATGGTCATCACGCTGTATTCTCATGCCAAGAACATCAAGTGCTTCTGATTCCTTTATATTTATACCACCCATAAATACAGATGAAGCATCATGATCCACTATGCGTTTTTGTGTATAAACACACAACATTGAGATTTACGAGCGTTAAGGTCGACTCTATTGGCGCGACCCCATTCAAGGATTTATTACGAGATCACGGTTATCATTCATGTTCTTCCTCATTGTCTCGATCTCTATCGGGCTTGGTCTATAATTGAGTGTTGCTGTCATCTGCAAAAAGAGATCGTTGATAAAGATTAGAAATAGAGTAGAAGAAAGAACGGATTTTGAACTTGTTTGATGAAACCCCATCTATTAGAACTCGTATAGTTTGATCTCTGAGAAAGCTCGATATAAACCGAGAGAAGTGATTACCGACACCGAAAGTTGTAAGTTTAGATAAAAGTGCACCAAGCTACACTCTATCAAACGCCTTGGAAATATCAAGAGCCACAATTTTACTTTCGCCAAAACGGTGAATGGAACGATACCATCCTTCCGATAAAAAGGCTAGCATGTCTCCCTTAGAGCGACCTCTACGAAACCTATACTGTCGGTCGCTTAGTAAATTGTCAGACTCTAAATATTTAAGAAGATGGCAATTGACATGCTCTCCATGTCTTTAGAGAGCGCCGAACAAATAGCTATTGGACGATAATTTTCAGGGTTATTAGCCTGTCCCTTTTTTGGAATTGACGTTACATTAGCAACCTTCCAATACGTAGGATATTCGCCAGCATGGTATATGGTGCTGAAAAAGTTTGCTAATGGAGATGCTAACATCGAAAAGCATTGCTTCAAGATCAGTACTAGTATGCCATCCGACCCAGGAGACTTGTTTATGTTGAGATCTGCTAAAATCTTTTTACTCTTTCGAGATCGGGCAGTGGTTGATTGCTTTCCGTCTAGTATGAATTACTTGCAAATAATACAGCCAATATATTAGCTTTATTAACCGGGTCAGTGAATATTTGGTCATCCTCTAAAAGAATTGGTATTGCTCGTACAGAGCTCAAAATATAACCCATTTATTATCAACTTTTGTCTAACCCTTTACTTAAAGTTTTGCCATTTTGCATAGTTAAAATTGCACACCCACACACAAACATCCGTACAAATATCTATACCCATACAGCAACATATTTTCTTACAAATAGATACACTCATACATTAGTAAATATTTCTTACATTCTGATAAATACCAACCAACTCTCTCGATTTGTAATTTCTAATATTTATTTATGTTTGTACTAATATAAATCTATATTTATTTATAAGTATGTGTGTATGTATACCAATGCGAATATTGGCAAAAGTATTAAAATGTTGTGTTGAATGTTGAGCATTTGAAATACTTTGTTATTCATAATTGTTAATGGGCCCATTGAATGTTTAATGTGCAATAAATTAGAAATTATTGAGGCAGTTAAACTAATTAAAATGTTCTATAGTGTCGTCATAAATATACAATATATATTTCTACTTTAACATGTCTACACCATTATGAATATTTACAATTAACGTATAACTAAGTAAATGGAAAACAAAGTTTTAAAATCTCATACATTATAAAATTATTGATGGTAGTAACAATGTTTCCATTAAGATAGGAAAGGAAGATATGCATTAGAGAGGGCAAGAGGAGAAAATGATTTATAAGATTTTATAAAACATAGTTTATGAAGTAACTGATATATTTTAAAACAAATTATTATTTTGTATAAATTATAAGAATTGAATTGATTTTATGTCAAATATTGATATATAAGAAAATTATAAATTACTTGAAACAAATAATGATTAAGTAATAATACCTAAGTATGTAAATATAATGTAGTATAAACTCTACATTAATTTTTAAAAAAGATTTCTTTATTATATTGTTTTTCTCATGTTGATCAAATTTTAATTTACATTTCTACTTCAACTTTGTCAAAACGAAAATTTCCTTTACTTTAATGCAATTTCTTTTTTCAATAATTTTGAAGTTTCTTATTAAGGAGTGAGATCGAAAAATTCTTAACATACATAATATTCAATAACTTGGAAACGGTTGATCTTAGAGTTTTCATTTTTTAATCATTTGATAATTTAGCACAGATCACAGAAATATATAATTTTTATGGTTCTAACTACTAATTATAAAATTGTAGACCATTTATGAAAACTCTTTCTTTGGAGATTTGATAGTTGCTTCAGTCACTTTTTTGGAACAGTGTGCACATCTTCTGTTAAAATCTTCGGTATTTTGGGACACCTTTTATGTGCTCTTGAATTCACTTTTCACAAGAGCTCAATATCTCTCCACTGGTCTAAGCCAGGCGCGGATCCACGGGGATGGAAAATAGGAAATTTCCCTCCCCAAAATGAAAGCTCTTAGTGAAAAATCTGTACTAAATCATAACATTTATGGAAACAGTTAGGAAAATTATTCTATTTTCATCCCCCAAAAGCTTGAGCTGGATCCGCGCCTGGTCTAAGCTATGGACAATTTTGAAAATTGACCTCTCTTGGTACTAAAACTATGTTATTAATTTAGTACCACTCCAGAGCTTTCTTACCGTAGTGACATGATACCAAATGGGTCCAAAAATATGTGGACACGTTGTGCTTTCTTAAGAAAGGAAAAAGTCTTTTTTGCAAATATGCAAATTTATGCATATTTTGGTATTTATAGATCCGAATGTATCAAATGACTTTCCTGTTTTGCCGCAACTGCAAAAAGCTTGTCATACCATGAATTTTGTAAGAAATTTTTGCTGCTTTTGGGTCTTAAACTAATCTCCAACATTGCTTCGAGCATTAGCAATAAAAATTTTTGAGACACAAGCTTGGAAGATTCTGCCAGCACCTACGTTTCTTCGTCAATTATACAGCTTGAGTATTTTTTTATGAAATTTGGTTTTAAATTCTGAGTCCTATTTTTGGCTTGTAATTTTTTTTGCAGAATTCCAGTTTGGAATTTTTTGAACTTCATATGTTATCAACTTTTCCATTAGCTTTAAATTTTCGCACCAAATAGTCGAAGCACTGAGAAAACTGAGCTGATTTTCTACCAGATGTGTTTGGAGTTCCTTTCAATATGCCTTAAATTTTCTGGCCTTCCCAATATCATGTGGTCCTTTTTTCCTACCGAACTAGGTTTCACATCAATAGTCAAATTCTCCTGATACTGTTCAATAACATTAGAAACGGTTTTACGGACGACATTTAATTCTGTGGCCAATTATTTGTAAGACCTATTTGGATTTTTTGAAATTTTTTAATAACTTGTAGGACGTAAATCTTTTTCGTCACTTATTTTGATGAAAATAAGGACAAATCCATGATAACTAGATCAAAAAAAATTTTGAATATTGATTCCGAAAAAAGTTATGAGGCAAAATGTATATTAAGATTTTTTCGATCTCACTCCTTATAAAGAAGAAAAGTAAAATTTGTTTTTGAGATTTCTATATTTCTTTAGTTTTTCCACGTAACTGTATATTTATTTCAAGCACCTTTTCCGGCAAAATACTCGATAACAACAGATCTTGAAAAATTAAAAATTAAGCAAAAAAATAGAAAGCAATAGTAGTACAAACTATTTACCAAAAATATTATTTAAATTTGTACTAAATGAAATAAAGAAGAATATAATAAATTATTCATGCCACATTTTAAGAATGTGAAATTTAACATTGCATTAAGACAATATTCAAACACAAAATAAATTTATTTAAAATGCACTAATGTGCACTAAAGAACAAGTGCAATTTTGAATTTTTAAATAGAAAATTCCATTTGAATTTCTTTAATAGACAACAAGTGCTATAATTAAATTTAATTGTGTTGTAAATTAATTAAATTATAATATATTTGTTAAAATGTATAAAAAATAAATACTTTTAATGAGTGATTCTTTTGTAGAAGGACTGTTTGGACTAAGTTGATACAAAAATGGTATTATAAAAATATCAATATGCAAAAAATATGTTAAGAAAACTTAAAAATAAGATGTTTTTATCTCAAAACCTGAACCATTGAAGCGAATAAATCATATATAATAAAACAAATCTAAAAATATTACAAGCATAAGATTTTTTTTCAGACCATAACACTCACAGAAAAAAGCAAAAAATAAAGTCAATCATCAAATATGTTAGTAAATAATTCATTCAATTAACAGCTTTATTAAATTTGCACCTCACATCAAAATGATTATATCAATTACTAAAAACTGTAAAAAAGAAAAAAACAGAAAAAAATTTCAATTAAAAAATTAATAAAATCAAATAAGTAGATGATTGAATGAATTAAAATTTTAAATGTGAAATAAAATCGTATTTAAATTGAATCTTATTTTAGTTTTATTTGAATATTTTTATTAAATTTTGATGTAAAATTAAATAACTGTGTTAATTAAAAAAATATATGGTAATAATTTTTTCTGTGACTGTGGGAAATGCCAAAATACGAGTTGATCAGAAATATTTTTTCAAATTAATCTTTTATAGAATTTTTAATTTACGGTAACATACTCATGAACTATTGTGTGAAAATATTGTAAAATTTCAACTAATATATACAGTGTACGTTCGCTAGTACGAATTATATATTGTCAGGCCCTTTCGTAGTACCGAACAATTCGTATTATTGAACAACGCATTTTTATGGTCCAATTCAAATAATTCACATAAAATATTTAGATTTTATTAATATATACATATTTTTTTATAAAAAACTACATAACGAAACAAGATATAATTAACTTGAATTATTTTGAATTCATTTTTTGTACTTAAACAGGCATGAAAGAACATACTAATGTATGTACATATACATATAACAAAAAAAAAAAAAAAAAAAAACAAAAAAACAATTTACTTATTTAAAAAATCCGTCATTAAACATTGACGTTTATTACTTTTTAAACTGATTTCTACAGCCTTCTCATGAAGACTTCTCAATAATAGTATTTTCGAGGGGTCAATGTTGTTCTCAACAGCCCATTTAATACATGCGTCAAAGCAGTTTATTGCATCCGCATGTTTTACTTTTGTAGAGTTATTGTCAGGAACTAATAAAATATTATCCTCATCGACATCATCATCCAATTCAATTTCTTCACTTGGATCATCAAGATTCCATTCAAATAAATCAAGAAAATCAAATTGTGAATTTGGAAAATTAGCATGTAGTAAGTTGTGCATTTTGGAAATTGCTCTTATCTCCTCACTGTCACGCACTACTCATAGTGGAATATCATCCTCGTCCTCAAAATTGTCGTCGCCCAAAATTTTCTTTCAACATTTCTTTATGGAATCACTGGATACTTTTTCCCAGGCTAAGGCAACCAATGAAACGGCTTCAAATAAAGTGGTTTGTTTGAGGGACGTTTCTAAATTTTCGTTGGAAGATAAAATTTTTGACAGTAAACTGTTACGGTAATGCAGTTTTAGGAGCCTAATTGCATTCTGGTCCATGGACTGTGTTAGTGGAGTTACATTGGTGGCATATACATTACCCAAATCTGTCCATCTTTAGTATCATGAACCAGTTCATCTGCCGGTAGATGACTTGGAGCGTTGTCTAATATTAGAAGAGCCTTAATTGGCAGTATTTTTTCTTTTAAAAATTTCTATACCTGTAAATATATTTTGAATTTTTTAAATCATTAATAACATTAAAACAATTTACTAAAACTTACTTCTGGCATAAATTTATCAAAAAACCATTTTTGAACAGAGCTGCATTCATCCAAGCAGATTTAGAGTTTCCGTACTCAACAGGAAGAATTTTGTTCCGAAAAGATCTCGGTTTTTGAGCTTTTCCTATTACAAAATTTTCTTAGTTCCTGCAGCATTAGCACACATTAAAAATATTAATCTCTAATTTGACGTCGCTAAACATGGATGACCGCGAAAGAATGAAGTAAAAACCTAATAAAAACTTCATTCATACGTAAATAAAACAAAAATTCTTATAACAAACCACCATTCGCACTATCGAATAGAAAAAATGCCTATCTATTCGTACTATAGAGTAGTCAATGCAAAAATTTTGCCATTCGTAATAAAGAGCGTTTGTACTACTGGACTTCCACTGTATAATAATTGACATAAAATAGTCGCCAAGTTTAGTATATTTGAAATTAAAAAATTCTGAACAAAAAGCTCGCACATTTTAAAGATAATTATTTTTACATCTTAAACTTTGTGGAATATTATTTAGTCCATTTTATATGGAGAACTTTGCGGCAGATTTTATTTCTAGTCGTAAATTTCAAAAACAATAGAATCATTGTTAAAATTTCTGTAAAGATTTCATTCAAATCTTTTTGGGGAAACATAGTTTTTAGTGGAATGCGAATTTGTTGAACCCTTTACCTCTGCATTTAAGTTAATATAAAATGCAAGACCTGTATCTTTTATATTGGATTTTTTAAATTTTATTTGCTTATAGCTGTGAATGTAGCCAGGGGATAACTAAATATTGTCTCTGCGCTGGACGTACGGACGGACGTAATTATATCAACAAAATGGTTTAAAATAAAATGGGAAACCTATATATGTTTAATTCACTATTTTAACCATAATAGTTGTGTAAATTTTTATCATGTTAACTTAACTGATTTCTGAGTTATTAATAAAAATTACTTGGTAACTACGAATTTTTGATGCTAAAAATTCTAGTTTATTAATTAAAATGGAATTACTTATCTCCACGTTTTTATTAATATTACAAAATCTAATTTCAAAAAAATGTATACTTAGCTATAAGAAATAATACTTGATAATTCACAGTTTACCAAAGATCATTACAAAATTAGATGATGGCCATTTTATGTCCTTCCTGCTGTCTTTTTGGAAAATTAAACGTTAACCCAAAATAGTGTTTTGTTATCATGGTTTCAATTGATTAAAGTATTTACGATAATCATTAAGCCAAGGGATTTAATTTTCCTATCCACATTCCTGTAAATGTCATAAATAATAATAACAAACTTCAATTTAAAGTTTGCCAAAATAAGAAGGCCCTTTCATCCTGCTTCTTGTAACCTGGAAAGTACAAGTTACTTATTATTTTATTCGATAATTTTCCATCAGGGCTTATTTAATTTGGGAGTTAATTTATCAAACTTGGGACTTAATTTTTTATTATAATAAAACTTATGTTGGTAATTATTTCATTTATATCTTTAGAAGTTATTTAATTTTTTAATTTGGGAGTTTCTTCATTTTTGTTGGAACTAATTTCATTGGGACTGATTTCATTTGGGAGTTATTTTACGGTACCCAAGTTATCCAATGGATCTAAATTTATTAAATTTTACTAGAAAATCTTGAATTCTGTTTAAAGTTTTTTTAATGAATGAAGTATCGAAATAAAATTTCTTACAATTAATAAAAGAATTACGCAAATATTATATTCCTATAAAAAGTTATATATAAAAATAAAATATTTTCAACAATTTTATTAAGCTTTTTAAACCTCAAAAATATTTCCATCTAAAGCATCGCACAGTGGGGCTAAATGCAAATATTTTTGTAATAAATCTGTATATCCCAAACTACTTTTCGGATGGAAGTGAAATGTATTGAAAAGTTGTAGAGGAGGACCTAAGCGTTTAGAAAAACCATCTTGTAGTTGTAAGAATTAAATATTTCTTCAATAAATGAATACCGTGAGAAATTAGTTAAATATTTGGCCCAATTTTTTGTGCATACTTTTAACAGCTCATAATAGACTATAATTTTTTTTTTTTTCAATTACTCTAAGTCTTTGTCAGAAAAGTTGAAAGGAAATCTAGCATAAAAATGTACAAAGTACAAAAAGTTCGTATTAAGCGCTCCATAGACACATACTGCATAAGCTCTTGCAATAAGTATGTATTAGTAAAATTGAGAGAGCTTTTGAATGTGTGCGTCACACAGACAATGCAGTATGAAAAATCAAAATCGTTTTGATTTTAAAATGAACTCATACTGCAGAGAGTTTTTTTCGAATGAATTTGATTATTTTTTTCTATTATTTTTGAAGTTTTCGGTTTGTCATTTTAAATTAAAAGAAAAAATAAAAAAATATTTAAATTTTTTTAGTATTTAATCGAATTTTCTCACAAAAATTAAATTTTGATTGATGAATGTGTAGCAAGTTCTTCAATCGCACACGTATAGGAGGGTTCATCGGCAGTAGCTCTCTGCAGTATGTGTATATGGGCGCCTTTAGACGAATTTTTTTCAGAAATTATATTGCTGCATAATAGACGATGAAACGTTCGTACTGGCTGACTTTTTCCAAGTTCCTGGCCAGGAATTCTATGTTGCAGATGGTAGAAAAAATGTAGTAGAAAAATATTGTGTACCAAAGAAATCAAAATTTCCTAGAAAGTTTTTGGTTTGGCAAAGCATTTGAATGTGCGGGATAAAAACATTTAATTCATAACAAATGGTTTCATTAACACAGAAATATACGTGAATGAGTACCTTTGGAAAAAAGTTCTTTTTCCCTTTCCTAAGAAAACACAGTGTATCTGCTTTTTTTCTGGCCAAATCTCGCTACTTCTCGTTACAGCAACAAGGCAAAGGAGTGGTATCAAAAAAATTTTATTGTGTTTGTAACGAAAGAGTCTAATTCATGAAATTGTCTGAAACTCCGTAGAATTGAGAGATATTGGGCCACTAAAAACTCAATAAAAAATTAAACGGAGTTTAAAGTAAATGGACTTGTTCGAGCAAAAAAGTAACCAAAACACAATAAAAGTTTTAATGGGAAGAATTCTGGAAAATATCAGATATTTCATTAAAAACAAGTACGAAATAATTTATTATTTTATGTTTAAAACTTGAACATAACAGTCAATGATAACACAAGGCAACAAAATTGAAAAAATTTTAAAGGCTTGAAAAACCAATTTAATATTTTGATGTATTATGATTCCAGTAGTCCAAATATGGTAAACATTTTAAATTCTATTGAGAGGTTTTTTCTTTAAATTTCCATGTAAATTATAATTTTTTTTTTTACGTTTTTCCACATAATTAATGGTAACTCAAAAAGTGCTAGTCCGATATTAGAAAAATTTATATTTACATAACCTTTAATCCCCTTATATATTGCGGCTCAGTAGTTTCGGAGTTATAATAAAAAAATTAAACAAAAAATATATTTTTTTACGTGAAAATATTAAGTTTTATTGTTTTAAAAAAATCATTAAAAATCGAAAACGGCAAAGCCACATGTAATAAATAAAAGTGTTATAGGCTAAAAACTGGAAACACAGGGTGTCTATTTCATACTTTTCTGATAATATTTCTAAAACAAAAGCATGTACGACAACGAAATTTTGTATAAATAGTATGAGAGTCGATATAAACTAGGATACCAAAAATGGGCGTGGTCCGCTCACTTTATCGCGCACCTGCCATATAAGGTGAAATTTAACGAAATTTTGTACAAGTAGTTCAAGGATCAATGTAAACTCGAAAACAAAAAATGGACGTGGTCACCCACCTTACCGCCCACCTCCTATATAAAAAGTTGATGGTGGATATATAGATTCGGCCAAGCCGAATATAACATTCTCGCTTGTTTTTTTATTTTTTTTTTTTACTAACTATATATTTTGCCTAACAATTTTTTTTTCTTAACTTTGAAACTATTGATCGCATCAAAAACAATTGTATACATCATTTAAAGATATTGTTAGCCAAAATTTTTGTAAACTTAGTTTGACAAAATCGGACAAGGTGTTTTTGAGTTATGACAACATAAGTGGAAAAATTTCTCAAAAACCTAAAATTTTGTGAAAATGAGCGAATTCACTTAATTGCGAATAAATTCGAAAATAATCAATAGATTTTTATGATCGATATCTCATTTTGTTGATATTACATGTGGCTTTGCAATAAAGTAATAAATCTGAACAGTTTTTGCCGTTTTCGATTTTTAATGATTTTTTTAAAACAAAAAACTTGATATTTTCACGTAAAAAATATATTTTTTGTTTAATTTTTTTTATTATAACTCCGAAACTACTGAGCCGATTGAACCGCAATATATAAGGAGATTAAAGGCTACATAAATATAAATTTTTCTGAGTTTATTTCAGCAATATCGGAGTAACATTTTTGAGTTATCATTAGTTATGTGGAAAAACGTCTAAAAAAATTTATAATTTTCCAAAAAAAAAAAAAAAAATTAAAACCTTACCATAGAATTTAAAAATTGAAACATATTTGGACTACTGGGACCATAATACATCAAATCTATATAGTAGTTATTCAAGCCTTTTTTTTTTTTGCTGTTGACCTGTGTAATATAATTAAAAAAAAAAAAATCGCCCATTGGTTTAGTTTCTATAAGCAGATTTGTATGCACGAATTTTTTCGTGCGTATTCCTTTCCGTAGTCATAAATTCATTCGAAATTAACTGTTTATATTAATTTATCCTACCTTTCATACATTATATATTCTATAAAATTATTTCTTAACTCTTCATATCACAAATTGACATATTTAAACAATTATTTAGATTATTTTATATTCGAACTTTTTTACTTACTTTCTCAAAGTTAAAAGACATTTAAACTTTATCATTTCATTGACCAAATTTAATTAAATATTTCTTTGAAATTAATATTTCTCTACTAAATACTTTAACACCAGCTGAGTTGTCCTAAATACAAGAAATGCCTTAAATATCTAAATGTAACATAAGTATATGTTCTTATTACACATACATAATTAAAATTTTAATTTGTTTCTCTTGGAAAAATACCCACATTAAATTGTACTTTCTGTTTTTTTTTTTTCTTTAGCAACAATTTTTGTATTGTTATAAGACCTGTGACAATGTAACGCCCCACATTTCTATCTAAATATATGCAGATACCAGTTACATATGCATATGAGCCACTAATGGAATAAAACCAACTTAGCATATTTCCTCTAGAGACAGCGAGCAAGAGAAGAGTTAGAAAAAAGAGAAAAAAAAAAAAAAACACAGAATGAAAGCAAGGCGAATGTTTATAGAAAATACCCCATTGATATTTAAGACATTTATACCTGACATTGAATGGCTTTTTGAAATGATTTTACATAAAATGTACGACTAAAAGAGTATTAGGTAAATGGAACAAAATTACCGTATATATTATGCATTATATATATAGACATATACCTACACTCTCATACACATACATATGTATACAAAGACATTTGTATGCTTGAAAGGTAAAATACCTGGTAGAGTTAAGGAAAAAAATGAAAAGAAAAGAAATAAATATGTAGGTGAACTCAGCAGGTGTAGTTGATTAAGTGACATACGGTTTCAAATCATACCCATAAACTTAAACAAACACACATACAAATATACACATTCATAGAAATTTTACAGGTGTATTTATATATCAAGGTATTTATAGGCTATATATGTATGTATACTCGTACGAATAAGTATTTGTATATTTACAAAGCCATTGAGCAATGGTTTCAACATGCCATTTTAGAATTTCAAGTGTAAGAATTAATAGAGCCAAAGCATTGAAAAAATAAAATCAGCAAAATATAAATTATAAAATAGTATGTATGTTGTTATCAAAAGTATAAAATAAATTTTTATCATTTAATAAAATCCTTATGTGTAGATCTATAGGTGTTTGCTATTGCAGCTGTGTTCAATTGCTATGAGCAGACAATATTTTTTAATATACTAATATTGTTGCTGTTTCTACTCCTGGCTGCATTTTATATTCATATACATACATACATACATACATACATACATACATACATACATACATACATACATACATACATACATACATACATACATACATACATACATACATACATTCTTATATGACAAAATATACGTTTGTCTAGATATTTTAGATTGTTAGAAATGTCACACACTAAAACGACTTCGATATTGAACCGGAAATGCATACAACTATTTTGAAATGTCACATTTACATTAGGAAAAGTAAATTCTCTTTTAGTCTTTTTATATACACATTCACATCTACTTATAAAACTCTATATTTATATATACAAATACACTTATACTAAGACGCACAAAAAAAATTTACATACCAGGAGTTTTATACTCTTACTTGGTGACAATAAAAAATTAACCCATTTTACATTCAAAATGTCTTTTATGAAAATTAATTTAATCGAAAGAAGTTTAGGTGAAAAAAATTAACCACATTTATTAAATTTACACAGAAAAAAGTAAAAATGGACTTCAATTACGAAATTTGTAATATTAATTAATTTTTAATTGATTTT
The DNA here is from genome assembly GCA_951394005.1 of Protophormia terraenovae. Classification (NCBI taxonomy): domain Eukaryota; kingdom Metazoa; phylum Arthropoda; class Insecta; order Diptera; family Calliphoridae; genus Protophormia; species Protophormia terraenovae. Next base: position 7,874,108 of record OX596073.1, read on the forward strand.
GCTCCAATCATCAAAATGATAATATTAATAACTAGAATAATTGATATTATTATTACTTTTTTTCCTTAAATAGATGCAATGAGCTGAAAATGTTTGAAAATTTACTTAAATTTATTTCATTTCTGTACTTTTATAGACAAATATATAATTTTTCTTTATATTTTCTTAACAGCTGTCAATTTATTAAAAAACAAAATTGAAAACCAATTAGAAAATTAATTATATTAATAAATTATATAATTAAATTCCAATATAAAGTTAATTAATAATTTTATTAAAAAATTACTTGAAATATTTTTTTTCTGTGATACTTTTAAATTTATTCATGAAATAATTGATTCTTAAAATTTTTGTTGTATTTTCTTATTTTTAAAATAATTTTAGGTACTTATAAAAAAATTTAATTTTAACTTATATTGTAAAACTAATTAGTTTAACTAAAAATTAGTCAGGTAATTAAAAAAATTTTGGACTTAGCTTGGATTTTTACCATCTACTCCTCTATGCGCTTCATATGGCATATTAACCTGCTCTATATCTCTAACGGTTCGTATTATGTAAACCTCTAAAGTTGAACACCTCGAGCTTTTTTGTCTAAAATGAGTAAAATTTATGCTTGATTAACTTTTATAAGCATCGTCAGATTTGCGCCTAAGAGAGGTGTAATTTTTATAATCTTATAATAAAGAGGAATCTCTGACCTTTCCATTGACACAAATTAAGTTAAAATCGGATGATGCACATAAAAGTTATTAAGCCTTAAACTTTGTTAATTTATGACAAAAAAGACCGATGTATTCCATTTTATAGATCCATAAAATAAGAACCGTACAAGATATGGAACTGATTTATATGCCATAAAATGCACAATGACTAGTTTAATGCGCACCTTAAATATCAAAATAATCGCAGATGTAAAATTTGTAGACCTGCAATTTTGGGTCGAGATTTTTTGGAATTACCCAGTTTAAAGACATTTTCTACATAATTCGAAGCTTAAAAAGGAAATTGACTATGAATAAATACCTCCTAAATTTCTAAATTTTTTACCACAACTTTTATAACTATAATTTTGTTCAGCACAGTATCTAATTTGTTTTCCCCGACGCAATGTTATTTTCCAATACAATTTTTATAACACAAAATGTTTTTAACACGAAAAATTATTTACATACTTCCTTATTTTGTAAATCGTATCACCTCACTTTGAAAAATTTTCCATAAAATTTCTTTGAAAATCAACACAGAAAAAAATATTCCAAATAGTTTTTTAATAAAATTATTAATTAACTTTATATTGGAATTTAATTATATGATTTATTAATATAATTAATTTTCTAATTGGTTTACAGTTTTGTTTTTAATGAATTGACAGCTGCTAATAAAATATAAAGAAAAATTAAATATTTGTCCAAAAAAGTACAGAAATAAAATAAATTTAAGTAAATTTTCAAAAATTTCCAGCTCATTACATCTATTTAAGGAAAAGAAGTAATAATAATATCAATTATTCTAGTTATTAATATTATCATTTTGATGATTGGAGCAAAATCAATTAAAAATTTATTAATATTACAAATTTAGTAATTGAAGTCCATTTTTACTTTTTTCTGTGTAACAAAACATTTTTTCACTTTATAAACTTTTGCACAAATATTTGTTCATTTATAAATTTATAAATGTTTTTCTAATTAGAATTTTTTACATCGAAATATTTTTTTCTACTATTAAATCTTCTTTTATCACTTTGCACGTTAAAATATATAGATTTTTCATCAACTGTTTCACTAAAAAAATTATTCAGAAATAATCTTTAACAAAAAAAGTTGTTCAGAATTTTTCATTTTTTTTAACCCTGAAAGGCTTTATTTTAAAAGATTTTTCATAAAAATTTTATTAAATAAATTTTTTGAGCCAAAATTATTTCATTTGTTTATTTAAATAAGTTGGCAATTGTAAATTGCCTTGTTGTCTCTGTTTGGTGGTACTAAAGGAGATTTTGAGGACTATAATTAGACACCAGTAGAATGGAATACGTATTTAGTATGCCGCTACACACTTCATCAGCATTCGTGGTATCTTATATATTTCGGTTTCGTTAAAAGTTAAAAATATTTTTCAAACATAAATTTTTTATCGCAATTTTATTTTTTATCAAAAATTTAACTAAAAAATTTTCTAAATATTACGAGTTAATTTCAGCATAAAATTTTTAAATATTTATCAAGTTATTTTATTAAATTTTTTAATATAAGATTTTTTCATCTCAAATTTTTCTTTCAAAATTTAGCAAAAAAACAAAATAAAAATTAAAAAAATATAATATCATTAAAATTTTTTTTACTTTTTTTGTGTTACAAATATTACACCACTAACATATTAACATATTTTAACTACTGTAGTAGTTACAATACAATAAGATAATTTATAATTTTCATTTAGTTTATGTACATTTAAACATAAATAGTCAAGATTGGAAAGATACATTTGAGCAAGAACCGATGAACCGATCTTTTTTATACTTTTCTCTTTGGGATCAAAGTATTACCAGACACGATCGAAGTTCTTTCTTCCGAATCGTAGCCGAACCCGTATTTAGCCGACCGGAAGCCGAAGAATTTATCTCGTCAGATCGTAGTAGTATCAACGTAGTTATCTGATTGAGAGCCGAAGAATTTATTTAATTGGATTTTATTTAGAGGACGAAAATTGTAGTTAGCCGATCGAGAACCGAAGCATTTATCTCGTTGGATTGTATTTAGTTTATAAAATAGCTCATACGATTCTAGCTAGCTGATTGACAGCTGAAGAATTTATCTCATCGGATTGTATTTTGAGGATGAATTAGCCGACCGAGAGTCGAAGAATTTATCTCTTCAGATTATATTCGGAATTTATCGTAGCTCTCACGATTTTATTTTTTTATAGTTAGCCGATCGAGACGAAGCATTTATCTCATCGGATTGTATTTTGGAGACAAAACTATAGTTATCCGACCGAGAGCCGAAGAATTTGTCTCGTCGGATTTTGTTTTGTAAGTTAATACATTCTAACTGAGAATTAACTGCAAACACTGTTCTTTTCTCTCTTAGCTACGTACCGTTTCGTCCTTATTCGTGTCACGAAGGAAGAAACTTAACAGACTGAGTATATCCCAGCTGGAAACAAAAACTGCATTACACTTAATATTTTTATTATACAATTTCTTCACATTTTTATACCCACCATCAAAAAGATGGGGGGTATATTGATTTTGTCATTCCGTGTGTAACATGTCGAAGGAATCATTTAAAACCCCACAAAGTATATATTTTCTGGGTCCTGGTTGAATTCTGAGTCGATCTAGCTTTGTCCGTCTGTTGAAAGCAGGATAGAGCTCGAACGGGGCAACGTAGGGAGACGAATATTTATCTTATATAAGGTTTGTTTGGTATTGAAAATGAGCAAAATCAGTTAATAAACAAAAAAGTTATGGGCTAAAAACTAGAAACACAGGGTGTCCGTGAAATTTTCTGCTAATATTTCTTCAATAAAAGCACGTACGCCAACGAAATTTTGTACGTATACTTGGTGGATCGACATAAAGTCGCAAACCAAAAATGGGCGTGGTCCGCCCACTTTACCGCTCACCTCCTATATATGGTGAAAATCAACGAAATTGTGTTCACATAGTTCAAGGACCAATGTAAAGTCGGAAACAAAAAATGGGCGTGGTCCGCCCACTTTACTGCCTACTTTGAAGGTGGGTGTATAGATTCGGCCGGGCCGAATATATTCGCGCTTGTTTTTTTTTTTTTTTTTTTTTCAAATAAGTAGTTTAAAATATGTTCACCAAGTATTCCTATAAATATTTGGTTAAATTTTTAATTTCTAATTTAATGGAATTAATTTTTTCTTTCATAAAATTTCATTAACGACTCTTTGTCTTAAAATACTTTTCTCCGACTGCATCACTCAAAAAAAAAAAAAAAAAAAAATCGTGATGAACATGAAAACGTTTATAAAAATTTCACCACAAAAAATGTTCACCTTTAAAAAAGTAAAAAGTAAAAGTGCCTTAAATAAAAACCCTATCAATTTCACTTTTTACTTCAACCTGCACCTTAATGGGTTAAATTATTTATGCATTTCAATTTAAAACTACATACTGGTTTAATGTGACTCCTCTACTATTGCAATTTGCAAATGTGACAATGAAGAAGAAGGAATATTTTACAATGTTGTTGTCATTTCTATGAAAAGTCTATAAATGTTTGTAAGTTTTACTAGGAATATGCTTTTGTAAGAGTATTTGAATGATTGTTTTTTTTTCTTTTCTTCATTGTGAGCACAAATGTTTGGCCTTATGATGCTTTCACTAAGATATGTAAGATATGTTTATGTAAGAATGTATTCATGTGTATGTATGCAATCAATTGAAAATTTTGTATGTTTATTTAACATCTACCAACACCATTCTTAAGTCTAGCAAATATTAAAACCAACATTTCATATGCAATTCATTTTAGCTTTCACTACCCTACATTGCAAAATTATGCATTTTCTTTACATACTTTAACAATAAAAGATTTTATCTGTTCGTGGGTGAACATATATGTATGTAAGTAAGTGTGTATATATAGGCAAAGACAACATTTACTGTTAACATTACAACACTCTGCAATACCAGGTAAATTTAGTATTTCCTTCGGGTTTTTTCTTTTTTAGACAATAAAAATGAATAGCTTACCAAAACAATACAAAATGCTTTCTATCAACCATTCAAACCATCAATCGATAGTTTTATTTTCACTGAACTCAACCTCAACTTAACATACACACACACACACACACTCAACCAAAACCACTCACTTTCATATATCGCTGGTAAAAAAAAGTCAAGTTAAGTACCATAGAGTTCTATTGAATTGAAACGAAACAAAAGAACCATTTTCAAATTGAAAATTTACAGCTATTTTTTCTTTTCTTTCTACAATTGCATTGCAACACAAACCCAAAAGTACTTACTTGCAACAAAATGTTCTTGTAGTTTTCATTTAATTCTCATCATTTTAACCTCATGTTGTGTCAAAATTCTTGTGTGTGTTTAAGTATCTGTTCTTCTGTGTATCTGACTGTTGGTGTATTTGTTATTTCTAACCAAAACATTCTTTTCATTTGGTTGATGTTTCAGTTGCAGCTTTTGCTCTTGGGTTGATGTTGCTTTTCCAAAAATATCAATAAAACGAAATAAAGCGAAGTAGCAAGAAAATGGCTATTAAAATCTTTGTGCCTGCTTTCTTGGAAATTGTAGGTTAAATGAATGAAATCAAAAAAAGGAACCAGCAATATTTTTCATTGACTAACTGTTTGACAGTAGTTAAATGACAAGACTGACTGGTTGTCTAAATGATTGACTTTTAAATGAAGTGAAAAAGGTTATATTTTTGCAAATGAATCCATGGCTATTTGCAATATCATATCCGTAATTATTTTATTAGAATAGTTAAATTTTATTTTTAAGATATGTATATAAATTTAAATGCTGATTGTTATATGAAGCATAAGTATTAGTTTTACTTTATATATGTATGTAATTGTGTATGTAAATATTAGCAATATTTTTACTAGAAAAAAAAAAAAAAAATAACATTGTAAGTTCTATTTTATATCTTGTCACTTAAAAATACAGTGGTTTTAGTGTAAAGATTATGAGAAATTATATTAATAATTTTTCTTAAGAAAAAAATCAACAATTATATTCACTATCATATGTAAATATATAAATATTATGAGGCGTATGATTAATATATTTTTTGAACAAGTACATAGTACGTTGCACAAGGATTTGGGTTGAATGACGCTTAAAATTCAGAGAATGAATAAAATTGTTTATATAAAATTTTGTTTATTAATATTGACACAAGTAAAGAATAATAATTTCTGTACTTTTAAGCACTATTTTATAGTACGTCAGTGTATGTCCGTCTGTCTGCATGATAATCAAAACTCAGCAATAAGTATCACACATTTGATTAAATGGCAACAATATTGAAATGCAGAATTTTGAATAAATATTTCTTTTTATATTTTGTTTTAATAATTTGAACTACAGGTAAGTCCAAAACTTAAATTATGGACATTTAAATATTAGTATTTTTCTTACACCAGCATCCGTCCATCTGTCTGTATTTATGGTTAACAAAAATTTTATGTTTAAAGTAAAGACAGCAACTGAGATAACATCAGTACAAATGTTAAGTGTATAAAATTTAATTAAAATCGGTTCATTATTTTTTTTTTCGCTTCTGTACAAAAGACCTCTCGGAATATGGCATTAAGAGCTTTACCATGTGGATGGACGTGGATATTGAGATAAATTTATTTTTTATCTCAATATTTTATATATCCAAATTCTTACTATAATATATTCAATACTAGCTAATCCCCGTATTCATCGCTTAAATTGTTATCATGTAACTTAAAAAGGAAAGTATTCCTAAATTTTAAGAAGAAAATTCATCCACAAAGATTGAAATTTTCATTGTAACATTCCTTTAAATATGAAATAATAAAATCTTAAAACTGTTTCTTGAATGATTCTTTATCATCCCTCCTCCTTTAACCCTTATGTTGACAACCGCGTACTTGTGTATGTTTTTCATTTTTAAATTAGCATATTTGGAGTTTCGGTTGTCGTATTAAATTAAATAAAATTTAGATGTTTGTGAACAATATTATTAGCTATGATATTCTGAAAAAAAAAGTTAGACAAAGTTTTTATATCCAAAGTTATAAGAGTTTTAGTGACGATAGCCCTTGCGTTTACAACCAGCATACCCGGGTATGTACATGTAAATATTTGATCGAATACGAGTAAAATATTTATTATGTATAATTTTTTATAAATAATAGATACATTATCTTATAATAAATTAAAAAAAAATGTATTTTAGGCTGCGCAGTCCTTACATTTCGATTCCAATTTTTTTATTTTTTTTTTTTTTTTGATAAAGTGAAATAGAATGTATGTGTATCAAAAACAACTAAAAAATAAACCTATAAAAAGACTTCAAATATGCAGATCACAAGTAATACATGTATAAAAGTTATGTATATAAAATATAAGAAATCTGAATATTTAGTTCAGCCTTAAAGCCGAATGATTTTTTTCTGTGTGCAACTCAAAAATTTTTCCGACCTGAAAATCGATTTTCGCCTAAATTCGAAATCGATTTACGGGTTTCTTGTCTATAAGGTAGAGTCAGACAAGCAGACAGATGGAGAGACAAACTTAGATTAATTTTTATATATTTATTTCTTTGAATTATACGTATACATTAAGGCGACTCATTAAAGGAGGAAAAAAATGAAGTTTTAATGAAGTTTCCCAAAATATTTCGTCTACTGCCGATCGTTCCACGTTGGGGTAAAGTGTATCTAAATGGGCGATTAATTGAATTTAGAAATTTAAATTTTCGAAATTTCCCGAATTTTGGTACACGATAACGAATAAAAAAAAAAAAAAAATAATAATAATTGTGTGTCAATATCAATTCAATTCATTAACGCTTAAGGCTAGAAATATGAAATATGGACTGTGGATTGGTCTTATCGTAATAACGCGTTTTGGTCTATAACTCGGTAAATACTGGACCGACTTCGTTTACTTTTTTAACCCAAAAATTTAAGAAAAATCTAAATTTTCAGTGAAAGAACGAAGCCTCTAGCTTACATAGTTCCCTCAAAAAGTTGAAAAAAAAAAGATATTATATGCCATAGTTCAATGTTGTTGTTGTTTTTCGGCACCCATGAACAACAACCATAAGGGAAACACGCATTAAATAAATAAAATAAGATTTACCAATAACTCGGTTGTTTATTAACCGATTTGGTTGATTCAAAAACCGAAATTTAAAAAAAATATTTGTTACCGATCTATAACTAAGCTCGTAGCTTATATAAGATTGAAAATCGATAAAAAAAATATATTTTGGCCAATATCTCGGTTAATAATGGACCGATTGAGTTCACTCTACACTAAAATTCAGAAAAAAATGTCTGATCTTTTGTCGTAAAAACGAAGCCAATAGCTTATATAGGAAATTCAGAAAATCGAAAACCGGTTTTTAAAAACCGGTTTTTTTTAATATCTCGGTCATCTCTGATTTTTGAATTTTTGATCTTTTGATACACATGTCATCTATCTATGTTAATGGAGGGCTTTATAAACGCCATTTACAGAATTTTTAAGCCAAGCAAAAAAAAAAAAAAACGGTTTTTTTAGACATATATACTCCATTTATGAACCTATCTTGCTGAATTTCAATAGCAAAATTTTCGAAAGAATTTCCAATCGTTTGGTATATGTATTATTTACGGCAGTTGTCGGTGGGCTTCATAAACGCCATTTCAACCGACGGACACATGGACGGATGGACATTTCTTATAAGAATCAAGAAAATGTAAAAATTCTTTCTGTCCGACGAAAATTGTTGAAATTACAAACGGAATGACACTTATATCTACCTTTTACATTTGTGGTGAAGGGTATACAAAATTTAATTTTGAATGAAAAAATTTGTTTTTTGGACACTTATTTTGAAATAACTCCAAAACCATTGAGCGGATTTTGTATTTATGATTTTTGATATTTAAACGACTTAAAGCCAATTTTATTCCCCATATTTTGGTGTACCATTTATGTAAATTGTCCCAACCGTTCTCGAGTTATTCTGAAATATACTCGAATAATCGGTTTATTTAGGGTGAAATATTAGACACGCCCATAAAAAATCTCAGCTTGATGGTAAAAAACTGAAAGCAGATTCGTGTTTAACATGTTGAATTCCACCTAGACCACATATATATATATTTTTTTTTTTTTATGGAGGACGAATCGACTTCCTTATTCGATAGATAATTTTTCTTTTTACTAAAAGTTTTTTAATTAATTTAAAAAATTAAAAATATACAAAATGGTCAAAGGTCTTGCAAAATTTAAATAACAGAAATTAAAATCCAGAACTGTAAGAGATAAATAGCATATGCAAGCAAATGGGAAAATCAATACTTTATTTTCTCACATACAAACGGAGACACCCAAATTTACAAATATGTGTACTAGTAATTAGACCAATTACATCTATTGATATCCAAATATTAATCTAATAACTACTACAAGTACTTATTATAACAAGTCTACTAGATATTGTAACTTAATTTACCGAAAATTGCTCTATAAACACTACTTTACCAGTATTCAATAATACTTATAACGACTTATCTAATAGTATCCTTAAAATCCTTACTCAAACCACTGTTTCACACTTTGACACATTCTAAATCTAAATGTAGATAGTTTTGAGATAACGGAAAAAATAGTAGAAAAACTAAAAAAAAAAAAAAAAAAACGCTGATTCAACTAGAATATCATATTGTTATTTCTATTATTATTCGTCTTTTTTTATTACATACTTCTATTACCAATTCCAGCTCAACACTATACATCTTTATACATTCCATATCTCTAGTAAACATTCAAATGCCTTTCATTTATATGTTCTTTTAGTATCTTTATTCTATGCTGTTCTTCTAGTATTCGATTTCAGTATTTTCTTATTTTCACATTTACGCTGTCTGTTTAAATTTCTTTCAACTACTCACTCTATCATTCGGAGATGCGGTTGTCGTTTACGGTAACTGGGTAAGTGTAAGTAAGTGTGTCTTTTCGTATCTGTGTGTGTGTGTGTGTGTGTGTGAGTTTATTACACAATGTTATTTGCATATTTATGAGATGTATTTTCAAAATGGTGGAATAGTATGGGTAAAATGTCAAAGTTGTTGCTGGCTGTTAAAGAAATTGTAAAATTGTTAAAATGAAAATGTAATATCTTACCAGCAACAATTCGCCATAGAAATGCTTCTTCTATTCTACTCTACTCCATATTCAACTTATAAACTTACCAGTATATAAGAATTTATGACAGCGAATTTTAGAGTCTAAAACCAAGTCTATATACAAGTTAGTTTCAGTATGTATGCATGTATGTATGTGTGTGTGTGTGTGTAAATGTACAATTTTATTTATGATATTGATTCTGTGGCATAAAATACATTCACATCTAGAATATTATTTCCATCTTTTTTTTTTTGTTGCTTTTGTATCCTTCAACTGCTATTGAATATGATTCTATATTTTATCAAGCTGCTAGGCTGCTTATTTTTTCTTCTATTTATTTTTTTCTTCTCGACATTTGTACAGTTAAATAAAGAGACAGCTACGACTGACAGCCAACAACAATGTGAATCATAACAACTGGTGTAAAAATATGTTTTGACTTAAAATATCCAGGTATTGTTGTTCAAAACAAAAAAACTCCTACTTCACTTCTCTTCATTTCTATTCTATTCCATTTGTATTGTATTACTCTAAGTACTTTTATTTCTTCATCCTGGGCTTTCTTTTCTTATAATTTCAATTCGTTTTGTTGTTTCGCTGCTTGTTTTCTCTTGTCTTTTTTTATTTTTTGTTTTTGCTTTCTCTGGCATCAATTCTATTATTCTGGTTTCACTATTTATTCATTTGTAATCCTTCGGTTTATTTTTGTTTTCTTAATTTTACCTTTCACTTGACAAGATAAATATATACCAACGAGTAAATATTTTTTTTTTGTTTGCAGCTTTTCCATTAACTTATTGTTCCGTTTTTATGTTTGCAAAAGACAGCTGGCCCTCGTTTGTAGTGGAATTTTTTTTTTTTTAATTTATAATAGTGGAGAAAAATTTTACAATTTCTCTAAAGAGAAACATGAAAAGTTTTCTATATAATATATAAAAATTTTCTATACAAAAAAAAAAAAAAAAAAAAAAAAAAAAAAAAAAAAACAACGTCGAAATTTCTATATTAAAAAATAATAATTTTTTTATTACCAGAACAGGTTATATATCGAGAAAAACATGGACAAATTTTTATATCTATGGAAAAAAATTTGGAAACTTTTAATATACCAAAACATCGAAACAAAAAAAGAAAAAAAAAAACATCGATCAATTTCAAAAAACAGAAAAAAACATCGAATATTTTTCAAAAGGGAAATCATCGAAAATTGTATCAAAAAAATAAAAAAAAAATTTATATTATTTATTATTTTATTAAGAAAAAAATAAAAAAAAACAACGTTTATATACAAAAAATGTATAAAAAATATATCAAAAATTTTATATTTATGCCAATAACAATGACAAGTCATTATATATTAAATTATCGATATTTTTATTTATTTATACATTAAGGCCCATGTCTGCATCGTTAATGGGGACCAGATATTTGCGACGCAAATTGAAACGACTCAAATCGAATCACCATTTTCTATGTTTTCTTAATAATTGATTCCAGGTTAAAAATATTAGGGAAGAAAAGAAGTTAATCTTAATCTAAAAAATTATTATTTTTTGTACAAAATACCTATATAAATTCTATTTTGATTTTCTAATTAAAAACAAAGAATTTAATAAGAAAATCAATGAATTAATAAAATTTCGACATACATTTACTTAAGTTACTTCAACTAAGGACTGCGCACGAAAAAATCCATTGGGCTTATAACTTTTAATGTGGTGAAAAATAAATAATTCTGTTAACTGGTTTACATTTCTCATTATGCTCACTAGTAGTGTGCTAAAATTCATGGCAATAGCAAAAGTAGTTTTTCTTGAAATGGAAATTTAACAAAAAAACATATAAACACATAATTTAAATTTTTCATAAAATCTTATATCGGTCATATAAAACAATTGCTAGGAAGGCAGTCGTGTCACAAAATACAGTTTCTTGGGTCATAATATCATACAAAGAAGTCATGGTCACTGAATGGAAACGTCGTAGTGGAAGAAAAATGGTATCTTCAGGCTGTAGGGCTCAAACAAACAAAAAGGATTTTGAGAGAAAATCTCCTAATCTCAGGAAGAAAAGTGTCATAAAAAGTTAATTGCTTTGAATCTTTATCAGAAAATTTGAAAGAAAATCTAGCCTGAAGACTTGTAAAGTACAAAAAAATCCTATTAGAAACGCAAGCAAGAATTTGGAGGAAAAAAATAACGTGAACGTAATTCAGGCGAATTTTGTTCATAATTATGTTTAGTGTATAATAGACGATGAAGCATTCGTACAGGCTGACGTTTTTCAACTTCCAGGGAATTCTATGTTGCAGATACTAGAGGGATTAATGAAGAAAAATATCGTGTATGAAAGAAAACAAAATTTCCAAGAAAGTTTTAGACTTGGAAAGCCATATGCATATGCGGGAAAAAGGGACTTCATTCTTAAAAAAAGGTTCCATTAAATAAGTGCCTTTGAAAAATATTTCTTAATTTTCTAAGAAAATACATAGTACCCGCTGTTTTCCTGCCTGTTCCCGTTCTTCTCATTACAACAACAAAATAATGGAGCGGTAGCAAAAAAATTGTAAGTACTTGTACTAAAAAAGGCTATTTCATCAAATTGTGCGCAACTCCGTGAAATTGAAAGATATTAAGCTGTAGTAAAAAAATTGTTTAAAGAACATTAAAAGCACAGCATAAAATTAAACCGAGTTTAAAAATAAGTGGACCTATTCGAGCAAAAAAGTGACCTAAACACAATAAAACCTTTAATTAGAGTAATTCTGGAAAAGATCAGATATTTCCTTAAAAACCAACAGGAAAGAATTTTTTATTTTTTTTTTTTTTTCTAGAACTTGAACATAAAATTCATTAATAAAAATATAACTTTAAAAATATTCACCTATTGGTTTAGTTTCTATAAGCAGATTTGCATGCATGGATTTTTTCGTGCGCAGTCCTTATCAGAGAAAAAATATGTTGTATATATGGATGCAAAACGAAATCATTACGACGCAAAACGAAAACATAGTGACGTAATCTGTAAAATAGCGACGCAAAGCAAAACGACGCAATGACTCAAATCAGGGCCTGAGTGTACAGAAAATTAAAAAAAAATTGTTTTTATAAAAAACATATTGAACAATTAATGAAAGATGTTTGTTATCAAAAAAAAAAAAAATAGAAACGAGTTTTGAACTTGTGGAAAAATATTAATTACACTAGTCGACAAAAAAAAAAAAAAATATGTGAAAGAGATGGAACTCGACATGGTAAACAAGAATCTGCTTTCAGTTTTTTCCCATCAGGTCGAGATTTTTTATGGGCATGTTATTTTTTCTTAAATAAGCCGAATATTCCAGTATATTTTACTGTAACTCGAGAACGGTGTGCACGCTTTATTTCAATTATATACCAAAATATGCGGAATAAGATCCGCTCAATAGTTTTACAGTTATTTCAAAATAAGTGTCAAACTAATTTTTTTTTTTTTTTTTTTTTTTTTTGATTAAAATTTTGTCATTTATTGCACAAAAAAACAAAAAAGGATAATAAATTTTCTTCAAGGTCTTAAAATTTGCACAAAAAAAAAAAAAAAAAGATGATTATACATAATTATTGTTTTATTTTATGCAATATATAATGATATTTGAAGAACTAATGTGCATAGGTACAATTTCATAATTTCCAAGAGAAATTTTACTACAAAAGGCAGTGCTATTTACTCAAAATGCCAGTTCATTTTATTCCTTAAATTAAGTGAAATTAAGTGGATATCAAATTATAAAAAGTACTAAATTGTGCAACATATTACAGAAACAATGAGGTATTTAAAGTGGCAGCAAAAAAGAATTTCGAGGGATATTCAAGTTATAAAAAAGAATAACATCTGAAGGGATGTGCCCGCTACAAATGAAAGCAAATTACTTTTTTTCATTGTCAGGGTAATGTTGGAATTTTAAAATCGTGGTCCAATTGGAATGATTACGTGACACTGCATTTGGTACTTTACCAGAATTTACAATTTCACAATATTAGAGATGAAAATTAATTTTGCTCAACTAATAATAACAGAATCGACTTACGTGACATTTGTGTTTGAATAAAAACGTGATGCTATAGAACAATGTTATCAACTCCTCGGTAAATAGATAGATTAGAGTTGGAAAGTAGAATAGTTCATGAGCCAGTTGAAAATCGAAAGTGAATTATTTAAAGAAAAACTTAATATCAGATTAGGCCGCTTGTGCGTTCCTAATCGAAATAGCACACAAACTGATAATCTAATGCAGTATTAGTATTACAAATGCCTCAACGTATAACATATCTCAGAAAAATAATAATTTTTTATACATATAAAAATTTATTTGGTCTTACACCGTCAATTTATTTTATCGCTTTTACATAATTATTTAATTGCCTTATAAGTATTTCAATTGGAATGATCCACTTCCAATTTTACTGCTGCACAGTAAATATATTTAATATAAAATTTTTAAAATCATATAATTTGTAAATTTTTTCATACAATTTGTTAAAACGTCTGCTTCTTACATGAGCACAACAACATACTCCTAATTGACCATTGTATGTTTTTTCATATTATAAAAAATAAATGTTTTGAAGTATTCTTTTGAAGTATTAAATTCCACTAATAGATAAGGTGGTAGGTTATTAAAAAATTATAATACACGAATAATTGGATTCTTTAGAGCAAATTCAGAATGATGAATTTTAACGTGAAATCGTTTAAAATGGCGCAGTTGCCTAATTGGGGTATTAAAGAAAATTTTAGAAAGAATATCTGGAAAGTCAATATTGCTATTAATTAAATCAAACATAAATGACATAGACTGAATTTTTCTTCTTAATTCCAGCTTCTCCTTTCCAATGAGTAAACTACGTTGCTCATATGGAAGTAGAGGTTGAGTAAACAATTTAAAATTTTTTTAATATGAGTTCTCGCATATGGACTCCAAGTTATGGATGCATATTTTAATTTGGATCTAACATATATTGTGTATAAAATCTTTAAGGTACAAGAATCGGAAAAATTAAAACTTTTTCTTTTGGTAAAAGCTAGAATATAATATGTCTTAGGAATTAATACCTCTAAATGTGGTATAAAACTGAATTTTGAATCAAAAATTATTCCCAAATAATTAACTTTATATACTGATTTCAATTTGGTAGAGTCAATGCTAAATAAGATATGAAGTGTATATCGAGCATGAGTGTATGAAATATGCACACATTTGTCAAGATTAAAATTTAACTTGTTATTTATGGACCAAGAATGCAAGCGAATTAAATCTGATCGCAATTGCTGTACATGTTCAAGAGTTTTTATTTTTAAGAAAATTTTCAAATAATCAGCAAATAGAAAAAATTTCGATTTTTTGAAAACACGCAAAAATATCGTTAATGAATAAATTAAATAATAAGGGATCCAGAATGTTTCCTTGAGGGATACCCGATGTTTGAACATATGGAAAAGATTTGTATTCCTCAATACAGACAATGCAAGTACTGTTCTGTGTATATGAGTATATCCAAAAGAGTAAATTAGAATGAATTCCAATTGAAAATAGTTTTTGAAGCAATATGACATGTGATACTTTATAAATAGTTTCAACTTAATCCATTTCTTACCAATACCCGATCCCGTTAAGATAAATTGATAAAATTTAGTATGGGGTCTTTTTTAGTGATTGTGATCATAAAATCGAAAGATTTGTGCTTCTAGCTATTTCAGTTTCCGAGATATCGGGTGTTACGAAAACGCATCAATGGTCAATTAGGTTATGTTGTTTTGCTCATATAGGAAGTAGACGTTTAAACAAATTGTATGGCAAAATGAGTTTTATTTGTTATTTAAATTTAGTTTTGTGATTATTTTACAAATTGTATGTTAAATATGTTAAGTGCGAACAAATTTAAGGCAACTAAATAATGAAGTAAAAGCGTTAAATACGGTGTAAGACTAAATAATTTTATATAATGTATAAAATAGATTATATATTAAATAAAATATGTTACACGTTAAGCATTTGGAATTTAATGTACATTGCATTCAATTATCTGTTTACGCATCATCTCGTTTAGGATTTCAATACGGTGGTCAGGAAAGCATTTTGGTACTTCGTACAGACTGCCTAACCACGTTGTGCTTCAAACACAAATGTTAGGTAAATCGATTCTGTTATTCTTGCAGAATATTCCAGAATTTGTAAAATCGTAAGTCCTGGTAATTCACCAAATGCGGTGGCTCAAAATATGATGCATTCCAATTGAAACAGAATTTGAAAATTGGAATGATGTACCAATTTTCAAATGACTAAGAAAAACTTGTTTGATTTCATTTATCCGTGCACTTATATTCACTGATCTTTCCTTTATTATACCTTGAATATCCTTTGGGATTTTATTTTGTATATCCATTTAAACTTATTTCATTGAAAACACAAAATGAACTAGCACTTTGAGTAGAGAGTATATCCTTTTATAGAAAAAGGCAGTTTCGAAAACTATGAAATTTTACCTATTCACATTTCTTTTTAAAATTGTTTAATACTTTGAAAAAAAGATAATAATGTGTAATCATAAAAACTACAAATTTTATGTTTTCTTTAGCGAATTTTATGACCTTTGAAGAAAATTTATTATTCTTTTTTTAAAGGCAATTGAAAAAACTTAGCAACAAATTACATAATTTTATTGGTTTCATTCATCAGGTTTCGACATTTTTCAGGTAACTCCTTGAATTGTTGAGATCATATTCAATATAATAGCATTCTTCACAAAATACACTTCATATTCAGTTAGCGTCGATCATTCGGAAATAATGTAGAATACAACTTTTATAAAGCTAGAGTAAAAAAATTCTATTGCACATAAAGTCTAAATTCCAAAAATTTTATATTCGTTCATCTATAATGGTTTTTTACATACTATATTACCTTAAAAATTTCCATATTTTCAGTGCGCCACCTTGCGTAATGTAGCTAAATCACAGTACCCCTAATTGACCATTGATGCGTTTTCGCAACACCAATTTTTGGGAGCTTGGTGTTTCTATCTCCCTAAATTATTTGTAAACAAGTGAATAGTTTCATATTTTTTGATATCTTGGCTATCGTTTGAAAGGTTATTCATGATATTTTGTAAATTTTTTCGAATGAATTTTTAAATTTTAAAAAAGGTCTATAAAATAGACCTTTTTTTTGATTCGCTCTACCGGGGGTAAAAATTCGTCGGAATTAATTTTTTTCGCTCAATTTATTTAGTTAACATTCCAAGCTAAATGTACATATATAAAACATTATCATTAATTTTAAACTAAATAAGTAACAGTATAGGTAAAGTTACTGATGCGAAAACGCAACAGTGGGTGGAAATGGGTTAAAAACCCGATTAAATTTATTAAAATTAAAATAAATATTTTTTTAATTTTAAAGACTTTTAAATTTTCTATTCAAGAAATAAAACGTTGAAAAATTATACATAATAAAAATTCCAAAATCTTTTTTGTAAAGGAAAAATATCAAATCCATTCCATTTATAAAAAATATCTACTAAATTTGTATATAGAAAACATTTAAGTTTTATGTTCATAGAAAAAATATAAACAGTTTTCTTTATATTCAATCTTTAAAAAAATGTATATGTATAACCAAAGAAAATAAATTTTAGTAAAGCCCGTTAAAAGACTCCTTAGTGTTCCCACTCTTTTTTATTTTCTAATTTGACCCCATTTAGCCAAGAATTACTAAAATTTTCTACTTACAGTTTAGACTTTTACACGTGTTACAATTCCGGTAAAATATGCTAAAATAATCACAGAATTGTTGCTGGCATGTTTCATCTGAAATCAGGATGAGTGAATTAATTTGTATATATTTTTTTGTATTCTTCATTTTATTTATCAGCAAATTTGTTCTTATTTGTTTATATTTGTTTTGGCCACCAATACATTTGCCAGTTTTTTTATACGATTATTTCTTTCCTCTTTTTCCCTGGCTGTCAATTAGACAGGATTCGTATTCATTTTTATTGGCAACATGCTGGCTTTTTTGCTTGTTACATTTTTTTTTTTTTCATTTAACATTTTATATGTTTGGATTGTTTTAATAACGGACAATTTTTGGTGAAAAATCAACACACTTTATTGATTGGCTGGCATACACTGTTTGACAGAAAGAAAGCAATCAGAATTTGGTCTTTGTTTGTTATTCCAGGAAATGCTTGTCATTCTTATTTCCATTGTTTTTTAGTTTAATTTAGTTTAGTTAATTAACATTTCTTTAACATAATTTACAGCTTAACTATAGTTGCTTTTGTTTAGCGATGACAAATTAATAGCTCATTGTTATCAGCAGCTTTTGTTTTTGATTTAAAATCAATAAACAAAGACTTGTCTTCAAAGCTTTCTATAAACATTTTTTGTTTGTTCTTTATAAAAAATAATCTAAAATTGACTATTCAATTAGGCTGTAGGAGTCCATTTTATAAACAATACTCCATTAATGCTAAGAATTAAAATTATTTATTATGTTTAAAATAGAATATTTATTTTTAAATTTAATTTACATAACAGTAATACAATATAAAAAAGGATTTTTATGTTTAATCAACCAAAAATAAGTTTTATAAATTTATTTCATATTATTCAATAATTACACTGGTCCACCAAAAAATTTTTTTCGAGCTCCTTCAAAAAAAATATGTAGACTAGATGAAATTCCGCATGCTAAACTCGAAACTGCTTTCAGTTTTTTTTTCATCAGGTCGGGATTTTTTTTTATGGGCGTGTCTAATATTGTGCCCTAAATATGCCGATTACTCGAGTATATTTCACTATTACTTGAGAACGGTATGCACGATTTATATAAATGGTACACCACGATATGCGGAATAAAATTAGCTTTAAATCGCTCTACTATCAAATTTTTATCCGCTCAATAGTTTAGGAGATATTTCGAAAAAAGTGTCGGAAAAAAATTGTTTCATGCTAAATTCAAGATTTCTTTTTTTTTACTAAAACTTTTTTTAAAAGTGAAAACATCAAAAATATTTCAGTTTATCACCATTATCTCAAAGCTGGCGAAACTACGAGTAAATAAAGCCACGTATTATAAAAATTGATGCACAAATCTTGATTGGATTCACAGCTAAGTTTGGATACCCATGTATACCTATAGCTCGTTTTAAATAAAAAAAATAGATGGATTGGATGGAATTCAACGTGCTTAATAAGAATCAGCTTTTACTTTTTTTCTATCACGCATTGATTTTTTTAATGGGCATGACTACTATGACCCCGCCTTTAGGCAGTCACACTTGTATATCTCGATAACAGTTTGTCCAATTAACATAAATTAAACTCCAATAGATAGCGATTCAAATTATTTTTGAGCTGAATTTTTTGTGCAGTTAATATTTCCGTAGTTATTCGGTAATTAGTACCGAAAATTTTTAAATTTATTTATTTGAAAAGTGGTGAAAATTTTGATCCATAACTCTGAAATTCTTGAGCGACTGAAAAATATTGTTGACATAACTTGAAGACAATTTTCGTATGCATCTTTTGATGTATCAGTTGTCAAAATCGTGTAAAGGGTTCTTGAGTTATAGCCTATGTTTGACAAACCATTCTCGAGTTTTATAGTGTGACCGCTGAATAAGGTGATGATATTAGTCATGCACATAAAACAAAATCAGTACCCGATAGAAAAAAAGTGAATGCAGATTCTTGTTTAACTCGTCAGAATCCACCTATTTTTGTTTCAAGAAAAAGTAAAAAAAAAAATTTTTTTTGGCCACCACTGTATTTCTACTCAATTGTTTTTTTACACTTATTTCAAAATAACTCCGAAACTATTGAACACATAAAAAAATAAAGTTTGAATGGTGTAAAGATATTTTTAGTCCGCTTCTTTTGGTGTATCACTTTGATCAATCGTACACACCGTTCTGGAGTTATGAGGAAATATACTAGAAAAATGGCCTTACTATGGGTGAAATATTAGATACGCCCATAAAAAAAAATTCCAGACCTGATGGAAAAAAACTGAAAGCAGATTCGTGTTTATCACATCAAAATACATTAAGTCCAACTAATCGTCTATGGGGGATGATTTTTTTGTTGACCAGTGTTATTCATAAAATTTTAACTTTATAATATAATGCTTTGAAAATTCCACTTAATTAATGAGTTATAGAGAATCATAATATTTTTTATTTAGTTTTTAAATCCTTTTATTTTTTATTTTTTTCTTTCCCTAACCATGTTTCGACAATCAATTGTCCGAAAATGTTTTGAAAACGTTTCGTAACCACTTGACACATATTGATGTTGAGCTAAAGCTACAAAATAAAAAAGAAATTATTTATCTAGGAAAAAAAAAAATGAAAGAGTAAAAACGTATAAAACGTGACTTTTTGCCATATTGATGAAAAATCAAATTACACAGGCTCAGACGCTCACATTCTAAATACAAACAAACATACATATGCATATAGAAACACACACATATTAAATAAAGTGTGTAATATGATGAACATTTTGTTGCTGTTGTTGGAAACGGCTCCTATTTGTTTGTTTGTGGTTGAGCATGTTTTAAACATCTGTCAAATAGTAACTGATTGACGTTTTTTCTCTGTTTATTTTTTTGTAGTTAATAAAAATGAACAAACACTTATGTATGTGTAATTTTTGTACAGTGGGTGTTAAAAAAAAATAATATAAAACAAGTGAGAATGTTATACTCGGCTTGGTCAAATCGCCACCTTAATTTAAAATTTCACCTTAATTGAAGGTGGTCGGTAAAATGGTTGGATCACACCCACTTTTAGATCATGAGTTTGCATTGATCATTGAGCAATTTGTACAAAATTTTGTTGGCATTATAATGTGTTTGTAGTATTTGGGCCATAACATCTTTGTTTGTGAACCGACTTTGTTCAATTTCAAGCCCTATCATTCTTCCAGCAGACACCCAGACGGACAGACGGTCGAACATCGACTCAGATCGACGTTCTCGATAATGCTCATAACGCGTAAAAAGAATATTATTTAACCTTCGAGTGTTTCATTTCTACACTGAATAATACATTTAACCGAATCACTGGTGTTCGTCCGTACAGCCAAACTAATTTGCAATATTTTTCACCTGATTTTCTTTCCAAAAAGGAACCTTTTGTATTGAAAATTTCAGATGAACTATTCATATATAGAAAAAACATCGTAAATCTATTAAATATCGAAAAATATTAAACAAATATTCTATATAAATCGAAAATTAAAGTAAAAATAATATCGAAAATTGTCCAACAATGATCCGAAAAAGATTTTTTTTTTGGATACTTTCCACCTATCAACTGATAAATTAGTCCTGTCTTTTGTTAGTATTATATCCAGCACTTCTTCCCATCCAGTAAAGTTTACCGAGGAGCGTTACCAGAGTTGCAAATAGTCAGGTTATTTGTATTAATGCAATCAAATAGACACTCACCTCTATCTGGTGTGGCTGCTTTGTCATGCGCCATATGGTTAAAGGCGATCAAGAAACTCCTGGACTATGGCAATGTAATTCACATTCTCAGTTAGAAGAATCCTCTGATTGTTTGTAGCACATTTTATCGTCAGTTGTGGGGTTTTGTGCAGGTTCATTAAGCTGCATGCTTGTCAGTAGATTGTTGGCTACTTCCATCGCATCTGCCTTGCCAGCTCTTGGACCTATGGGACAGAACACCATCACCTTAGCGTCCCTAACCCCAGAGTATAGCTTTAAGAACGCCTAATTAGCTCAGCTGAGCTATTTTTGGAGATGGAAAAAAATAATACCCATTTTTTTGTCACCATGGTCTTCGTATTTAATAGTTATCACAGCTAGTTTTTAGTAACCAACCCTTTGGCAGTGAGATTTCCTCCACTGCGATAAACTTAAAACTTAATCGTTCCCTTGCATCACTGATATTTGTGATGCATTTGCTGTGTATCTCAACAGAGTCAAAACGTTGAACTGTAGAATCTTTATTGGTGAGTATTTATTTCATTACAAGCTCAGCCATTTTAAATTCTACAGTTCCCCATTCTGCTACCACAAGAGTAATAAAGCAATTTTTGTCATTTGCTAGTACCACCAGCATATGATCTTTAACCACCTAGTTAAATGGCCTTCTAGCAAATGTTATTGTTGTGGAAGGAACCTGAGCGATCGTTTTGTCCTGAATTTTTCTTTTCTTCGGCGATTTATTACCCTCAGTCTGAGAGCGATTGAGCTTGGCTTATTTTACGCTGCCTGGGATGTGGATGGTTGAGAATCCTTAAACTTAAGATCCTCATCAACTACTGTTTGACATTTGACACGATCCTCCTTATCGCGTTCATACGGAGTGCCATTTGCCTTATTTTTGGCAATTTTGTTGAGAATATAGAGAGCTTTGACATATCTTTGCCTTAGAATTTCTTTTTGACTATTCTTTCTACGTTTCTCCTTCGACTGGTCATCTGACTTCACATCCTTTCAAGAAGACGTTTGACAGGGGTTTTGTGATAATATCCCGATAGCATGGGTGAAAGCCCAAGGTCTCTTGACTGGAGATCAGAAGATCTTCCTCATAGGAGATATTCATCTCCAGTTTTTTTTCGTTGTTGTTTTTATTGAATTTCAATTCCATGTATATCCCACGAATAAGCAAGTAAAGGGATGGACCATACATGCAGGAACGGCGTACTTGGATTAGACAAAAAAATACATTCAGCCCGTGTCTTGGTATTGGAGGGGAGCTGTTAACGACTAGTCTTCTTTAACCACTGACTAGCCATTCAAGTTCTCAGTACTGCTACCAACTACCTTAACTTTACAAGTGGAGGAAATAAGTGCTACTTTTGGAACAATTGTTGATATATAGAAATAATTAAAATAATTTGTATTTATTTTTATTTAATTGATATTATATTACAGATCACTGAAAAATATAACTTTTTAGTTCTAACCACTACTTATGAACTCGTGAACCTTTTTTTGATAAGAGATTTGATAGTTGTTTCAGTCACTTTTTTGAAACAGTTGGCCCATCTCCTTTTAAAATCTTCAGTATTTTGGGAAACCTTTTTTGTGCTCTTCAATTCTTTTTTCACAAGAACCCAATAGCTCTCCACTGGTCTTAGCTCTGGAAAATTTGAAGGATTGACCTCTCTTTGTACAAAAACTATGTTATTGTTTTGGTACCACTCCAGAGTTTTCTTACCATAGTGACATGATGCTAAAGCAAGCCAAAAATATGTGGACACATTGTGCTCTATTATTAGCACATTGTGTCTATTATAGAGCCCATAGTAACAAATGACTTGCTTCTTTTGCCGCAACTACATAAAGCTTGCCATACTAGGAATTTTTCAGGAAATTTTATCTGCTTTTGTGTCCTAAACTTATCTTCAACATTTCCTCGTGCCCAGAAGTTGCGAAAAATCTGCCAGTACATAGGTTTCGTCGTCCATTGTACATCATGAATATTTTTGTATGAGATTTGATTTTAATTTCCGTGCCCTATTCTTGGCTTCTAAAGGGTGGTCCAACCATAATGCACGATGATAATTGTGAGTCACACTTTAACGTCAAGTTTTTTGCCCAACTTAATTTGATCTTTCTTTGTTTTAGTGTTTGACAAATTCAACCATGGAGAGGTATACAATTTTAGTCAACATTTCAAAATCGGGAGAATTGTGCGCAAATTTCAGCCAACCGGGTCTGTAGGAAATGTGAAAACACCTGTGCATGCTCGCGGCTTATAGGTTGGCATCATCGGGCCCTACTTCCTTGAAAATGGGGTCGGACTTCTTGTGGCTAGAAATTGAGGATATGGACCTGGACGATATGTGGTTCCAATAGGATGGTGCCACTTGCCACGCAGCCAACAAAACAATGGCTCTTTTGCGCGAGAAATTTAATGGCCGTGTTATCTTATGCTGTGGCGATGTTAATTGGCCGCCACGATCATGTGATTTGACACCGTTGTACTTCTTTCTTTGGGGATATTTAAAACGAAAAATGTACGTCAATAAGCCAAGAACAATTCAAGAGCTAAAGGATGAGATAATTCGCCACATTAACGACATTGAACCTAAATTATGTCTCAGAGCCATTGAAGATATGGACCATCGGATATAGATATGCCACCGAAGACATCTCGAGCATTTGGCCGATATTTTGTTTCACACGTAATTGTCATAGATACTTCTATCATAATAACAAATACTAAGATAATTCTCTGAAGACTTTTTGTTTTATTTACAATTAACTTCGTGCGTTTTGGTAGGTTTACAGTATTCCTGTATGGAACTTTTTGGACTTTATATGTTTTCAACTCTGCATTAGCTTTAATTTTTCACACCAAATATTCAGAGCACCGATTAGGTTGCTTTTCTATCAGTTGTGTTTGGAGCTCTTTTCAATATGCTTTCAATTTTCTTGGCCTTTCCAATATCATGTGGACCTTTTGTTTCTATGCGAATCAGCTTTCCTGTCAATGCACTTTGGGGTAAAAGGGGTCGAAAATGGCGTTTAATTCAAGGAAAGGTGGTATCAATATTTTGATGATCACAATTTATTATTTTTTTATTGATTATTAGTTGAAAAAATTTAATTTTGTAATTTTAAGATTTTTTTTTATCAGAACGGTAATGTCTCAGAAAAAGGTGATATCAACACTTTAGTACTCACATTTAATTTGTCTATTTATTAGTAAGTAAAAAAATGAATTTTTAGAATGTCCGTCCGTCCACACATTTGGGTTAAATGGGGCGAAAATGACACTTAATTAAGGAAAAGGTGATATCTAAATTTTAATGATCACGTTCTATTTTTTCTATTTATTAGTTAATAAGCGAATGCATTTTTAGAATTCTAAAACAATTTTTGTCTGCATGGCAATGTCCGTCCGTCCGTCTATACATTTGAGTTAAATGGCTCGAAAATGCCACTTAATTCAGGGAAAGGTGATATCAAAATTTTCATTCTTTCCTTTTGGTTTTTATATTAATCGAGAAGTAGAAATAAAATATTTTTTAAATTTTTATGTCCGTCCATCTGTCCGCCTGTTTGTTAATTTTTGCAAACTTCCCAATCCAAAATCGTTTAACTTTTGACCCAATAAAGATAACGACTCAAAATTTTCTTTGTTCGATAGATAATTTTGCTTGTTAACTAACTGCATAAAATATAATAAAATCGGTTGAAAATATTTGGTTATATATGGAAAAAACTTAAACAAGATCTTAAATTAAAATTGAAATTTTTGAAATTTCAAATGTATATACATAACTCGAAAAATATATAAGATAAGTAGTACATGTGAGCATGCTTTTTAAAGGACTTATCAAGGACTTTAAGGTGATATTTATATTGGATCGTGCATCTAGACTCGAAATGCTACTGTCCTCTGCTAAGCCTGTGTGAAATGTCATGCAAATCCAACCAGCTGATTAGAAGTTACAAATTTATTTCGATTCTTCCCCATTGTTAAATATTTGATAAAGCAAAAATAATGTCTGCACATAAGCTGTTTTTTTTATGAAATCTACTGGTTTTTTTTATGCGCACGATTTTTTTCCATAATATTAAAGTGGATAATATATACTATTTTTCAGAAAATTTTTAGAACAAAAATCCTGAAACATTTTAAGTTACATTCCATGAAAGTTGAAAATTTGAGTATTTTAGAACAATTTTTAAAAAAATAATAAAAATATTAGGACAATATATAATTTACAAACACTTGAAGAAAAGTACACTTAAACATTTGAAGTTGATGGTTTCATTTTAAATTTTTACCTTAAAAGACTTTTTATTTAAAATAAATACACTGAAATTTGATGAAAATTTAATTTTTGGCTATTTTTCAAAAATGTAAAGAAATTCTTAACTTTGACAGCTTCTTATAAGAAAACATCATAACCTAGCTTAAAGATTTCAATTGATATTAATACATAATTTTGTCTAGTTTTATTCGGTACCAAGCTTTATTACGTCAAATATGCAATGGTAAAATTCTCATGATACTGTTTAAAAAACTTTTATTCTTAGGCCAATTTTTTGTGATCAAACTCACAACAAATTAAAATGATTGTCGTTAAAAATATTAACTGACATTTTTTTCAAAGATAACTAGATAAAAAAAAAGTTAAGACAAAATGTGTGTTAAGATTTATTCGATCTCACTCTTTATTTACATAAAAAAAGAAGAAAAATTTAATTAATATTTTGCCACTAACTGTATATGAACAAACATTTGTAGTAAAAATTTAAACCTAAATAAAGACAACATGTAGATGTAATCCCTTAAAAATGAGTGGGTGTGGTAAAAATATTTCATTTAAAACTCTGTGTATGAATTTATAATTTTGTCTGCATACAAAATGTAATTTGAAGGTAACAACTCTTTTTTTTTTTCAAACTCTTCTTAAACTAACTACAATTAACATATGTATGTCTGTATTAATTTCGAGATGTGCCCAGCGGTAAAGTTTGTAAGTCCTTCATCGTTCAGGCCTTCTAGAAGGTCTATTTACACCTTCTTTAAGATGGAATTGCTCATGCCAACATGCCTTTTATAGTAAGACCTACAAGAATGCCTCATTCTTGCCTTCCAAAATATCCAAAAGAATTTCCGACTTCGCTTCTCTTAAAAGGCGATATAGAAGCAGTATTTTTTTAATATTTTTTTAATATTTTTTGTTTTAAGCAACAACAAAACTTTGCAGAAAAATACATCGCTCTACTTCGCTTCTCTTAGAAGGGGAGTAGGAATATCATTTTTTTTTTATTTAAGCAACAACAGAACTATTCAAAACTGTTACAAAAACAAGATCAAGTTCCAAAAAAATCAAAAAAAAAAAAAAAAAAAAAAATCATTTTGTTATGTTAAATGCTTTATCTGACCTTTTAGAGGGAATGCATTGGGTCACGAATGTGTAAAGTCTTGATTGCAATGTCATCACGTGTAAAAAAGTACATGAACTCGGAATGCAAGTAGAATATTTGAAGAAGGCCTCCTGCCTCTAAAAAAGGCCTTCTGGAAAGACTTTTTAGCCCTTCTTTTTAAAGCTGGGTGGGTATGTGTATGTATGTCTGCGTATTTATTTTTGAAAATCCCGCGTATCATCGTTAAATAAACATTTACATTTTTATTGCTCTAACAGTTGCAGCAATTGGGATTTGACTGCTCCAAAATACATTTTATTTTATTTTATTATTATTTTTTTGTTTTGTTAAAGATTCTTAACATCACATAAGTATTTCTATATTTTTTTTTTCTGGCTGCTACTTATTTTCTATGGCACTCTTTGGTATAGTTTTTTAGCATTAACTTTCCCTTTACTTTGCAATATGTTTTGACTTGAAAAAAAAAAAAAAAAAAAAACGAGTAGGGAAAACAGAAATGTTCTAAACTAAAGCAATTTGGGTTTATTTACACGTTCAAATGTGGTAAATACTTATGGGAATACATTTGTTTCTTAGCTGGAATACACAAAACTCTATTGAAGGGATTTTTCTTTTATTTCTGATGCTGCTATTTGTTTCAACAGTTTTGGAATACACTCTCATGTTTAGTTTTATATGTATATGTATATTCATTCCACCTTAAAAATAAATATATTTATATTGATTTTTTTTTGATTTTTTTTTAATTTTGCTCGAGTGAGAAAATAAACTTCGAATTGTGAAAGATTTAGGTTTTAAATTGAAAATCAAATTAGTTACAAACGAAATGATTGATAAGTATCAAGGTTAAAGCATTAACATTTTATATTTTATCAAGAAATTGTTTGCAATTTTTTTCTTTATCCAGAATTGTGGAAATGTACCAGGCACAAAAGTCAAGATAAGATTTCAGAAATTTAAAAATAAAATTTCAAGGAAGTAATAAAAAAGAATTATCTTTTAATACAAAACAATTCCTTCTGTCACTTAGGTAACAAAACATATGCTATATACAAAAAGAATAAAAGGAATCAATTATAAATTGTCAATGATGTCTGACATCCTAAAATAAATATTCTTGATTTCTTTACTTACATTGACAAATACTTTGCAAGGACTTTTGTTTTCTTTAAATTTAAATTTATTAAATTTTATGTCTTATTACTGTAAAATTTATTTAATTAATATGCAAATTTATTTATACATTCCCCTTCAAGAAAAACTTTTTGTAATGTCACATTATATTTTAGAAACTAATATTTAATTAAAGCATGTATTACAAAACTCCCCCCAGAATAGACATCGTTAGGTAATAAAGTATATTACAAATTATCTCAATTACCAAATATTTCGATTTTCATTTAACTTATTAAATATTTAAGCCATAAAGTATACTACATAAATACATACCTACTACATACAATACATATAATACTGGTAATATTAAATTAACTTTTTCAAAACTCTTACAACAGCAACCAAACAAAATTAGCATATTTAATCATATACTATTGATCTTCTACCACAAGCCTAAAAAATAAATTTTTTGGTTTTTCTTGTTATTCTGCTTCTACATCTTTATCTTAAGATGTCTTATTGTTATTGTTGTTGTTGTTTTTGCTATTTGTTATTTAGCCTACAAACAAATTGGAGCATATTTTCTGGCTGAAATATTAAATGCAAATTAAAGTATACTTTTTGACATGACCATAAAGACAAAACTGTTATTCTATTATTTATACAAAATAAAATTGAAAAACTTTTTTAACAAACAAAACTCAAGCGAACAAAAAAATAATAATAAAAATGAATTAGAAAAACTCTTAGGAAAAAAAAGAAAAAACTTTAGCAAAAACCAAATTCACACCAAAGGAAAAAAATAATAATAAAATTAACGTTTACATGAATTGTCTAAGTTTTGTGATTGGAATACATATTGTGTTGATAGAAAGCAAATAAAAACATATTTTATGTTTTAAAAGACTAATAAGCAAAAGGCAGACTATTTTGGCCTTACTTAAATACTTTGGTATTTTTGGTAATAAATCGCAAAGTTTTTAGAGTTTAAGATAAATAAAACGTTTAGGAAATGCTAACACTTTTGTTAGTTGTAAAAGTAATTACTTATTACTTACATACATATACGTTTTTTTATTAAAAAGAAGTAGGAAATTTAAACTTTAGTTCATATGATTATAGATACAAAATTTGCTTGTTGAAAAAATTGTTCTAACCAATAACACTGGTCAACAAAAAAATCCTTAATTTTGAAGATACATGCCTTATTTTATTCGCAGCATTGCCAGCTTTAAAATAAAGATGATAAACTGTAACATTTTAGATGTTTTCATTTATTAAAAGAAATTTTAGTAACAAAAAAATCTAAAATTTAGCATGAAAATAATTTTTTTCGGACACTTATTTCAAAATAACTCCGAAACTATTGAGCACATAAAAAAAATTTGAAGATATTTTTAGTCCGCATCTTTTGGTGTATCACTTTGATCAATCGTACACACTGTTCTTGAATTATGAAGAAATATACTAGAGTAATGGCCTTACTATGGGCGAATTATTAGACACGCCCATCAAAAAAAAGTCCAGACCTGATGGAAAAAAACTGAAAGCAGATTCGAGTTTAGTACATCAAAATACATCAAGTCCAACTATTCGTCTATGGGGGAGGATTTTTTTGTTGATCAGTGTAATTAGTGGTGAAAAAGAACTGCAGGAGTTATTTTTTTAACCACGATTGTCATTGGTAGTATGTTCATCTTTTATACAATTTGCTCATTTCTTTTGAATTACTTCCTCGTTTATAAAATGTTTTAATAAAAATTCTTTAAAATGTGTGTAGTTTTAATTTTCTCAGAAATGATTAACCTTTTTTCCCGCTAAAAATTAGGATTCATGTTGCAAACCGCTCTAAACAAAATCACAACGAAAACAATGTTTAGTATAATCGGCTAATACTGCTGTATGTTTGTGATGTTGCTTAATACTTTTATTATTATTTTGTTTTATAACGTATTAAAAATATAAAAACAATTTGCTTGAAATATTAAATTCACTTTACATTAATTTTTATACCAATTTAACTCTTAACCAGAATTTGTATTAAAACAAAATCTAACTTCCTCATATTTTTCTTCCCCAAAACTCTAACCACTAACACCCAGCTGCATAAAAGTTTTTAAATTCACATTTTTATCTCTTTTTACTCCTAAGAGCCAGCTATAAGTACTTAGCTACAAAATATTTGTTGTTAATGTTAAATTTTGTTATATTTTAAAAAAAGACGACAGGATAAAAAGGAATTCATAATGTGTATAAAATTTATCATTCTCTTTTATAGTGTATGTACAAGAAAGATTCTTAAGTTTGGATCTGAAATAAAAATAAATTAAAAAAAAATACTAACAGGAATATGAACGTGAAAATTAAGGAGTAAATAGTTGTATAATGTGTTAACGAATGAAAAGTTATATGTATGTATTTGTGAGATAGTGGTATTTGTAGTAATAAAAGTATATAAACATAGTGTTATTTAGGTGAATTTATATTTAAGTATATGAGTATGTATGTGTATATGCAAGTTTAAAAAGGAATTTGAAAATGTGTTGGTGTAGAAAAATATTTGCCTTAACAGACATTTTTAAGTGCTTGAAGTTATGTTTATTATGTTAGTATGTTTGTATGTTATTTTGCTATTTCTTTCGTTTTTTTTAGGTTTTTTTTTTACTTTTTTTTTTATATGAAATGAATTAAAGTCATAGGAAATTGCTAGATAACAAATTAAACCATTTAACATGGGCCATAAGTTTTTGTTGATATCTTTCATGAACCATTGCAAGTTAAAGTGTTTGTTTAATACCAAAACTAACAAAGTGAAGAGAGAGAGAAAAAAAAAGAGTAAATGTAAATGCATACATAGCATTCCAGTTTAACCTCACCTTTACCAACACCAATACAGACCTCAACTTTTTTTTATGCACTTCCTTAAACACACAAACAAACACACATACACTTAAATTCATTGAATAGCAGAGCATTTTATGTATGAAATTCTTATAGCAAAATGAAGGAGTTTTAGTTTTATCGCTTTTACAGTGATAAACAACCTTTTCAAAGGATTGTGACAATGCAAATAAATTAATTTATTTATCTGTTGTCCTTGACGGAGAAGATCATAGAGAGTAGAAGGTTAAAGGCTATTTCTTGGATATTTTAATTTTAAGAGGGTAAAAAATTTAAAAATATTTTACGCTATTATTATAGACATTTTTTGCAGAAAATAAAAATAACAAAAATGTGATCAAAACGTATTGTTTTTATTTTCAAGTACAAAAAAAAGTGTCTATTTTTGGTGACAAACAAATTTTGTTATTTAAAATTTTTTTAACAAAATTTTCAACCCACAACTTGAACTAAAATACCCACATTTATTTACTTAAATATTATTATTTTTTTTTTATTATATTTTAGATTTGTTTACTTTTATTTTTCTAAAAATAGCTAAAACATATCTAAACAACCTTCTAACCACATCACTTGACATGCATAAGGGCTAATATTTATTCAAATTTTTCTTTTTTTTTTTGTGTATGAATATATTTTACTTGCCCCTGATTTTACTTAAACAAATTCCATTTACTCTACTGGCATTTCTTTTACAAAAAAAAAACCCTTCTCTATTTGTGGATGAAGAAACAAAGGTAGAACATCACTTGTTTTAAGCAATTTATCTTTTATTCTGAGTAATTTATGTACTTTTAGTGCTTCAACGCGACTTACTTTACTTACGTTTGCCACTGATACATTCATTTGTACTCTTGTAGATATATACATACTTACATTTAAAACATTCAATCGTACAGTATATATTATTTGTACAGAGTCATTCATACATTTCGTTTGTTCATTCATTCAGTGCAATAAGAAATATTAATGGAGAATATCAACCTGCATATATGTACGTAGGTTTAACCATAACCTATGTATTTCCATGTGTCTATATGTGTGTGTTAGTTCGGTGTTTATGTGAGTATTGCATATGCAATAGGTGTAAGTGTGGTTGTGGTTATTTAGTTCATGTACTAATATAGTAAGTTAAATAAGTTTACTGATACATATTTTATGAAAATATAAATTTAAAAATATTAAATTTGCTTATCCTAGTAGAAAAATGAGCAAGTTCTTTCAAAAAGGAATATTTTCACCATTGCAAAAGTATAACAAATTATTTACTCTTTTGCATGTTTTTAGTAATTACTTTCAAAAAGTGAAAATAAGTAAATTTTTGGTAAAAAATTACAGAATTTTTGTTTGTTTTTTAATTGCATATTTTCGAGTTTTTACAGCATATTTTTATTTTTGTATGTAAAATAACGCGGCACAGTGGTTCCAAAACGCTTTCTTTTGGAAATAATTCAGTAACTAAAGAATCGTTAGATGTATCACATGGTTAGAGCTGAGGTGTTTTCGAGTTGATTTGGAGGAGTACAGATTCCTAGCAGGTTAGATGGGAAGTGGGTGGCCCTCCAAAGTTGCCCATCTCGGGTATGTCATTTTTTAAAAAATCGCCAAAAATTAATTTATGATATGACAGAAAAGAAATTCTATATATAAATAGTCCTTGTAAATCTCTACAAAAAATACGCTTACATGTGTAGGTTATCTCTTTCAGTTTAAGAGATATTCGGATCGAAATAAATTTTTACCTCATTTTTAGCCTCGCCTTTTTTTAGTTTTTCAAACTTGGTGGGCTTAATTTTGCTCCTAGAATTTTTCTAAAATATTTGCCAAATTTCCTACAAAATTCTAAATAACATTACTGCAAGAATCATATAATTATATGAATCCGTTAAAAAGTTATATTAATCTAAAGCTGGAACTTTAAAAAAAAAATTATATATTTTTTTTTTTTTTTTTTTCAAAAAGGTGGCAATATTTATTCAGTGAAAAAATTAGTTTTTTGTTCTGAGCTTTATAATTTTTTTAATTTTTTCAAGAAAAATCTTAATGTAAATGCGTGTAAGGTAAATCCGGAGGAGTTTGGGACAAAGGTCTGCCCACGAGCCCTATACAAATTTAGTAAATTTTGGTATTTAGCTTTTCCTTTTTTTGTTATGTTTTTAAATCGCAAAGCTGGACTCGACTTGAAATTATTTTAATTTTTTAGCTCTGTATGTAAGCTATACACCCAAAAAGTATTTTCTGACGGAGGCCCCTTATAACGACAGGGTAACCATTTCAATGAAAAAAGTCAATTTTTGAAAGAAGCTTTCCCCGAACTGGAATTTTGGATATTTCGGAGTGAGAAAATGGGAATCTATTTGCTTTATTCTTTTAAGGACAATCTTTTTTATATTATGCTAAAATTTTATAATGATAGCTTAATTAATGTAGATTTTATTTAAGTTCAAATATTAATTTTTTTTTCGAAAAATAACATTAAATACAAAAATTTTTCGTTTTTTGATGAATTTATTGAAAAAATTTAGTTCGAATACTTTATTATTTATATATTATTATTTTTCAAGTAATATCCTTTCTAAAAATACCAAATATTTGCATAAATCCTTTACACAATCGTTTAAATACTTACTAAAACTTGACCCCCCTTCAGCGAAATGTGCACATTTTCCTTAATTTTCATAGTAAATGTGTGCTGCAGCATTATATATACATAAGTGCATAGCAGTTTAAACGTGTTTTTTAAATAATTTTGTGCAACTTTTGAACCGTTAAATATATTTCAGTAAAATTTCACATAGTTATTACTGAGGTAGTTTCCAACTATTTTGTAGTAGCACACAGTTTCTAGGTGGTCTTGGGTCAGGTGGGAGGACCTCCGAAATGGGTCACCTCGGATATGTTCAAAGACACAAATCCATGGTTTGTATCCGCGTAGACACCATTTTAATTTTGTTTTATTATGGGCATGTTTTTGTAAAAAAATAATTTAGACAAGTAAATCTGATTATGTTATGTTTTTCTTTTCAATCAGGCAAATCAGGTTTTATAGAATTGTGTTTTAGAGCCTCAAAGTTAAAAATTCTGAAAATTTTAAAATAGCTTATTCAAGTTTAAAATATCTGATTTTTAGGTATCTTTTTCGAAAAAATAAATGGAAGAAAACTGAAAAGTAATTTACAAATTTGCCTATCTTTTCTTTATTCAGCTCTTCATCAGAAATGATCTGAGCGATTTACCTAGGTTATATGCTCAGGAAGTTTTCGGGGACTGTTTATGTTACAAATTTCCGAGATCATGGTTAACATTAGTTTACAAATATTAAGTATATTTCCATATTAACCCTTTGTCATACAGATGTTTCAATTGTCACATTCGTAATAAATATGGTCTGGCCAGACCAGCTCTGTAATTTTATATACATATTTTAATGAAAATTTTGGTGGATTTTTTATATTATTACATTTGTATAACTATATTCTAGCATCACTACTCTATAGTTTTGCAAGATATTACATTTTTCCATCGATAAACTTCACGTTATTCTCATTGTTTTGAGCCTACAAACGCACACAATTTTTCTTTTCTAACATTTGAGGTTTTATCGGTATTAAACTCATAACACAAAATATGAACGAATAGGTGGAAAATCATAAAATAACTTAAATACAATAAAAAAGAACGAATAACATCGTCAAACCAAATAATTTTCCACACAAAATATAACTGGTCCAGCCAGACCATATTTGGTACGAATGTGACATGTACACGAATTTATCCTCATAACTAGCCTTGTGTTAGGTTTATCGTTCTGGTTTTTCAAGGATTGTTAGAAAACAAGATTGTAGGAGGGTACCTGAAATTTCAGGTCTCTAGCTTAATTATAAATATATGAAGACAACATTTAAATCTGCAATTGGTCTGGCCAGACCAGTTTGTAAGACGAAGGGTTAAAGCAAAAATTTTGATAAGATATAATTCGAATATTCGATTTTGTGAAGGGTATAAAAGAAGACCTGCCGAATATAAAACTTTCACTTTTTTTTTTTTTTTTTAATGGTACTTTTTTGTTGTTAAAACTTTCTTAAAATTTTTCCGAATTTTACTCAAAAAATTTTGAATTTTATACAATTTAATTCTTGTGTTTCTCTTATTTACTTTTATTGCTTACTGCAATAGTGCACTTAACACGTTGCTGCAACGACATGTAGTTGCATTCCTGGTCAAGCGTTTGAGTTATTTTTGGTATTTTGTACAGTTACCCAAACTCACATACACACACGTAAGCACGAATAACGGCACGTAGTGGAAAAAATCTATGTTCCAATGTGCGCTCAAAGCCAACACACCTGTCGGTTTAATGGCCCCATGGAACTTACATTTTTACAACATTTACCGTACACCATCACACACACACACTAACACAAATTCTCCACACCCACATGGCTATAAGTAGTAAATACGATATTCCAACACTTTGTTAAAGGTGAATGGTAGACAAATGAGTGTGTGTGTGTGGGCAGCAGTTAGTTTAGTTTTTTTTATCTTTACATGGATAAGAATGTAGCAAAAAAAAGTGGAAAATAAAGTAAAAAAAACCTAATCCACTTTGCAATAAATTGTTCTTAGCTTTAAAGAGTTTTTAAAAGCTTTTGTTCTGCATGTATGTAAATGTAGGGGTGTATGTGAATGTTTTGATATATCTGCATACGTACATTTAAAGCTTACAACTTTTGACTGTAACAGCCTACAATTGCTACAACGACAACATCAGCAACTGCTGCAATAGCAACATACTCTAGTGACAGTGAAAAATTTGTTTAGTCGTTTTTAAAGACTGACACTTTGTTGGCATGTTGAACTAAAAGGAATGAACATACGAACAACACAAATACAATTGCAGCAGCAGAAGAAAAAAATAATGCAAGAATTGGAAAATGTCACAGAGTTGTTTCATTTAACTTTCATTGTCGTCATCAGGTCACAGTTGACAATAATGCAGCTTTTATCGTTAAGCCATCTCTCTTCACTCGTTTTATTCTGTCTCTGCAACACATGAACAACTCATACAATTTGAAAATAAACCTTTTTGATCTTGTTTTCCAGTTGAAGTGTAATTTTTATGAAAATTAATCAACGATTGTATTCGCAA